>JAIXMG010000027.1:0-25000 GCA_025201345.1 Thamnidium elegans
TTGCCTTTATGATCGGGCGGTTTAGAAATAATGGTTTGGTCTCCTTCCATTCGAATTAAACATGCTGCTCCACGCGCAAGTTCTAAAAAAAAAAAAAATTAGTTGTCATGGTTACATATATTTTTATGTTGTTACCTCTTGAATTGAGAGGTCGACATCTCACTACTACTTTAATATTTCCTCCACTCATTTTTTCTTCTTCTGTTGAATTAAACTAATAAGTTGAGGGGGTTTTTTTTTAAAAAAAAAAGGGGGATGATGATGATGAGGAAAGTTGTCAAATTCAGTCGTTATTTTTTTTTTTTTTTGGTGAACTAAGGTTGAGCTATGTATATTAAAAAAAACAGGTACCAAAAAAAAAAGAAAAAAAAAGGTGATCTCTTCTTCTTTTTTTGTTGTTGTTGCTTATTCCAAAAAGCTACTTCTTAAAAAAAAAAATACTATATATGTATACAAAATATATATATATATATAAAGTATATACAAAATTAAAAAAAGAAAAAAATAAAGAAAAGAAAGAAACAAAAAAAAAAGATAATTGTTTTATAAAAAAAAAAGGAGGGGTTGAAATATGACTGAAAAATTGTGTAACGGTGCTTCTTTTTTTTAATTACTCGCTTTCAGAATCATCAGATGAGCTACCCAAATTGAATAAATGTCGATCGTCGAACCATTTTTGAATACTTGAAGTAGAAATATTCACTTGAGGTAAAATACTTCTCGTCTTGATTTGTTCTTTTAGTTCCATATTATCAAATTTACTGATATCAAAGTCTTTAATTGCAGTAGATCCATTTTCATCTACAAACTTTGTGATCGTATCTGATAAGTTTTCTCTCATTATACGTAATTCGGCGGCACCATCTGGGTTACTAAGCGACAGAAACAATGGTCGAAGTGACTTGTAAATATCAATCGAGTTTTCAAGAACAAGACCACACATGTATTGAATAAGTGGTAATACAACCCATACTAATAAAGAAAGTCTAAACGCATAATTGTATCCGTGTTGCCATAAATACAAGAATAGCAAGAAACTATAGAAACCATATAATGTAGGTATACCAACCATGGCAACCAATATTTTCCATGTTGCAAGAACATCACGTGCTGCAATTTTGACAGTGGAACCAGCTAGTGCCTCTATTTATACATAACATATGATGATTAGTGATACACTTGAAATAAATAAATAAATATATACCTTCTTGCTTTTTTTGACTAATAACAAGTGTTAAAATGATTAATGGTGAATTAACCAAGACACTAATAAAAAAAAAAGTTAGGTTATTATATATTTGTTTGTTTACATTTTATACTAACGATGGAAAACCAAAAATTGCTAAAAAGACGAGTTTTAAAATGCGGGAAACTAGAATGGGTGCAGCAGAATACATTGTTGTTTGAGTTCTAGCCACTTGGTGATCTCGTAAGCCAAAATATTTTAATGTGTTGTTGTATGCCTTAATACGTTGGGCTAAATCAACCAATCTTTCGTCTTTTTCAAAGTATTTATATCCTAATAGGAATCTTCGGTTTAATTCAACCACCTGATCAATTCTTAACTTGTGTTCTGATGCAGGCTTGTATAAACGACGTGCAGTGGCAATGATCTAATGCGATTTTAGTTTTTCCTTATCATTATTATTATTATTTTAACTTACCATCAGGACATCATAACTAGGAGCATTTATTGTTACACTCTTTAAACCATCATAACCAAGATCTAATAAACTAGAAATCGCTTCGCGTTTTTCTAATCCGCCTTTAGTGTACTTTTCTACTAATTCGCGTTCAATTGTAATAGGAACTCCATACGATACTACTGCACGAGATCTGAAACGATGAGGGTGGAAATAATTGAGACCTAATTTATACTATTTTAATTTTTACATTTCTTGACTTGTTTGTAATTTTAGCTTTTACCAACTGGAACAATCTTGACATTTAAATTCTTGTTTTGTGCCATTGCACTTAACGCCATAATTGCAAACCCAGCTATAAAGAGAGAGAGTGAGATTAGAAAATTACTATATTTTTAAAATATTTGTATATATATATATATATTACCTTTTAAAGGAAGCATTTCAGATCTATCATGACTACCACCTTCAGGAAAGATAACAAGAGATTCGCCTTGATCTAAACGTTCATGTACTTTTTCATACAATACACTTTGATCAATATGAGGAATAATTTTATATGCAGCGCCATTCGAAATCATTTCAATCGCCTCAGAACTTAAATCTGATTTTAATTCCAATTCTGTATCAGATAAGACTTTAACCACTTCAAATTGTAAAGTCTTGCTTAAAACAATTAAATCCCGAGGTCCTACACGTTGTTTAAACTCGGTGTCTATTCCACAAAGAATCTTGTTATCTTTATACGATGTAAGTTTTCCTGATCCCTTTGTTGCAAGATCTTGAGGTCGAATAACGGGAACTAGCAGAATATGTTAATACCTCTTATTTAAAATAAAAAAATGAATACTTACTGGCATTTAATGCACGTGCAGCTGAACCGATAACTTTACGCTTAAAAGAAGATTGTGCCATTAAAGGTGAAAAACGACGAGGGTTAGAAATGATTACCATTCCCGGATCAACAAATCTAGAAATAACATTCAATATAAAAAATAAAAAAAACGAAACTACTAGACTCTAATATAACTTACTGGTTGGCATGAGGAGCAACAATAAAGATACAAGGATCTTCCTCTGGTATATTATGCGTACCGCTATATAAAAAAAAAGTTGTTAATACAAATAGTTTATAACCATGACATCATGTGGGCGGTTTGTTTACCTCACTTTGATTTCTCGAAAAAATATATCGGCTACTAGTTTAAATCCTAGTTTTACACCATCATAAGCGTCAAAAGGCATTGTTTTTTTTTAGAAAAATAAAATAAAATGAAAGGTAAAGAAACGTCAAAAAATAAAAATACAAATAAATATGGTTTTTACTTTTTCACATGAAAAAGGTATGAGATTGAATTTTAAACAAATTTTATTACACATGTATGCAATAAATAGAATACAGTAGGTGTAACAGTATTATTTTAGATTACATAGCACTCCCTTTATAGTCAGTCACCTACTAAGTCTAAACAATATACCTTTTCTTTTTTTTATAAAATATCATAAGCTAAATATTGTACCTTGCAAAACTTGACCATATATAGCATTTAACATTGTTCTCGTACGAGATAAGCACCTGTTATATTAAAAAAAAAAGACAGTTTACGGGCTTTTCATCATTATTTGTAAACAGTATTTAATAATCCTCGTATGTTTCTTGTGCTATTTGATATATACATATATAAAATTGCGTAATTGCTGATAAAATAAAAAGTCTTTTGATGAAATGTTGTCATAAATAACACAATTTTTTCTTGTTTTTTATGATCAACTATCTATTATTATGGTGTATCGTCCAAGTATTGGCAGAAAATTGATGCTATTTTACTATTGACAGAATTAACGGCAGCAACTGCTCGATTACGTGGAGTGCATGAAAGTGGATAAACGATAGATCGCGCATCAAGAATTTCCCCTATTTGGCAAAAAGGCGTAAATATTACCAACTATAAAAAACGTATTACATAGAGCAGATAAAACTATCATGAGATTAAAGAGCAATTTGGACTATACGTTACACATACTTTATTCTATTTATACTTATAAAAAAGTATGGATAAACTTGGACTACAAAAAAAAAAAAGAAGAAAATAACACAAAGATAAAGTTTGGTATATGTCCTCTATTTTAATGGTTGATTGTAATGGTTACTGACAACTTTTTCGTTTCTTTTCTTTGAGCATTTATAAATTTTCCATTTTTGTGGTCATGTTGTTTGCAATATACCCTGATCAATTCTTTGTTCCCTCGGCTTTTATAAATAAGTAAATAAATAAAGTCAATGCGTTCTTTCTTTGTTTCTACTACTAAAAAGCATTCTTATTTTCAATGGTGCATCTATTATTACGAACGCCATCATTCTATGCTGTTATGAGTGTCTATTACATACTACGATTCTCTGTAGCTTTTTACAGTACTCTTACAACAAGAACAAAACAGAACTTATATTGTAGTCAGAGGCTAGTAAAAAGGTTTCGCAATAGTAAACTTGAATTTATAGATGAAACACCTCGTATTATTGGATTATGGATAAAATCATACCAAAAACTTGATTTAAAACAAAAGAATCTTACACGACAATACCCTTCATCAGTCACATCAAAGCAGTATTCAATTAAATTAAGATACAATAAATCACTTTGTTCTGAATTACTTGAACGTGGCAAACTAAATACAAAATTTAAAAATGGAGTCAACTTGATTAAATTTAATAGCAAAGAACTAGAAGGACTCTGTAAACAATTTGATCAAAATAAAGATTGGGTGTCTAGCTTATCGAGCTATCCTAGTATAAACCAATTACAGCACACTTTTCAATTACTTATGAATACATGTTTACTTATAGACTCCAGTCTCGATCATAAATTAGAACAAGGATATGCATTCAAGTCTATTTGTGATTTTATATTGGGTTTCATTGATCAAACACATTTACAATTAGAAGAGCTTACAGATGCAAGCATAAGTAAATACCAAGTAAATTATTTGGCTTCAAAAGTATCTGCAGGACTGGACTTTATAGAGGAATTGTTACAGTCGCCGTTGGTTGAAGATATTCACCTTCATTGGATTTGCGTAGACCATATAAATATTTTGATAGATCGGTGTTTTGCATTAGGAGAAAGAATAAACGAGAGAAAATAGCGCACAAGCCTTATGTTGCCTTACGGTACTACCGTATATTCATGTATAATACTTTCAACTTTTAATTCTCTTAAAGGATGACTATATATATATAATTAAATAAATTTTTTATGTAAAAAAAATTTTTTTTGTTCCCCTTCAAAAGTGATTTTAAAATAACTATAGACTTAGTATCATTCGACAGCTGTCATATTATATAAAATGCCAACATAAATTTCGCTTATTTTAACCAGTCTCAAACTACAAATTTAATGAGATTCGATAAGCAATTACAGCTGCAGTTTTTAAGGTAAAGCACAGGTTATTTTATATCTTTTGGAGTCTCACAAAAATTAAAGTTCGGCGGACCAGAGACTATGTTGTTTTAGGGCAACGTCATGAGACAAAAAAAAATTCATAACTGTAACTATACCCAGTTTACCCTTTGGTCATTTTGCCAGAATCTTTTCAAAGTCTAATTGAATATGTCTTGGTTGGGATGCGAACCTTAAAGGTTATTAGGTTATACTAAGTATACATATAGTGCTTTTAAAATTCATTTGTTAACTCATTTTTCATAATTGATATGACTCCCTATGGCGAGGTACCCATGCTGGTAAATAATTAAGTCTCGATTACTTGGTTATATTTTATTAGCGAAAAAAGTTTTTCAGAATTGATCCGAAACACCAACTACACGCATTAACAGCAAAACCATTCAATTGTAACACATAACTTTAAAAGGCCTTGCAGCTCTCTAACATAGTGAAGGCAGTTTGTTCCTGGTTTTAGTGATATCTGTACCTGTTTTTTTTAAGAACCGCTGTTAAAAAAATAGATGAAAATATTTTTGGCGATAGACCTTCACATAAGAAGATAGCAAATAACTTTTGCCATGATATTATATGCATATATATTGAAATATTAAGTAAATTGATTATTCTATGTTACCCTAATTTCCATTTTTTTTTTTTTTTTTTTTTAGTTTCTTACAGTCGCGTTGTCAAGGTTTATTATGTCAGCTTAACAAACTCGGTTAATACTTTTGTAGTTCGGTATCCTTTAGAGATGTGCATTAACCGCTCCTGAGTTTTCTACTATTTACATTCACCCAGAATTGCATGAGTTCTAAGAAGTATATTATTAATTCATTGAAAAATCGAGGTATATTATCATCTTTGGAGCAGTATGAAGCCTTTCTTATTTAACTCTTGACGCCAGCTTCGATTTCACTTGATAACTTTTCTGGGTAAAATAGTTGAGAATGTGCAAGGAAAAAGGTATAAATTGGAATAGAGCAAATACTTTAATACTTATTTTGTGATCGTCGATTGCATCATTGGTTCTTCTTGCTCTCATGATAGGGACTTAAAAATAACATAATCGCTGGTCCGCCGAAAATTTAATTTGTGAGACTTCACCGTAACACGATGAAATTAAAGAACAATTATAAATCTATCTTGATCTTCTTCTATATTACTTTTTTTTTTCCATCTATTATTTTGCTATTTTTTTCTTTAAAAAAAAATGTTATACAACGCAGATGCTTCTTTGGAAGAAGAAACTAACAATTCTCCTGTTCTTGATACAGTGGTCAATATATCTAGTTGTTACTACTATCTCTCACTATTAGAGCGATTCGCCAACACCATAAAGGATATGACCGAAACCGAGCTCAAATATTATCTTGTTCGAGCAGAGTCGAGATACTCAAAATGGATATTTCACAAGTCGTTTAAAATGTTATTACCCCGTAAAACTCCACCACTAGGTATTTGATTATATCTTATATACATATATATAATCTCATGCTTTTTTTAACAAAAACAGATGTTGCATTTTTTTGGCACGCACACATGCTAAGCCCACTAAGGTATTACGAAGACATGAAGAAAAATTTTAATAGTGATAGACGCAACATTTCTCTACCGTTAAAAGAAATTGTAAGTATATTTATATTCGTATAATTAAGTCTCGACTAACTCTTTACTTTGTATAGTATCATAGTCGGCACGAGCCAACGAAAGAATCTCTTAAACAGTGGCATAAATTAATGGGTAGAGGCGAACCGTTTAATCTTGAAAATAATAGAGAGCATTTATTCAGCAGTTACGCTTCAATAACATGTATTGTATGCAGTAATTCTGTTTCTGTCACTTGGTAACTCATAAAATTATTACTTTTGTTTGGTATATATTTATGTTTCTTTTTTTTTAAAAAAAAAATAGGGAGGACTACGCTGATTGGAGAACAGATGAACGAGTTGCTATAAGGTGCCATTGCTGTGACACTGAATTTACTGCAAAGCATTGTGGGAAAGCAAACTTATTTCAAGATATTAGTTATGGATTTAAAATCTCGCAAGTATATTTTACCAAAAAAAATGAAAAAAATGAAAAATTGCATACATAGTATTAATAGTTTAGGTTTTAGTGGACTTCCGAAAGATAATAACATTACAAAGTTTCTTTTAAATTGTTGTGAACTAGGAAAGCAAAATTTTGATGCAGGACCAGATAGAATTGAAGAGTTTTTAGCTAGATTTCAAGATCGTTTAGGCTCTCCTAGTACCTCCGAAAAACCTACTCGGAGCAGAGAAGGTAAGTTTTATATGTTGTTATATGTAAAGCGTAATCTGATGTATAATAGAATTTATGGCATCTATCAAGTCTACCTATTTATGTACACCGTACCGCTCGTCTATTGATATGCTTATGGCCGTTTCGAGGTTACTGGGATTTACAACCAAGGTAACGTCTCAAATTGACTGGAAATCATCTGATGAAATTGCCCGTTCTATCCAAAGATATCGTGAGTTTCTTCATATCACTCAGTGTTCTCCAACCTTAATACCAGTACCTACAATTGATGTTGGTAGGTAAACTTTTTTTTTCTAAAAAAAAAAAAAAAAGATAAAATTATTGCAATTCATACGTTATTTTAGATCTCGTATGGCATACACATATGCTTCATCCAAAAAACTACCGACAGTTTTCAATTAAACACTTGAAACGAGTTATAAACCACGATGATAATATACCCCTAGAGGATATAGATAAACGTATTCGACAATTCATTTTTGCTAAGCGCCATTATAGGCAAGGAAGTGTAGAGGATAAGGCATCTATACATAGTAATAGTAAGAAATCGAGATTTGGTATTACGATACGTAGTCGTTCAAACTCGAGTACCAGTTTAATATTTCCAGATAAAACCTTTGGAGGGGTTTATAGTGGAGATATAGAAATTTCCAATGTTGAGAATGAAACGTTTGACGAAATAATGTAAGTTAATAAATATAAAAAAAAAGGCACCAAATAATGTAAGAAAAGAGAGAGAGAGAGACTAATAGCTATTTCTTAATTTAGAGATGATTATAGTTACCATGATAGACGTGAGAGATATCTGAAATTGACGTTACATTGTTATTGAACCTTATTTTTTGTAGGAACGGTATCAACATTTATTCAATTCAAAAATTCAGAAGAGGCTCAACAAAAACTGTTCGACTTGGTAAAACCATCAGGATTAGGATTTATAGGGTAGGGAATATTATAAACATTTTATCGAAAAGACGATCTGCTCAATAACTCCGTCCCCTCCTTTTTTTTTAGAACTTGCCTCAGTGGAGGTAAACTGTGCCGCTTATACTTAAAAACTTCTACTAATTATTTCAGCAGTTAATTTAGACGCGTCCTTAAGACCTAGGATAGATATACAGTAAGTTTGTAAATATTCATGTTATTGACATTACTATATATTAAATTTCCTTTGACAGAGGATACCGTAAGGACATTAAAAGATGATACATATAAGCAATTATTAATCTAAATATAAAAACAGCACCAGGAGATCTACCATTCGATAAAGGTAAATTAACTTGTCGTATTATGCGACTACATTTGACTAAAGAAAATTAACATATATCGGTTCAACAGTCATTAGAACAAGTAAGCACATACCCTCAGTACATATACTAAATCTTCAAAACTAATATACGTATGTATATGACAAGGTGGCCCTCTACCTATATTTCCGGAGGAAGCAAAGCATCATTTACCTAGATACTTACTTTCCAGATATAAGGAACCCCAAACTTATAGCTATGAAGAGGACGCACCCCCACCAGCTTACGATGCAGACGACGACATATCACAGTCATACGAGGCGCAAACAGTTCGAAATACTGAATGGTATAAATTAGCCTGTATATTCTTACTAGCAAAACAACCGGGCATGAAGAATACTACAAGTGCGACATCGAACGATAAATTACCCTCATATAAAGATACTAATTGTGATTTTAGCTTATCATCATTCAGCAATGCATCCACAATATTTAAACGTGAAAATATGAACCTGTAATCGAAGGATTGATTGTATCAAAATATCATACCAGTATTCTTAATATCTATAGGGTATACAATAAAATAGGATATATATTTACTAGCTGTTTCGGACAGCTTTTGTCAGGTCGGTCCATTACCTTACCCGTTGGTTGGCTGCTAGGGAAAAAAGGATTTCCAAACCCTCACTACTGTGATACAATGTCACAAGTTAACGCCAAAATTTATTTTATTTTTTCTTACATATATAATATATTTTGTATGTATCAAATGAAAATGCAAATTTAATGGGGACTGATCATAAGTTCGGGTCTAACCCATTTATCATAATCCTCAGGGGATAAGTAATCCAAAGAACAAACAGCTTCCTTCAAAGTTGTGCCTTCTTTATGGGCCTTTTTAGCACATTTAGCTGCCTTGTCATAACCAATGACAGGATTTAATGAAGTAACCAACATGAGAGACTAAAATTAAATTAATACAACCGAAAATGTACTTTTTTTAATAAAAAAAATTGTACTTACTCTGTTCATAATAGACTTGATGTGTTCACGGTTAGCAACAATACCTACAACACAATTATCCTTGAATGAGTGACAAACATCGCTCAACAATTTAATGGATTGAAGTACGTTCTTGATAATAACTGGTTTGAATACGTTCAACTTTTTTTTTAAAAAAAAGAGAATGGTTAACTGGTTTGATCTTTTATACATATCTGTTATTTCCAATATGTTTACCTCAAATTGACCGAAACTACCGGAAATAGTAACAGTAGTATGATTTCCCATAACTTGAGCACATACCATGGTTAAAGCCTCGCATTGAGTGGGATTAACTTTACCGGGCATAATAGAAGATCCTGGTTCATTTTCAGGTAAACTAAGTTCACCGAGACCACAACGAGGGCCCGATCCAAGATAACGAATATCGTTACCAATCTTCATTAAAGAAGTGGCGATTGTGTTGAGAGCTCCAGAACATTCGACCATAGCATCATTACTTGCAAGCGCTTCGAACTAAGAAATCCCCCAAATATAAAACGTAAATATAAATAAAAAGGCAAGGGAAAAGAAAATAATTTACCTTGTTTGGTGCAGTTTCAAAAGCATAACCGGTAGACTCTGCAACGGCAGCGGCAATCTTTACATCGAACCCCTTTTGAGTATTTAATCCAGTACCAACAGCAGTACCACCTTGAGCTAAACGAGATAAACGAGGTAAAGTGGATTGTATACGATCAATAGCATAAGTCAATTGTTGAACATAACCAGAGAACTCTTGACCCAAAGTCAAAGGTGTAGCATCTTGAAGATGAGTACGACCAATCTTGATGATATCTTGGAATTCGTCTGATTTGGCTTGCATAGCATCACGAAGTTCGGTCAAAGCAGGAATAAGATCCTCGTTAATTTCTACTACAGCAGCAATATGCATGGCGGTAGGGAAACTATACATATATGTTTAGAAAAAAAAGGGATTTCCTTTTTGTTTACGCGTATATATACTTACGTATCATTGGACGATTGGCTCATGTTAACATGATCGTTAGGGTGAACGGGTGTTTTACTACCGAGCTTACCACCCATAATTTCAATAGCTCTGTTTGAAAGAACCTATAAAATTATTTAAGAACTAAGCTTTGTTGCCATGTTTCGAGATTCCACTTACCTCATTGACATTCATACTTTTTTTTAAAAAAAAAATAGTTAGATATCAATCCCAATCATAGAAGTTTCGATCTACTTACTGTGTTTGAGTTCCAGAACCTGTTTGCCAAACAACCAAGGGGAATTGATCATTATGCTTTCCGGCGATAACCTATTTGAAAGTATGAGTACGCCCTTTTTTTTTTTACAATATAACAAAATATTACCTCGTCAGCAGCCTGTTGAATAGCTTGGGAAACTTCAGGGTCCAACTTGTATTCCATATTTACTTTGGCAGCAGCTTTTTTAAGGATACCGAATGCCTTGATTAAAGCAGCGGGCATACGTTCGCTAGGACCACCAATTTTAAAGTTCTCTAAGGATCTATATTCCAAGTATGAGAGAAGTGTATTACATACGCGTTTTTTATTTTAGTGGAAAAGAAGAAAAAGTGTTTACCTTTGAGTTTGTGCACCCCAATAAACGCCAGCAGGGACCTTTAAGTCGCCAAAACTGTCACTTTCAATACGGTATTCTTCAGCCATTTTTTTTTTTTTTTTGAAGTAAATAAAAGAAGAAGAAGATAAAAAATATTTAAAAACTTATTAAGAGGAGACATAAAAAGTGACTATGATTTATTGTTTTCAACATCAATCATCTGACTTTATTTTATTCCCATTGAGCTTTTCACGAAAAGAACTGCACAAATATTTATGTTCCCAGGACGCAAGATTCGCTTCATTTACCTGAACTTTTTAAACCTTAATCATTGTACCTAAAGGGTAAACATTTGACCCACTAGGTGTAGAATCTGGGATTAAAAATACGAAATTAACTGTGGAAATCATGAGTACCTTTATTTAAAGATAATAATTATTGATATATGTATATATACTACAAAGAGGTTACTGTTTTTCAACATTAGTATTTTTTCCTCCATAGTTTTTACGACCAGAAATAAACCAGAAAAATAAAGAAAAGATCATGACGCCTCCGATCATAACAGAAGCCCAGTTCATGGTCTCGGATGAGACTGGAGAAACCGAAGGAATACAAAGAACGATACTAAAGAAACAGATCCAAACGACAGAGATAAAGTTAAGAGCGAGACCAAATCTACCGAGACTAAATGGACCTCTAGGCATGTCATTTCTCACCCAAATAAGTCTACATAAAAATGGTAAACCGTAGGCTACATTGATTGAAATGACAGCAGCGCTCATAATAGCTTGCCAATAGATTACAGATGCAAAAGTCTAAATATGTACATAAGCGTTTAGTAGGTCACCTAATACAATCCCCATCTTTCAATAATTGAACCTACCGGCATAATGACTAAAATACTGATAACCAATTGAGCAAACAATGCTCTTTGAGGAACATTGTTCGTTTCTGATAATTTTGAAAAATAACTCGAGAAAGGAAGACATCCATCGCGCGCTAAGGCAAAAGCAAAATGACCGGTTGCTAGCATTGAGTTACATAGAGATCCAAATTGAGCAAGTAATAAAATAACTAGAAAGAATGCAGTCAATCGGGGACTATTTGTAGCGCGAAGGAAGAAAGTGGAAAGAGGCATTTCGGATTCAATAATTTCGTTGACATCTTGGATAGAGAACAATGTTACGAGAATAATAACGAATCCTTGGATAACTGCACCAGCTACACATATAATTATACCGCGAGGTGCAGTAACATCAGCTCTTTTTGTGCCCTGTATTTTTTTGTTTTTTAGGTTTCCATATACTCAAAATAAGATGTATTTTATACCTCTACAATTTGTGCACCACATTCATAACCAACGAGAGTCCAACCTGCTTGCAGCTAAAAAAAAAATTGTTAATATATAAACATATTTACGAAAACTAATATTTACCATGCCAACAAAAAAAACCATGCCAACACTTTCATAACCCGTATTATTAGTAAACTCGGTGAATACCCATTTTGCTGAATTAAGATTTGGAGCCATAGCAGGAACGGTACATATAATGATAATCGTACCAATACCAACCCAAAATACTTTGATAATTTAAATTAAGTTAGCTTGCATTACATATATATATTATTTCGTGAAACCCATACCCAAAAATTTATTTAAGTAGCTGCTAAATCGCATTCCTAAAAAATTATACCCAGTCGCAATAATGAAGATGGCGCAATACAATCCCACTGTAGCGCCCTGTGAGGTAATCTGAGCAATATTCAGAGTATTTGCAATATAAATAATAAAATCAGCGGCACTATAACCCAATGTAATATTAGCGGTTACTAAACCAATCAAATAAACATAACCGTTCATATATGACATGACTATATATACAAAAAAGCAAAAAAAGACACTGAATACTTGATTTTTTTTATATACAATAAAAACTTACATGGACCCCATTTTTTATTACTCAACATCAAAGACCAACTGAAAACACCACCTTCTAGTGGATATGATGAAATGACTTCGGCCATACTCAGGGCAATGCAACATACAAAGGGAGCAACAACAATCCAGCCCCAGAAAAGTGAGCTAGGACCACCAGCATTGATACTAGGGCCGAACCCTACCATCCAATTCGGTAGGACACCCATTGTAGTAAATGAAAATCCTGCTTGAACAAAGAGGCTGACTTCCCGCTTAAATTCTTGTTTATATCCCAAGTCATGTAATCTTTGAGCATCATAGTCCAAATTATTAGATTCCATATGTTGAATATCTACTGTGTCCTACAGAAAATGATTGACGAGATTAGTTTAAAACCCTGATTGATATATATTATAGAATTACATTTTTTTTATCTTGCTCGATCATCTTTTTTTAAATAAATACATATACTATCTATTGAATTAATAAACAACGGGAAAAAAAATAGAAGTATTCTCTTTTATATAGAATACACTTTTTTTTTTGTGGAAAATAAACTTTGAAGTTTTGCATAAAATTTTCTCAAGATTATGATAAGACAACAGACAATAACTACATAAGGAGTGATAGTACTTTATTTAGAAAATATGTTGACTTTATAGGAAAACTGTACGACAAAGATGACAAAGATGACAAAGATTATCCCAATCAATTTGTTCGTTTTATTTTCAGGACGTGGGACGTATACTTTTTTTACTTATCTTCGGATTTTCAATCATAAGATAATCTGAAAAGTACTACCACGTAGAAAAAAGAATAGAAAATATTATATATATATAGTATTGGCTAGTATTTTTCAAAGCACTGTTTTGATCACATACTAAATAAAATACTCTTAGTTCTGACCTTAGTAATATACACATTGATCCGAAGGCTTTATTTCTTATTTATATGGATTTTGTATTAGATTATCGATTCTTAATCTCTAATACGAAATGCAAGAGTGTGAAATAAAGCGTACATCCTTTAATGCGTGCAATGGTGATTTTTGCATACTATTTTATTTGGCGGTGTTTGTTGGTGAAACAATAATTATGACCGTTTTATAGGTATGATCTACGCGTTATTAATAGCTTCATGATAGTTCATATTCCTCGCCATTGTAAGTAAGTCTAACTCTCCGTCATATTTTTTCAACTTTCTACTCTCAACTGAATTTACAATTCTGGCAATTTTGGCTTTAATTTTGCTAAGAAGTGTTTCGTACATAATGTTGATAGATTGTTCAGAAAAGACTTCCAATAGTAATGCGCTGCTTTGTTTTGGACTTAATAGTAAGATATTTGTGAGCGCCAGCAGCTCGTGGATATTTGTTTCTAATTTCAATAAATCCCTGGTAGACATATCTCTCGTTTTGTTTTTATATTCATTGCTAAAAAAAAAAAGAAAAGAAAAGGATCATGATAAAAAGGGGTTTATTTGACTATGATAAAAAGGATTTATTTAATCATCATACTATATCTACTTTCTCACGTATTCAAACGTAATTGAAAAAAAAAACCTGTTATTTGTTGGAGGTGCATCAAAAAACTACGTCATAGATTGGCACTGGTGGTGTACCAAAGATAAAGCCTCAGTACTAAGAAGAAAAAAGTGAATAAAGATAAAGCAAAACAAGACAATGATGGAATAGTTAGAGACTGGTGATGATGTTTATTAGATGAATAAAATATTAAATGAAAGTACTTTTAAAGGTTAATGGATATAATTCCGAGCTAAAGATCACTGTTGTAAATGTGAAGGTTGATTTACAGAAGTTTTCTATGGCTATAATAGGGCTTGCCATCACTTTATCGGCCAAGTTCATTGCGACGTACATTAATATATGCTACAGAAAATTCATGAAATAAGTAGTGTCCAGACACGCTATTATCACTCCTATAAAGGAAGTAATATAAAACAATGGAAAATTTCATATTAAAAAAATAGGGGGGGGGGGGAATCTGCCATTTTTTTTTATGAATGATGGTTGGTTTGCGCTGTATCTATATGTCTTTTTTTATATATACAATATTGTACTTTATAATGTGAAAATATTACTTATTAAATAGAAGGGGAAAGCACTGTCACTTATTTTTTTTATCTTCATACGTTTCCATGGGAATTGTATTTAATTTTTTTATCTTTTTAACTTGCGCAAAGTTAACAAATCATGCAAAAAAGGGAAAATAACTAGTACAAATTAGACATAGTTTCCCCTTATTTTATTCTTATTCTTTTCATATTTATACAGTACACCCACTTTTATCCCTTTATCTAACTTCCAGCGATATCAATATAGTTTATATCTTGATACAAGATATGACAATACTACTATAGTACGTATGAAAAAAGTAGCAAGCAAAAGTACACTTCTCAAGAGTTTCAAGTATGTTTCAGCTTTTACGATTCGATGCTGCGCCTCCTTTTTGTGGACTATATAAACAGCATTTTTCCCTTTTCCTTTTTTTCTCTTCTTTACTGCGCCGAGGACTACCACACAGTGCGTTATCGTTAGCGTTATCGCCCGTGCGTAGCCAGACACGTAGTCTGCGCGAAGTAATGTGGTCTTGAAGTTACCTAGCAACAGGACATCGGCAAAAGGGAAGTTTATTCCTTTGAGGGTCACCCCTTTGCACAGCTCAAATGGCTTACCACGGTCATCTTGCGCCAATCACGTAAGAGTGAGAGTCGACAGCATCTTTTTAGGTGTTTTTTTTTGGGATCAGATGAACTTCTACCTTCTCGTGGTTGATCCTGTTAATCATTATAACTAAATGGTTATTTTGAGAACTAAAAGAAGTTTCATTTTTTTTTTTCTATTATTATTTAAACAATAAATAAGAATGTTTTTTCCAGTTATTATTTTAAAAGTTTTGGTTGTCTTTTTTCAGTGTTTGCCTTTTTTTATGTTAAAACATAAACCTACAGTGTAAAGTCTGAGGCCATATTTTTATACAAGTTTTCTCATAGAATCCTGTAAATAGAAGAGGTGTAGAAACTTCATTTTATTATTTTTTGTTCGTGAATGATTGTATGATTTTGATGCGTATATATAAAAAAAAGCTACCGGTAATCGTGCTTTTTTTTTTTATTATAGCAAAAGTGACATTTATGTATTTACATCCCAAGTAATACTTTCCGCTTTTTTGTAAAGAATAATATACGAAAAATATAATCTGTATCTATACTGATTTAATCATACGAATTTTTCCTAGCAATAAACTGATATATCTTTTTATTTTATGAGAAAAAAAAAGTCTTTTGTTTACATGAACATTTATGGAAGTAACTAATTAATTGATCACATGAAGAAAAAAAGAACGTACTGGGATTAAAGACATTGATATCTATGACGTGTTTTAGCAAAATATAACTTCAGTAAACAGAATTTGATTGTTAATTAGCAATCAATCTGTATTCGAGGCTACTGGAAAGCTCCTCTCTTTTCAATAATTCAAAATTATTAATTAATGATATAGAATTTACAGTTTTAATAATTAGTTATTGAAGTAAAATGTATTTTATTTTGTCCCTTTCTAATTCGCCCATTTTACTAGTGTAACAGAATACATGACGAAAGGTGTAACTTTTTTTTTATCTGTTGTTCTAAAAGTGGATAGGATATAAATTTCTATTCGTAATCAGTCACTATTAAGAAGCAATACAAGGATTGGGTCTTTCAATAGTCGCACATATTTTGAATCTTCTGTGAGAACATTCACAATTAAAATGTATACTGAACACAATAAGAATTCCAGCAAAAAAAAACTATACACAAATATTATAGAAGTTTCTGTTAATCCAATATTTATAAAGGCCTTGGCTGATATTAAAAAAGTCATAAAATAATAAATATATAGATCAGAGAAATAGAGGGGTTATATTCATATAAAAATACACTTCGGCAAATCCGAATTAACTTTCAGTGTCCCTTACTTCCAACGACAGATCACCCTATTGCCGCGATAAAACCTTAAATTGTTTTCGTACTACTAGCCAATCATGAGTTGTGCAGGAAAGATATAACAATGTACCACAAGTATGGAATCCTAGTTTTTTTTTTTTAGAGGTTTACCAGATCACTGGCGATACTGGTTATGGAGCGTAAGTATCTTTATTGAATTTTTTATATAATACATGAGTTGATGTATGTCAATTTCTTAATGCTTGCATTATATAAAGCATTAACAATTTTAGGACTTTAATCATTTACTCTTGTATTATATATTTCTATATCTCTCCTTCTCTCACATCAATTCACTTGCCATCATTACAGTGTATGCCAAGACCGGACTTGCTTACAAAAAAAGAAAAAAAAGACATATAATTGCATTATTTAGAGAATAGACAAACCCTACAGGCCTGACTGTATTACATTTTTTAGTCTCTAAAATGTTACTTCAACTGTTATTGGTTCTGTCCTTCTTTTTTCGAGCAATAGGCGTTCTTTTTAAGGTAATACAAGCGATTCTTACTTATTTATCTTTTTGCTCAAACTAACTGATAATAATCTTCCACGATCTTTATAGGTATTTTTTTTATCGGAAAATATTTGTCAGCGATCGTTGTACAATGACTTAAACACTTCAATCTCACATCGATAATAGGAAATTGTCTTTAAGTTTTATGGACATGTGATTTATTTTCTCCAAATAAAGAGCAAGTACTACGCTATAGGTTTTTTCCGGGTTTTTTTTTTCTTTTGGTGTTGCATTGATTAAGGAAAAAAAATAGATAGCTTTGTACGCATGCATAAGCATATACTGATTATTTACGTACATTTATTTATTTGGAAAAATAAATAAAATATAAATACTCCTTTTTTTTTTTTGTAACTTCGTTTTTCGTTTTATTTCTTCAAAAAAAAAATCTTCATTTTTATATACATTTTTTATATATTATTACTCTGCAAGACATTACTTGAATAATTAAACAAACAAAATTTATGTCAAATTCAGATGTACGTATAAACAAACATGAACAAGGCATTTTTTATTTGTGGAAACCAAAAAGCGCCTGTCGGTGTGTAATATAATTCCTAAATAGATACATGTCGTCATGTGCATAAAAAAACACCTATAAACTGACACTTTTATATATAGATTAGGAGCGCAACCAAAGAGAAAGTGGATGTACAACATGTGGAATCCAATAATTTAGATAGCGATGCACAAAGATTACAAGATTTAGGCTATAAGCAAGAATTTAAGCGTGAAATCAGTTTATTCGTACAAGCCGGTTTTGGGTTCTCTACTATGGCTGTTTTACCTAGTTGGATGGTAGGCTTTGGTTCTAGTATTAATGCTGGTGGTCCAAGCTCCCTTTTCTGGGGTTGGCTCGTTGTCTCGCCATTTGTCATGTGTATTGCTCTATCTATGGTACTTTTTTTTCTTTTTTTTTTTTTTTTTGAAGAAAATGTAATACACACATTAATTACATGATTATAGGCCGAAGTTATCTCTGCTTATCCTTTAGCTGGTGGTGTATACAGTTGGGCTTACCTCTTATCAAATAAAAAGTGGGGTCCTTGTAAGTTTATTTATTTATATATATACAGCAACCATTTTAAATTATTTAATGATAAAAATATTAGTCATGGCTTATATTAATGGTTACGCATACCTTGTTGGTCTAACTGCTGTTGTCATTACATTGGCTTGGACTTCGGCTACATTTATTTTTGATATCGCCAATACATTAAACATCACTCAAATTGATTCGCAAGGCGCTAATGTTGGTTTATATATCGGGCTTATTATTGCTGCCACTCTCTATAATTTATTAGGTCTTCGTTTCAGTGCTTATTTGAACAAATTTATGGGTAAGACTTATAAAGTAATTTTTTTTTTCTAGATTTTAACTTTTATATCATTAGTTGGCTGGGTCCTTATTGGTACTCTTGTTATCATTATTGCTGTTCCTGTTATGGCTCCTTCTCATCAAACTGCTGAGTGGGTGTTTACTGAATTTACAAATAATACAGGTTATACTAACAATGGTATCGTCTTTTTCATCGGAATGGTAAGTTTTTAAAAAAAGAAACAGAAAAACGTTATATTATTTATCATATTAATGAATTCTCTTTTAGTTGCAAGCAGGTTGGGCTTTGGTTGGATACGAAACCGGTGCTCAAATTGTCGAGGTAAATTTGAATAATATATATAATAACCAAATGACAGGAAACTTATATTTTATAATAGGGTACCAAAAATGCAGCTGTCACTGCTCCTCGCGGTATTATTATTTGCGTAATTGGAGCTATCGTTCAAGGTTTTGCTCTTATTCTTTCTACCGTGTTTTCTATTCAAGATGTCAATGAACTTTTAGACTCTAGTATGCCCGTTGCTACCTTCTTTCTAAGAGCTACAGAAAGTCGAGCTGTCACAGCCTTCTTTTTGGTTATTTTGTTAGTAACTCAAATTGGATCGTTATGTAATTCAATTTTAGCCGCTGCACATTTTGCGTGGTCCATGTCTCGTGATGGATGTCTTCCTTTCAGTGGATTTCTTTACAAGTTAAGAGGTGATAACCATATTGCTGCTAACAGTTTCTTTTTCATCATGGTCATTTGTATTGTCGTTATTCTCCCTGTAAGTTCGATAACACGCATTTTTTTTTTAAAAAAACAAAATATTAACTTTATCTATGCTTATCTAGTCTTTTGCTTCCGCTGTCTACTGGCAAGCAATTATGAGTGCCGCTGTCATTTCAATTAATGTTTCTTATGCACTTCCTTTATTATGTCGTCTTATTTGGTCTCGTAATACTATGCCAAAAGGACCTTTCAGTCTTGGAAAATGGGGTGTTCCACTTAATGTTATCAGTGTTGTCTGGGCTTCTTTCTTTGGCGTCATTCTTTGTATTCCATCCGTTTCACCTGTTACGCCTGAGGCCATGAACTGGGCTTCTCTTATGATTGGTGGTGTCATGACCTTTTCCATCTTTTTCTGGTTCATTTCTGGTCGTCGTAAGTTTGCAGGACATGTTCAAACAGCTGAAACAACTGAGTCAACTGAACCAGCAAAGCAGTAAAAAAAAACCCTCTATTTATTCTCCCTGTATATTTACTTTTTTAATAATCATAATAATAACCTCCTTATTAAATACTCTCACTCGATGAAGCTATGAAATATTTACTTTTTACTTGGCTTAAAACTTCTAATAATTAATACGATAAAAAAAAAGACAGCAATAATATATATTTACGAAAATTGTTTTTATTTTATAATTTTCTTTCTAACAAATAAAAGAGAAGAGTTCCTTTTTTTTTAACGATAATGAACAAGATTTGTTGTTAAATGATTTAACGACGTTGAGAGTAAACGTGAGCGAAAGCACGAGTAGTGACACGCTTCAACTTAGCTTGAGCAGACTTGAGTTCATCAGCCTTAGCATCTTCAGCAGAGATTTCCATGAGTTCCATGGCCTCAGCGAGAGCAGTCTCGATGGACTCACGGTCACCACGACGGAGCTTCATGTTGACGTTAGGGTCAGAGATGTTGTTCTCAACTTGGTAGACATAAGATTCAAGATCTTGCTTGGCTTGAACAACAGCTTCACGCTCCTTATCAGCATCAGCGTTCTTCTCGGCATCTTGAACCATACGTTCGATATCGGCAGCAGAGAGACGAGTAGAGTTGGAGATGGTGACATCAGCCTTACGACCGGTGGTCTTATCTTGAGCAGTAACCTTAAGAATACCGTTAGCATCCAAATCGAAGGTACAGAGGAGCTCAGGGGTACCACGAGGAGCAGGGATCAAACCAGAGAGAGAGAACTCACCCAAAAGGTTGTTTTCCTTGGTCATTAAACGTTCACCTTCATAAACGGGGAAAGTGACAGTAGTTTGGTTATCAGCAGCAGTAGTGAAAACCTTGGACTTTTGACAAGGAATGGGAGAGTTACGGGGAACAACAACGGCCATAATACCACCTTGCATCTCAACACCGAGAGAAAGAGGGACAACATCCAACAACAAGAGATCTTGAGTCTTCTCGTTACCGGCTTGGTTGGTAAGGACAGCAGCTTGAACAGCGGCACCGTAGGCAACAGCTTCATCAGGGTTGATGGACTTGTTTAACTCCTTACCGTCAAAGAGATCTTGGAGAAGAGCTTGAATCTTGGGGATACGAGTAGAACCACCAACGAGAACAATCTCGTCAACCTTCTTCTTATCGATCTTGGCATCCTTGAGGACACGCTCGACGGGCTCAACAGTACCGTTGAAAGCAACAGAGTTGATTTCCTCGAACTTGGCACGAGTGATGTTGGATTGGAAATCAAGACCTTCGAAGAGAGAATCAACTTCGACAGTGGTTTGAGTCAAAGAAGAAAGAGTACGCTTTGCGCGCTCGGAAGCGGAACGAAGACGACGGAGAGCACGGGCATCACCAGTGATATCCTTCTTGTGCTTACGTTGGATTTCTTGAACGAAATGGTTGACAAGAGTGTTATCGAAATCTTCACCACCCAAATGGGTGTTACCAGCAGTAGCCTTAACGGCGAAGACACCACCGGAGATGGTCAAGAGGGAAACATCGAAGGTTCCTCCACCCAAATCGAAGATAAGAACGTTACGTTCCTTCTTGTCATTGGCATCCAAACCGTAAGCAATAGCTAATAGTAGTAAAAAAATTTAGTATATCATATAATTATATTATATATATATATATTTCTTACCAGCAGCGGTAGGTTCGTTAATGATACGGAGAACATCGAGACCAGAAATGGTACCGGCATCCTTGGTAGCTTGACGTTGACCTATTTTTTTTTATATACAATCAGAACTACACTCTTTAAAATACTCTTTTTTTTTTAACACAAATAACTTACTATCGTTGAAATAAGCGGGGACGGTGACAACGGCCTTGGTGACCTTCTTACCGAGCTTGGCTTCAGCGATTTCCTTCATCTTAACGAGAACCATGGAGGAGATTTCTATATAATAATATCAGTATATAGACAAAAAAACATACTATAGATTATTTATTTTTTTACCTTGAGGAGAGTAAGCGACGGTCTTACCCTCGAATTCAACTTGAACGAAGGGAGCGGTGTCCTTATCAATGATAGTGAAAGGCCAGTTCTTCATGTCAGCCTTGACATCGGCGTCATCGAAACGACGACCAATAAGACGCTTGGCATCGAAAACAGTGTTCTTGGGGTTCATAGCGGCTTGGTTCTTGGCGGCATCACCAACAAGACGTTCAGAGTCGGAGAAAGCGACGTAAGAAGGAGTAGTACGGTTACCTTGCTCGTTAGCAATGATTTCAACACGTTCAGACTCCCAAACACCAACACAAGAGTAGCTACAATAATATAAATAAAAAAAAAAAAAGTGTGTCAAAATTCCAAGTCTTTTCTTTTTTTTTTTCAAAAAGAAAAAGTTTTTGTTTTTGTTTAAAGGAACGAATTATTTTACGTAGTACCCAAATCGATACCGATGGCACCTTCGTATTCGGCAGACATATTTATTATATAGAAGAAGGAAAAGGAAGGATTAATAGTGTTCCGAGCTCGAAAATCGTTATATCTCCTGAAAATTTTTTGAAGGCACCGTGACCGTTTAATTGGGAGTGGCTTATATACCTTCTTTTTTTTTCAACGCATGAAAGAAAAAAAAAACATTTACTGGCAGGACATATTAAGATCTTTAATGCATAGTAGATACGGATCTTTCTTTTTTAAAAAAGAAAAGAAAGGTTACCAACTACTACGAAATGTCATCGTTACTTCTCAGGTTTTTTTTTTCAATTTCCGTTCTCGGTAATGACTCAGTAACAAACAAAAAAGGGGGAAGTTACAGCTGTCACATTCGGCTATCAAAAAAGAAAAATCGACTCTTTTTTATACATACTTGATTCCTTTTATTATAATGGATACTTCCGAGTCAATAGAAGATCGTATTCTTCGTTGGGCAGCAACAGACACAAGTGACTTACCTGACTTTCCAGACGACAAAAGCGACTTACCTTCTGACTTTGAATACAATCCCGAAGACTATGAAGATGACGAAGAAGAGATTGTAGAAGAGATTTCAGAAAATGAGTTATTAAAGTATTTAGGTCCATCCGAAACTTTGCTGACAGATGAACAGCACCCTTTTGAATTAAATACAATAGATAGTCATATGTGGAAACAAATCCCTAGCGAAAATGATGATACTGTAGACATCCAAAACAAAAATCATTTATTACCTAAAGCCGATACCACTGACGAAGATTAAAAATCCCTCTAGTATTTGATCAAAATACTACCAATTTAAGGATTTATTTTTTGTGCTTTTAATAAAAAACGTAGCATGAAATTCGAACTTATTAAATTTGCAAGACTCTTTTACAAAATAAAATTGCCTATAAATATTATGAACAAAGTATGAGAATCTCAAAGGAGGTTTTATTTTTATCACGGATAATGTTATCTTTCGTTCGTACCAACTGAATAAGCAATTGAGCAATTATGGGCCCTAGTTAAAAACATCAAAAATTTCAAGATATACTGAAATACTTGAAGCTAGAATAATTCAAGCTGCATGCGGACATTCCTGCTAAGCGTCCTTTAGTAGTGCGGAGCGAGAATAGAATGCTGTAAATAAACTTATTATCGTACTCTTACTGGTTTATGCCAGCATAGTAGTCCTGTATTGTTATTCTTAGATTCCTGAGTCAAGAATACTTGACAGTTGTACTGAACTCTAGGGAGATAGCATTCGATTTTAAGAAGACAATAGTGTTCCCCCGAAAAAAACCTACTAGTTTAAGGAGGCAGAATGACTTTAATCCTCATAAAAAATACTCTCAAAAATAGTGGGAAATGTCGTCAAGAATCATAAACTTATAGACCATATTATCCATTCAGCAAAGGTCAGTGTAAAAAATACGCGTTATAACAATTGCGTGAATTTCTTTAAATAAAAACAATCATCTGAAATATAGATTATCTTTGGGCTCCATTCAAAACAAGATCGCGATTGGGTACCATAGATCCGTCTGTCCCCATGATGTCATCATCAGATATTTGTAAGTTCGTGTTCTTTTTTTTTCACAGTAAATAAACTCTTTTTATACTTTTAAAAAAACACATACATATAAAAAAAACACTTAAAAAAACACTAGATATTTTCATATATTACTAGAAACAAACAAAGCATGGCTTCTCAACAACAACAACAACTAAGGTATGTAAAACAAGTGTAGTTTTGTTTAAAAAAGAGTATAAAAACTCATCTCAATATTAATAGCCATGAAAATGACAATTGGAAGAAGAATCTCGCACTTCCTCAAAAAGATACAAGACCTCAAACTGAGGTAAGTTTTTTTAAATGTTATTAAAGCAGATGAAAAAAAAAAATGAAAAAAAAAAAAAAAAAAAAAAAAAAAAAAAAAAAAAAAAAAGTCTAAACCCAAAAGATGAATTGTAGGATGTCACTGCTACCAAAGGCAATGAGTTTGAAGATTATTTTTTAAAACGAGAGTTATTGATGGGTATTTTCGAAGCTGGTTTTGAACGTCCTTCACCTATTCAAGAAGAAGCTATTCCTATTGCATTAACTGGTAGAGATATTCTTGCTAGAGCCAAAAACGGTACTGGTAAGACAGCAGCCTTTGTTATTCCTACTTTGGAAAAGATAAACAACAAGAAGGGGAAAATCCAAGCTCTTTTACTTGTTCCTACTCGTGAATTAGCTCTTCAAACAGCTCAAGTATGTAAGAACTTGGGTAAGCATTTAAATATTCAAGTTATGGTTACAACTGGTGGTACTACTCTTAAGGATGATATTATGCGTCTAAGTGAACCAGTTCATGTCGTTGTTGGTACTCCTGGTCGTATACTCGATTT
>JAIXMG010000027.1:27500-509123 GCA_025201345.1 Thamnidium elegans
TTACCTTGGCCGCATGTGTTGTATGTAATAAATAAGTCAACATAAATCCAACAAGTTGAAAACTAGCAGAAACTATAATAATAATGAGTTTTCTCTAAAGCTAAAAAAAATATAGCATATACTATTTACCCGTCAAGTTCCAGAAAAAACTAAATAAACTTCCAACCGGTAAACCTTCAACTAATGTAGCGTCACCCATATCTGCTGGTGCGATTATTGTTGTTTGCCAATAAGGTGGTGTTGCATCCGCCGAAGCTTCTTCGTACGACTTCATTTTTTTTTTAAATTAATAATTCAAAAAAAAAAAAAAAAAAAAAAAAAAAAAGGTACTTACAGGTGGTATCTCGTCTGGTTTTGTAGAGTCAGATTCAGGTTTAGCCGACATATTAGAGAACACGCCGTCGTTTGAACTTGGGATAGATACAATATGATAAGGTGAATCGTCAGTACTCGATGGTAATAACCTGTGTGATTCTGTTTGAGTTCTAACTTCCTCTTCTTCTTCATTCAGATCAAATGTATCTTCTAAATCAGATCTTTGCTGTTGCTGCTGTTGTTGTTGCGGTGGTCTTGTATTAACATTGGTTTGGTTATCAAGTGGAATCTATTTTAAACAGAACAAAAAAATTTCCCGGTCAATATACAAGGACTTGCTTTTTAGTTGCCATCTCAACTTACTTGTTCGTATCTATGGTTACTACTCATTTTATTTTTATTTAGAAGGAAAAGAAGCTGAAGAAAGAAAGAAAGAAAAAAGTCTATTCTTGTTTTCTTTTTTCATTTCCCGAAGTCAGGCTTTTTTTTAAAATTAGAAGTCTCCAGCATGATATTAGAAATATTTTTTCTGTAGCTGTTTGTAGTGCCAATGATTGGCTCTTAGTTCAAACCAATTTATCCCATAAACTCATTACATTGGATCACCTGCGAACAAGCATTTCTTAATACTTGTCATTATCAACTAGCGCCATTAGTTTGAAAAGTAATATCTTCTATCATGTTGTTGATTAATTGGTTTAATTTTCATTATGAAAAGAGAAAAAACCCTCTCTTTTACCTTAAAATGAGTATTACTTTTATTTCCATCAATATGCTTCCATGGATTTGGAAAAAGAAAATTCAACGCCATATTTATCATAACTAGATACGATGCTAAGTGCCATATGTCACTGGCACAAAAAAAGAAGCATGGAACGAAAAAGTACGACCTCTTTCCGTAATACTGGACGAGAATTAATTGACTTTTGTGAAAAGCCATTATAAAGTAACCTGTATTTGTACTCTAACAGATATGATCAATACCATCAAATATATTCAAGAATTGACAATCTAGCGCCATTATCCCAACTACTTGGATAACTCTGGTGCGCTGATCAAATCCTCGTTTTTGGAACAGCAGTAGTAGTACGATCCCTAGACGCTGAGGGGAAGAATGCGTTCCGTACAACGACTCGTCTGCTATACATTTTTGTGGAATAATATAGTATAAACGATTTCAGACGCTAACTAAGGTGATCATATATGCAAAAAAATGTGGTACATAGTTTTTATGCTTTGTCATTTTCTCCTTTCAGGTTACATTGCTTTTTTGCATGATTAGTTTTATGTTTCTCTTGTCCGGGTATAGTCCGGGGGGGAGAGGTATCGTGACTTTGTTTAAGTAGAATTTTTTTTTCATTAAAACAATAAATAATCCGCGCCTGTTGAGTGTCGAACTCTTGCACTTTTTTTTATTTTTTTTATTTTATTTTACCAAAAAAGAAATATAAGCAAGTATATAAGCTTTCTCATTTCACAAAAACTTATATAAATGCTTGACATTTTACTATCACGTTTAAGGGAGGAAATTGCTATTGATGGATATTCAGGTAAACAATAAAAAAACAGGCACACACACACACGCACACTGTATATTTACTTTTTTTTTTTTGCATGTAGGTTCCTCCATTGACACAGTTTGGGAGTATGTTGAAGTTATATCTAGAGATATAGCAAATGATTTAGGGGCAAAGATAATGCCTCTAGTGGACGAAAGATACAAATCTTTTATTTGGGATTATTTAAAGTTAGAAAAAGAACTAGAATTCTATGAGAACGTAGCGGATATGGGTCAGAATAACACCAATGATCCAGAGCCAATGCAAGTAAAAACTGAAGTGGAAAAACAACCCGACGAAGATATATTACAAAATAATTTTGATGAACCAATAGTCGTGGTTAAAAAGAGAAAACAACCACCAAAGACCAAGAAGAAGGCTCCGCCAAAAAAGAAGGCAAAACCAAAGAAGAAAGCAAAGCCAAAGAAGCGATCTTCCGCTAGGTCTTCAGCTGTCAATTCAGACGATGATTTTGATGCAAATGAAGAGTCTGAAGAAAGTAGTAGTGAAGAGTCTGATTTTGAACAAGACGAATCTGATAAAGATAGTGAAATTAGTGATTCCGGTGCTGGTTCTGAAGAATACGATTCTGGAGAAGTAGAAACAACCATTATAAAAAAACAATATAAAAATCGAAATACGAAGGTCAAAAAAAAGACAAATAATAGCACTGTAAATATATATATGCAAAAAAAAAAAAAAAAAAAAAAAAAAAAAAAAAAAAAAAAAGCATCAGCATTAAATTATTATTATTATTTTTTGGCAGGTTAAACCGGTTTTAAATCGACTCGATGATATATCACATCTTTCTTATGAACAAATGAAAGAAAAATATGGGTCCCGTTTATACATCACTGGAACCTACGAGTTCCAACAAATACAATTATATACTGGTGTTCCTGTAAGTTTTTTTTTTAGGTACTAGTAGTATCTATTTTACTTAATTATTTTTTCAAAAGCCTGGAGCGAACTTATCACCCAATTTGGTGATTATTTTACAAGAAATTCTTCGATCCAGATCAAAAGGTTTACTTCAAGCAGATATTACAAAGATTTTGGGCATTGATAGTAGATCCACTGGTCATTACTGTAAGTCTTTGGAAGAAAAGGGAACTATTGTTCGTAACGGTGTATCAACTCTTAAAATGCGTACCAATGTATGTATTCATACACGATTTACAGCTAAAAACCAATCACTTGATATCGCCGACCAAGAGAGCGAAAGTCTGCCTTACAACGTCAATATCAAAGGAGAGGCGTTCAGCCAAATACGTCTTCTTAATGACTTGACAGAATTAATTATGGATTCTCCTGATAATGCTATTTTAAGTGAAGATGTCTTGAGAGCTTTGGTATATGGAGCATTAAAACATTTCAAAATATATATATATATATATTAAATTTTTTTTTTTTTAGGCTTTTGATAGAAGTCGAAAATCAGTTAAAAAATGGTTTAATCGTACAGTTGACGAACTTTGTATAAAAGGACACTTTAAAAAATCCAACTTTCGAGAAAACAATAAAGGCAGAGCACAACGTTGTCTTCACTTGGTGAACTTACCTGAAAAAAAGAAATCCTTTGAAGAATTACCTGTGGAAGAAATAAAATTTCCCATCAGAATTCGTAGTATACAAAACGAGATGCCAATTATCCCTGCACTTGTAGATTGTTCATTAGAAAGTCAGGTTTTACAAGTATTAAGAGCTGCTGGTGAACACGGTGCTACACAAAAAGTAAGCTGTTTTTTTTTTTTTGAGCTTGTAGGTGATACTAAACATTTTAATTTTAGGAAATTGGTTTTGCTCTAAATACCGATGAAGGTCGTATTTTATACAAGATTATGGAAAAAATATGTGAATTGACTGATATTGGTCTGCAAAGATATGGTGCTGGTCGTCTTTTAGAATTTGAAGGCAGACAAAGACGTTATCGCTACTACGCCTATCGAACTTACAAAAGGTTGCACGAAGGTATCGACATAGAAATCCCTCCTTTACCTGAACAAGAGATAGATGAATCTAAACTAGTCGAAGCCGATTATTATGTTGATACTGTTCATACAATCAAAAGTTTTAAAAAGTATCTAAATTCGATGACCTCAAGGATTGCCAGTGTTAAAAGCAAAGGTCGTAAAACTGGTAAGTTATTTATTTATTTGTTTGGTGTAAAGAGAGTCTTAATTTTGTAACGCCAATTATAACATGTAGATAACATACTTACTGACCTTCCTCCCAAAAAAGGTAGACCAAAGAAAGCTGCTGTTGATGAAAACGGGGTACCAGTCCCTAAATCTAAATACGCACGAAAGATACCTCTTAAATCCAAAACTGCTAAAGCTAATACGGATACACCTTCTGATGCAACACCTTCTGATCCTACAACTTCTGCTTCTACAACTTCTGATCCTACAACTTCTGATCCTACGTTTGCCGTTGAAATTACACCGACTGTAGCAACCACTGTCAACGTTTCCACTAATGTAACAGCTAAGAGAAGCGTTGAAGACGAAACGACTGAACCATCAAAGAAAGTTAGACGTAACCCTGATATTATTATAGATGCAGATGAAGATGCTGTTATCGATCAACCTCCACTAACTGTTACGCCTGTTGAACAAGTGTTTGTTGCGCAACCTACTATCCCAGCATCTACTCCTACTGATGCGCCCAATAAAGAGGCCTCTACTGAGCCACCTGTTCGATTGTTTGACATATTTCAAAACATCCGCAAATCTACTACCGATAAAGGTAAAGCGCCTGCTACACCTAAACCAGCGAAAACAACTCAAACTGTTAAAGTTCCCGTTTCTGGTGAAAAGGAGACCATTTCTACCGAGAATGTTGCTGCCGAGTTAAACGTTAGTTTGAATGAAACTACTGCTTCTACTGGTATAAATGCCGCCGTAGATAACACGTCTGCTATCTCAAACGAAACTGCCGGTCCTACTACGAGCAGCATGAATATTGATACAGAACTAAAGGATGCTCCTGCTACTAATACTGATACAGTTTTAAACGAAGAAGGCGTTCCTATCAGTGTGGATATATGTTCAGATACAGCACCTGCCATTGACACTGAAGATTGTGCGATTGCAGAACCTACATCCAACCAACCTCAAATCACTGAAAACATCAGCCAACCGACGGCAATTAATTATGCGAAGCAAAAGGACCCAGAAACATCCAAAAAACCTGCTCCTCGATTATTTGGAATTTTCAATAGAGTTCCAAAAGCAGCTGAAAGTAAAGTAAAAGAGTCTGCAAAGGAAATCATAGTAACTGAAAAACAAATCGTTGATCTTGATCCAGTTGTTGATACCGACAGTGTAAATCCTACGGTTGCTAATAATGAGGTAGAAGACTCTTTGGTTGCTAATACTGAGAAAATAACTAGTGTTACTGAAGGATCAACTAGCGTTGCTACAACATCAACTGTTATTATTGAGGAACCAACTGATGTTACTGAAGAACAAGCTATTACTGTTATGGAAGTTGATAAGCCTAGCTCTGTTACAGCCGATAATATTCCCGCCACACTAGTTCCAGTAGTATTACCTTCTACTTCAGCCCCTGCTAAAAACATACCTGAGCCTGTCGTATTACGAGGACCTCGTAAATCACCACTTGTTTTTAAAAGCGGATCTACTCATAAGGTCTCTGGTACAACCAAACAAGTTAATATTTATATGGAAACTCGAATTAAAGTACTACTTTTATTGTTGCAAGATCAACCGATATGGGAACTGAGTAAAGTTTTAAGGGCAGCCTATATAAAGAAAGCAGAATCGTTGTTTGGGCCTGTCAAATATGCGGTATGTAACAAGACACTTTGGAGATCTGCTCGTATTTTAGCTGAAAGAGGTGACGCAAAAACAGATACATTTATTTGTCCGTTATGGAACGGTGATACTGTAGAACGAAAAGTTTTGATCCGTAATGATGTTGATATGGATGGAGAAGAATATATAGTATATAAAAAACGTGCTATTGAACGTCGTACCATGCAAGTCAATCGTATGCCCGGTATGGAATTGGAAAATACACCAGCATATATTGAACGTTTAGAAGAACGTATTGCTCGTTTGAAAGAGGAGTTGCGTGTATTACAAGAGTCTGGTCAGGTTGTTGAAGCTAAAATTTTACAGGAACGTATTGATGATCTGTCTAGTAATGCTCAAATTTGCAAGCCTGCCGTACATCCAAAAACCGAAGCTTGGTTAATTGCTCGTGTTCAATTTGGTTGGATACATGCTAGAATGCTTCGTATCAAAGCAATGCATTTGTACTTGTATAAATTAATGACGTCTGAGGAACATTTAGAGGGCGTTGATAAAGAAAACCGAACCATTGATACCTCTGCCATTGTTCGCAATATGACAATGAGTCTTATGTGTCAAGTGATTGGTATCCTCCGTCCTGCTGGTTTTATCGTTGAGTTCACTAGAAATCCGGATAATATGAACTTAAAGTATCATGAGTTACCTTCGCATGTCAAAGCAGAAGTTTTCTCGAATAAAAATGCATTTCGAAGAAGATTACGTTCATTAATGGCATCATTAGAATATTTGGACCTTGTCAAACCAAATGTTTGGGATTACACGAAAGTAGACAGCGAAGTATATTTTAATTTAGCTGTCAATTATTTTATCTGTGATACGGCGCCCATAAAAGATAGAAAGAAACTCGGGCAACCTGTTATTCGTGTACATAAAATGGAAACTGCGTCTGAGGTGTCTAATTTCTGGGGTGAATTTCAATACACTTGTACGCGTGGGCAAGATACTCTCCCAGAAGAAGAGATGGAACCTCCACCTGCTAACTCGTGGATTGAAGAACTCTGGAGGGGTATGTATCATTCGCCCAACTGGAGTAATGCGTCTGTGTTTACACGTCAACAACGAAAGATTCTCAACTCGTATGTGGATAAAGTTAAAAGCGAAACGCCGTTTGAAAACATGTCTGTCTGTCTTGACATTTCGAAAGAAACCAACCTTTCTGTACAAACTGTTCGTAAGTATTATGAAAAGGTAGAGGCTGCTCTTTCTCGAAAGAATCAGGATCGAAAGATGAAAGAGTACAGAAAGAAGTTCTATCCTACCAGAGCATCACGTAAGAAACCGAATCCATATGGTGGACGACGTGTTATCAATCTTAGTTCTACTAGAGCGTTTAAACAAACGCATCGCAAAATTGTAGGCACTTATGTACAATCTCAAGGCTCTCTTTCTTTAGAAGATAATGAAAAAATTCGTAATGATAGTAAATCTAAAGGGTTTGAACTGAATTTGGATGAACTTAATCAAGCCCCTGTTGTCTCTGGCCCAGGTAACCTAGTAACCATTCGCCAAGGTCGAATTAGAAGATCTGTCTGGACCTCTAGTGAAGATGATTTGATTATTTATGGTTACGCTATTGCTCGTCAACGTGCAGCTGGTTCTGCTGTACGTTGGTTTCCTATCAATTCCATGTTTCCTAGTAAACCTTCAAGTGGGGCTAGACATCGTCTTTCAAGATTGGTGGCAGATTCAAAGTATGCGGAACAATTAGAAAACGCTACCAATCAATGGGCAAGATTTTATGTTGAAGGTATTGAGTCAGGAGAAATTCAAGACCCTGATCCTACTGAGGTAACGAATTATGATTTACTTTCGTACTTGGCTTACTTTATCAAGAAATTATCTGAGGATGACCCATAGTAAGGATAAATTAATTTATATAATGATTTAATGTGATTCTTACGGCTTTTTTATATACATATATACGTAGTTCACATATTCCTCTTCTTCCAGACAGTATAGAGGCTTTAAATGAACGTTTTGATATCGGCCGCAACTTGATTGATACAAATCCTTACCTTATAGATGACTTGTATTTTTCTAAAACAACTCTAGTTACTCAAATGAGCACGCTGTATAGCCAGTCGTTCGCAGCTCGAAGATCAAATAGTGAAACGTTTGATAATCCTGAAGCTGCATGGGAGAAAGAAAATGATATCAGAGAAAGACAAAGAAGAATTTTAACCAATTTCTCAATGGTAAATATCAAAGCTTTTATATGTGTGTACTAAAGCTAACATAAATGCAAATAGATGTGTTTATTTACTCCAACTGAAATATTTGACCCATTTTACTCTTATTCGATTATTGGATTATATCCTCAAGATGTCTTTTTTGAAGCTTTAAAAATATTGAGAGATTATGGAAATTTAATTTTAGCTAAACAAGAACGAGCTATTCCAGGAACAAAATATACTGTATCCGCTAAGTTTAACGGAATCATGGCTGGTCATTTACCTGAACACGTGTTTAAACAAGCAAATAGATTCGATAAGTTTTTAAATGAACAATCGAATAAAATTCGATTCTCTCCAGAGTATGCTGATAGTGGTACAATGGTTTGTTTGTTTGATTATATATCTGAATACAAGGTAAATGAAATTTTATTTGATGGAGAATACAAAGTTAAAAAAAAAAAATTATATCTAGGTAAATCTTACTATGGCCAACAAACAAAAAAGAATGAAGACTATAGAAAATCGACTTATTAGATCGAGATTAATTGGTAAATATGATAAAAAAATTATTTAAAAGAAAGAAGAAAAAAAAAATTACTTAGTTGTATATATAGATCGTGGTTTGGGTTACTTTGAAATAGATATCGAAAAAACGGAAAAAGAATCGCCATATATTACACAAGCAAGCTTTGAGGAAAAGAAACTTCAAGACTTGGATCAACTTCATTTTAATATAAATGTTGAAAATTTCCTTAAAGACCGAGATGAACAATCAAAAGAATTGATGAGACGAATTATTGATTTATTGGAAGCAGAAAAGGATAAGGGGCTAACACTATATCAATTGAAGTTGAAGTTAAAAGATGATTATGATGATAAAGCTATATTATTAGCTGTTTCGTTACTTGAATCCAGTGATCCGGCTTTGATTGTTTCTGTGGGATTTAATGCAGCTCGTTATGTGACGGCGGTTTATATTGGTACTTGGTTTATTCGTACCAGAGATGCTATTTTACACTCATCAAAAGTAAAGATTGAACCCAAGGATATCCTATACCCCCGTTGTAAGAGCAAGAACGTGGATAGAAAGGAGTTTATTTCACCCAATCTATGGACGGATATCAATGGCAATGTGACACACTTGATTCTAAATGAATGTAAAACAGCAATTATCGATTTTTTATTGAGAAAACCTGGCTCTTCAGACGCCACCATTTATCGTAAATATCAAGCTGCTTTCGATAGTAAAACTTTACATGATATTTTAGATTTACTTGTGAAACAACATGTTCTTAAACGAGTACAAGTACATCAACTCTCGGACCTCAAAGCTAGAAAATCAATCTTCACTAAACCTCGTACATTAAAGTGTACTAACGAAACTATAATTGCTAGTGCCACACAATCGTTCTATTGGGTACAGCCACATTATTATCGTTCCATAGTTTAAAATAAACAAAAAAAAAATACATAATCCCTTTGGGTGTATCTAGCTTAAGGCTCACAATAAATTTACATACTTAAAACTGTCGCAGTTAATTGTTCCTTTCTTTTTTATCTCTCTTCTACTTTTTTTCTCAAAATAAAAAAAGTCTTTTTTAACATGAGCTCTCTTCTTCAAAACGATGAGTATGATTATCCAGACGAGGACGCTAGTATGGTATGTATTCCTTTTTTTAAATAAATAAAAAGCACTTGACCTAAAATGTTGTATCATGAATGAGGTCTTTTTTCTTTTTTTTTAAAAAAAAAAAGAAAAGAAAAACTGATTTACTTATTTAAAATATTCAAAATATAGTTTAGAGGAAGCGACATGTCAACTAGCGTACTTGGCGATTATTCAGATTGTGAGGAATCTGGCAAGTACAAAATAACTAATAAAAACAAAATAAAAAACTGATAATAATGAGTTTTACCCTTTTTTTTTTAGATTTTTCCATGAATAATGATGATAGTAATAACGAGGAAGATAATTCATATGATGATGATGATGATGACTACTTTACAGACAATAATCACAAAAAGAAGATATATCAAGTCGATTTTACTACACGAAGTGCAAAAGAAATCACAGCAATGCAGATTGAAACAATAAATCAAGTGTCAACCTTATTAGGTAAGAAACCATACACACATAAAAAGTTAAAAATATATAACATATTATATAATGATAGAGTTAAAAAGTGAAGATACAGCTACTTTACTTCGTTACTTTAAGTGGAATAAAGAAAAACTGGTGGAAAAATATATGGATTCCCCTGAAAAAGTATTGGAATTAGCTGGTATTTCTAATAATGTGGCTATAATAAGGAACTGTACGACTGTTGTTGCGAAAGGAGGGGAGTTATTTGAGTGTGATATATGCTGTGACGATGACCCAGATATGGAAATTGTTAGCCTCGCATGTGGTCATAAGTTCTGCAAAACGTGCGTTGTATATTATACTAGTCAAAAGATAAAAAATAGTGAAAGCAAACCGATCCAGTGTCCTCAAGATGGATGTAGTGTAACAATGGACGAAAAAATAATTGGGTTGTTAGTTCAATCTGAAGTAAACGAAAGGTAAAAACATGATTGTTAAATACAGCTAATATGAAATTAATATACATATATGTACATAGATATAAGGAATTATTAAATCGTACATATGTTGATGATAATAATGCCTTAAGATGGTGTCCTGCGCCAGATTGCGAATACGCTATCGAATGCCATATACCCAACACTTCTCTTACATCTGTAGTACCTACTGTCGTTTGTCATTGTGGTCATTATATGTGCTTTGGCTGTGGATTACCAAATCATCAAGTAAAGTACAAGTTGTTTTAAAAATAGGATACTTGTATTAAATTATTATTTTAGCCTGCTATTTGTTCTATTGTTAAAAAATGGCTTAGGAAGTGTAAAGACGATTCTGAAACTGCTAATTGGATCTCTGCGAACACAAAAGAATGCACTAAATGTCAATCGACTATTGAGAAAAACGGTGGCTGTAATCATATGACTTGTAGGAAATGTAGACATGAATTCTGTTGGGTGTGTATGGGTAAGGATCAATGATATGGTATATTTGAAAAGAGTAAAATATGTACTTACCTTTTTTCTTTTTCTTTTTTTATATATAAAGGACCTTGGTCTGAGCATGGTACTGCATGGTATAATTGTAATCGATTTGATGAATCAAGCAGTTCAAATGCTAGAGAAACACAATCCAAGTCTAGAGCTAGTCTTGAAAGATACTTACATGTAAGTGATGTTATAATGTAAAAATAAATGAAGGGGAAGGGGGATTTTTTTTTCTTATGTAAAATGAATTTAGTACTACAATCGGTTTGCCAATCATGAACAATCAGCAAAGCTTGAAGAAGAATTATATTTGAGAACAGAAAAGAAAATGGAAGAGCTTCAAAAATCAAGCGATCTTTCTTGGATTGAAGTTCAATTCCTGAGGCGAGCAGTTGATGTCACAGTTAAATGCAGAACAACTCTCAAGTGGACTTACGTATTTGCGTTCTATTTGGAAAAAACAAATGAAACTGCATTATTTGAGGATAACCAAAGAGATCTTGAAATGGCAACTGAGCAACTTTCTGAATTATTAGAGAAACCTCTTCAATCTGATGAAATTCCAAACTTGAGACAAGTTGTTCTGGATAAGTCAGTTTATGTAAATCAAAGACAGGAAGTTTTGCTTGAAGATACTGCAAGAGGTTTACAAGATGGAAGATGGGCATTCTTTGTTGATATTAATCATTAGTAATTTCTCCCATAACTGTTGAAATAAAAATAATGCAACAAAAATTTCCCGAGTATTAAAAAATTACTGTTATCCGTATTTCAGCCAGATGCACTCAACTGTGTGAGCATTAAAATAGTAGGTTTTTAGATTTCTTATCATACACTGCATTAGCTGCACCTTGTTATTAATACATGTATTGTTCGTTTACCATAATATAATTTACATTGAACATAGAAATACTAAATATCATATAATATTTAAGGTTGTTTTTTGGTCCTCACATGTATGCTTAGATTTTTTTTATACATATTGCATATTTTTCGTTATCTTTGTGCTGATCCCAGTAGTAAAAAAAAATTATCAAGATATGTATAGTTACTTTAATATATCAGGTGCTAAAGATTATCAGGGGAAGTTTCTGCAGCAAAATTAGTACAGGTAACTTTATAATAGTCATTTGAATATATATGTTGCCATTAGTTGTTAAAAAATGTGGCAAAAAAAAAGTATCTTTATTTCCAATAAAGGCTGCAACTTAAACTAGACAAATTTCTTTTCTTTTTTTAGCTGATATGTAAATATTCTATTTAATAGCATTAAACCTAATAAGTTGTATAATTTATTGAAGAGTCACTCTCTTTTTATTATTATTTAGCACCTTGTGGTAAACAATAGTATTATAAAAAGTGTCAAACTCATGTGAACGACAACAACAACGGCAAAAAAAAATTATATCTGACTTTTACCGCTATAGAAGCTATTTATTGGAGCAGGCCGTTTTACTTTTTACTTGTAAAAATAGATTATATACTATCAATATAAAAAACGTGTTTTTCAAATTCTAAGAAAAAGGGAAAGGAGAAGAGTAAAAGAGTGGGAATCAAATTTTAATAGCATGCCATGCATTCGTTATTCGCCTCACTATAACCAATGCACCCAAATTCGACTTTATTTTCGGGGATAGTACGATAATAAAAGTATGTGTACTCGTTTTATACTCTGTACTATATAATCGTAGAGTTTCGGTTAACAAGTTTTTATCGGCATATATGGTATTTCTTTTTCCGCATTATAATGTATATAATACAGTTATATCTCTATGTCTTGGAGCTTTTGTTTATTTTACTTTATTTTATTTTATTTTGTATATACATGTCTGGTATGTAGTTTAGCATCACTATAAGGAACTTTTTTCGGCCTCAATTTGTATAGAATGACGCTTTCTCTCTCTCTCAAGATCTTCCAGATGACGTAAAAGATATTCGGCTGGATAAGTTACTTTATTTTTCGGCGATCTTGTGGTAAGATATTTTCCTTTTCCATGTATTTAGAACGAATTGTTCATTTTATTAAGTTCGGAAAAACCATTCTAAATGCAATAGATTTTCGTAGTTGAGTTACAATCGTGTCTGCACAAGTAAGTTCTAGACTAACTCTTGAAAGCAGTTGTTATTCTTAATAAAATTACATGTAACAAGTGATATCTAAATAACAATAAAAGTTCTTCTTTTTTTTTTACCGAGGAGAGGTTTAGCGCATGTATTATCTTTGAAAGTTATGTCATTCATTTGTTTATAGACCCAAACCTTACAATTCGTTAGAAAAATAAAATTGCCCTTCTACTAAATAAACTTCTATTGTGATTTTTCGCTGTATGAATACTATTTGGCATTTCTCCGTGAACTTAAAAAAAAAAAGGTAAAAATAGTTTATATCTATAGGTTGAATGCGTTAGATATTCCCACTACTTAGTCCTCTTTGTAATGCTTCTCTCAGCATAAACACTCTACTATAAACTAGTGCTATAATTATTCTTTGACAACAGAAGTGGTTCGATAAGATTTTGATCTACCAAAGTACGATAAAGATATGTTATCTATTGATTCTAAGAATATATTTTATTTAATTTGTATGAAAAAATAGTTATCACTATCATTGGCGTTAATGTTTAAATGTATTGGTATAAATTTTGTAACGTCATTCAGAAGAATGTTTTTTTTTTGTTACATAATTATATACGTATCGTTCGGTCTATTTAAGTAAAATAGTTCTATAAGTATCTCCATATCACTCTATAGAAACTTCTTAGTAGTCAAACGACACTAACTAGTTTATTTCTAATTAAATAAAAGCTTAAGATCTTCGTAGTGTGAAGCGATAATTTAGCATATTGAGCTTGGTAACAAAAACCAACCTCTTTTTTGGTTTAAGTAAAAAATTACAAAAAGTGTAATTTGTATATTACTTTTTTATATATACATTTTATCCAGTATAAAAGAATCTAGTCCTCTTATATTGAAAGTAAGAAAAAAAAATGGTGGATTTATCCATTAATTTGCTTTATAAAAAATTATGCTAGGTCACGGAAGAAATCACGGCCAATATTCTTTTACGAGCTATAGTATATGCACTGAGCACTTCAATGTAATCGAACTAATTGTTATAATACATACATAATCGCATTGATGTTTTTTTAATACACTCAATTCCTTTATTTCTATGTTTTATGTCAAAGTTATATATAGAAAATGAAAAAGATGTATTATTCCCGCTACGCGAGCGGCAACTTCAAAAAAAAAAAAAAAAAAAAAAAAAAAAAAGTAGGGAGAAATACATTTACGTCAATAAAGGGTATCCGAATTTGTATATAAATATGTATACTATTAAACCCTTGAATCTGGTTGCAATATATAATAAGCCTTTCTTTAATTCAAACTTTTTTTTTTTTTTTTTTTTTTTTTTGCTATCTAAAACAACGTATTAACTTATTACATATACACATTCTTTTTTTTTTCTAATTTATGTCTCATTCTAATCGTACATCATTTATGACAGCAGAACAAGCATCTCCCAGAGTATCTTCTAGCAGTATTGTGGATCAAAATATACAATTTAATACGTTGAATATACACCGCGACTCAAACCAAATAAATAATTGTCAAAATAGACAAGATGAACTACCGCGATCGAAAAGTATCCTTAGAAAAAAATCTGTCATACAAAATCCGCAAGAAAATACGCCTATAGGAGATCACGAAGACCACCATCAGCTGGCATCTAGATCTTCGCTTTCATCAGAAGGTGTGGAGTCGGGTCATACTGTTATAAATGAATTACCAGAAGGTAGTTACAACTCAAAAGAAAAGAGCAACATGTCGAATGCCGAATATCATCCGAGTCATGCTATTGCCAGCTATGAGCCAGCAGCATCCGAATTGAAGACATACCCCGTTGCATGGCTCTTACTTTTCTTTGTCGTTGTCTTGCGTGCGGCTGTTGCCATATTCGGTAACACATTTAGTCCTATTCCCTCTGTCACTGCTGAGTTTATGGGTGTTTCATTGTCTAGTATCAATTGGCTTTATAACGCCATGTCCATTTGCTATATCATAGCAAGTTTCTTTACAAGTTGGTTATACCAAGCTATTGGGGTCAAGTGGTCTGTAAGTAGCTATGCAAATCATGCGAACTAAAATTGCTAGTACGTAGTCAGCTTTTAATAACATTATGTATTTTTATTTTAGCTTGTGTTATCTGGGTGTATCCTTTCCGCTGGATGTTGGATCAGATGGGTTGCTGTTAAAATCAATCCGCCTTCTTTCCCTATTCTTATGACTGGTCAAATAGTCTCTTCTTTTAGTTCTCCACTCAGTTTAAATATTACAACCATGGTAAGTGTAACGAGAAAAAAAAAAGAGGGGGAGGGGGGAGAGAGAGATAATTCAATATATATATTTAGCGTGAGGGCACTAAATTAAAAAGAAAATCTTTAAATTTATTTATTGTTTAGTTTGCTACATTATGGTTTACAGAGAACCGAAGAGCAACAGCTGGCATGTTCGTCGGTACATATCTACTTATCGCATTTACTCACTCCACAATGTACTAAAATATATATAACGTTGCCTCGCTTCTTTATTTTATTATTACTAGTGTCAAATTATGGTGCAATCATTGCCATGTTTCTCATGCCACAAATTGCAACAGGAGCAGATAAAATTGAATTAACTGTAAGAATACTAACTAAATTAGTATATATAAATCTAATCTTCTTATTTAGGTTATTGTGGTTGCATGTATTGCCTCTGCTGCTACAATCCCGCTTATATTTTTCCCTGCAAAGCCTCCTACACCTACTTCATACGAGGTAAAAACTGAAGTCGATGCTAGCCAACCCGTAGAGCCAAAGATGACATTAATGCGGGGCACTTTTATCTTACTAAAGAACCCTCACTTTTTAACACTTTGCGTCGTGCATGGAATTAATATCGGTTTGTCTATCGCTTGGGGTGGTCTCATGAATCAAGCAATTACTCCTTATGGGTATACAGACAATCAGGCTGGTAATATTGCTGCTATTGGTGTTGTGGGAGGAACTCTTGGCTGTCGTATGTAGAATATGGTTTCCTTATTTATATAAGTGAGATAGTCGAACTAATCATATTTTTTTTTAATTAAACATAGTTATATCAGGACCTGTAATTGATAAAACAAAGCAACACGTAGTCTTGTTAAAAATTATGACACCATTGATGTTCAGCACATATGTCGCTTTTATATTTATTGGTATGTACTAAGTAGATTAAATTATTACATCATGATGCATAAACTTAAATACTATTTTATTTTATAGTCAAAGCAAATTCTTTCGCTGCTATTCTTTATACCAATGCTTTGAGTCAGTTTTTCTTAAGTTTTATGGTACCTGTGTGCGTTGAACTAGGTGTGGAAAGTAAGTAATTTATACATATATATTTAATTTAAATTAATCAATTATATTTGAATACAGTTTCGTATCCTGTACCTGAGTCATTATCTACATCTATATTATGGCAGTTAGCACAAGCAATCGGTTTTGCACTTGTAATCATTATGGATTTATTCCGAGATACGAATGGTGTTCCAAAAAATAACATGTACAAAGCTCTTATATTCCAAGCTGCTGCTGCTGGCGTCTGTGTGCTGTTTTCGATAGTATTCAACGGGCCTATGTCTAGAACGATAGCCTTAAAGGAACAAGAAGAACTTAGAAAGACAGAATTATTAGGTTTAAACAGCAATCCTAATGCTCTGAGTGCTAATTCACATCACTTTTTTGATTCCAGCGATACCCTTCAAACATTAGGAGGGAACCTAGAAGTCAACAAGTCACTCAAGAGTAACAATGTTGTTTAAAAAAAAAATATGTATCTTTAAAAGGATACGATAATTATAATACAACTCATTTTGAGAATGAAGTTTCAATTGTTACAACAATAGAATATATATTATTACAATTTTTTTTTCTGTTCTTATTCAAACGTGTGTGTGTAAATATATAGTGTAAATACTATTTTTATTTTTTAATGTACATTCTATATCCATTTTTACATTTGGTATAAAATAAAAAAGTTGTTTTTGCACAGTAAAGCATCTTTGACAGGCTGATACACTGATTACATAATCCACCTACACTGAGCAGAAGTTCAATCTCCAGGTACATCCATGAGTTTCCTAGGGGTGGACCGGACTTACCGGACTGTTGCGGACGGGATCACCGAATTCAGAGACATTCAACTTATATATTTTTTTTAGATTGACATTCCACTAAGGAAAGATGGCCGAGTTGGTCTAAGGCGTCACGTTAAGGTCGTGATCTCTTCGGAGGCGTGGGTTCAAATCCCACTCTTTTCACTTTTGTTTTCTCTCGGAAACAGAAAAGTGTGTGTAGTCATTAGTGTAACAGTTGTTAGAATTTGTTATGGTAGAGAAATAAAAGGTAATAGTAAGTTTAAGTGAGCACCAGTTCCTGTTTTATAAGTAGAATGACTTAGGTAAATAAAGAAAATAAAGGGTTTTGGAAAAAAAGTACAATGGAAAGTAAGATCCAAGGGAATTCAGGAACAAAATAAAATATAAAGTAAAGATAAATTAAAAGAGCTTGATTTTAAAGGTCTTTTATAAGTTAAGAGAAGTATAAGATAAAGTTGTTTACAAAATGTGAATTGAATTTTATTAGAGTATGAAGTTTTGATGGTTATTTATATTATTTTAGATTATTACAAAAAAGGTATTATTTTAAGTTAAAGTTTTTAAGAAAGACAATCCTTGTTAAGGAGGATTCTCTTCAACGAACATCCTTCTTGAATTTGTGACACCACAAAAATTGTAAGTCACGATATAACAACACTGTTAATCAATAGATAGTGTGGTAAAGTGTAAAAATAGTAAGATCCAAGCAAATTTAAGTACAAGATTAAAAAAAAGTATATTATTTTAGGTTTTCTTATTTATGTTTTTAAAGTTATAACAACTATGAAGGTATAATTTTTTGTACTACGACAACAAAGACGATCCTTGTTAACAATTATTTTATCAGAAAGAGGTAGCTTGTGTAACACTAGGAATGCCATGATTTTATATCGATTTAGGCGATTTCCAAGTTTTGAGTGATTAATACAGAAACCAAGCTCGGGCGACCATTAAAAACTAAGTTCCCGGTTACTTTTATCGGCAAGTTCTGTACACTAACTTGGGTGTAGCAACTGTAGCAATCGTACAATGATTACTTCATACAGTAACAATAACAAAGCAATGCAAGGGATAACATACTAACATAGTACTTTTCCATGCACTTGTTGTTTATATAAAAAGGGATCTTGCATGAGATAAAGTTGGGACACCGTGTATAAAAGGGTATGCAAGCAAGGCCACACTTTCAGAACGTGTCTCTATCATGATTTTTTCTTGAATAACCACGTTAAATTCTTCAACATGAGTTTCCCTCTGGACTGGGTGGTAAAAAAAAACATTCAACATCATAATTTGGGACTCAAGCTTTATTCACCTTAGTTTGTATTATTACGTCTTTTAACTAACTTTTTTAAGTAGGAGTGGTCGCCATGTTCTATAGAAAAAACAAAGAGGCAGCAAAAAAAAAAAAATGTGACTATAAAAATATGTATGCTTTTTAAACCCCAGCATCTTTTTTTTTATAAAAACAAACATCTTTTTTTTTTTTTTGTAAAACAAACATCTTTTGTAAGAAAGAAAAAAAACCGTAAAAATGTCCAACTTGTCGGAAATATTAGAAAAATCAGAGTTTCCTCTTTCATCAATTAAGCTTGCCGAGAATTTAGATAATCAAGATAAATTATCCAAGTTTCGTCAAGAATTTGTTATTCCTTTGCGTCGTTATGTGTCTGGTGAAAACGCAGTTACAGGTTAGAAAATTTGATCTTTTTTACTGTCTTAAATAATAACAAAAATTGCGTGTAGAAAAAGACGTTGATTTAGATGGTGAGTGCACGTATTTGTGTGGAAACTCTTTAGGTTTAATGCCTAAACGTTCCCGTGAACTGATTAATGAAGAGTTAACTACTTGGGGTCAAAAGTAAGCGGTAGATTTATATATATATGTATATATATATGTTTACTAAAGTATAAATAAGAGGTGTAGAAGGTCATTGGAACCATACATATAATAGACCATGGGCAACTATTGATGAGTTGGTCAAAGCACCACTTGCAAATTTAGTTGGTAAAAAAAAAAAAAAAAAAAAAAAAAAAAAAAAAAAAAAAGTTATATATAACAAACTAATACTCTCAAATGATAGGAGCTAAACCTGTAGAAGTTACAGCTATGAATACATTGACTTCTAATCTTCATTCTATGCTTGTTACGTTCTTTAGACCTACTGAAACTAGATTCAAGATTTTGATTGAAAAGAAAGCGTTTCCTTCTGATCATGTAAATAACAGTAATATTAGCTTGAGTAAATAATGTTACAAGATTTCTCACGGTTTAATATATTATTAGTATTGTGTTTCTTCTCACCTTGAATCACGAGGTATCGATCCTAAAATCGGTCTTTTAACCATTGCACCTAGAAAAGGCGAACATACTTTGCGTACAGAAGATATTATTGAACTCATTAAGAATGATAAAGAAATTGCAGTAGTTATGCTTTCGGGAGTTCAATACTATACTGGTCAATTATTTGAAATTGAAAAGATTACCAAGGCTGGTCATGAAGCTGGTTGCATTGTAGGATGGGATCTTGCACACGCAGTTGGTAACGTACCACTTCAACTACATGATTGGCAAGTAGATTTTGCTTGTTGGTGTTCTTACAAGTATCTTAACTCTGGTGCTGGTGGTATTGCTGGGTTGTTTATTCATGAAAAATACAAGAACGATCAAAGTCGACCTAGATTAGCTGGTTGGTGGGGTAACGATAAAGAAAACAGGTTTGAAATGCAACCCCAATTTAGACCTAGTGAAGGTGCTTCAGGCTATCAATTGAGTAACCCAAGTATCTTTACTACTGTTTCTCTTCTGGGTTCTCTTCAAGTATTTGAAGAAGCTGGTATTAATAATTTACGTCAAAAGTCTATCTTACTTACCGCTTATCTTGAAACATTACTTAAAAGTGAATTAAAACAAGAGTTTGAGAATGATATGATTCGTATTTTGACACCCAGTGACCCTCAACAACGCGGATGTCAGCTGTCGTTGGAATTCTCAGAGAAGATGATGCAAGTATTTAGTCAACTTCAAGCTCGTGGTGTAATCGTAGATGAACGTAAACCTACTGTAATTCGTGTTAGTCCCACTCCTCTTTATAATACTTTTAAAGACATTCATAATTTTGTTATGCAATTAAAACAAGTCATGAAAATTGTTTATAAATAAAGTTTTATTATTATTACTATACAAAAAAAAAAAGTGTGTTCTAGAGGGAAATTATTAAGTAGATAATATATACGTAGGTATATATATATATATATATATAAGAAAAAGAAAAAGGATAAGATATAATAAGGAGTGTTGTATTTTTTTTTAAAAAAAAGGGGGGGGGGAGGGGAGGGGGAAAGGGGCCTATGTTTTTTTGTATTTTTGTATTTTTTTTTGGTTTGTGTGTTATGTATCATAATAATAATAGTAGTAGTAATTGTAGTAATTGTAATGATAAGTTTATCTTTTACGCTTCTTCATGTCTTTATTCTCCGATTGATATTTACATGAAGGGGGATAACCATAATTTTGAAATCCTAAGGGAGGAAGATCTCTATGTTCCAGTTTTTGTTCTGGAGGATAAGAAGATGATAAGGATCTAATAGAAGGAAGACGATTTTGCAACGAAGGAGAAGTAGTGGTATCTGATTGTTGTTGTGGCGTAGTTAATAAAGGTGGTACTGATGGTGGTGGAGGTGGAGGTGGAGGTAGTGGTGGAGAAGATACAGAAGAAGAAGAAGATTTTGAATCTCTATTTAAAAAGTTATTTACAACAGGATCCATTTCAACCGCAAGTACATTTTGTGATTTTATTATGGTTCGTAACATATCTTCAATCGTCTTTAAACGTTCTTCTATGGCCTCCAGGGCTGCTTTACTAGGTGCGTTTCGTTTATCATCATTTGAAGAAGAAGAAGAAGGATATACACACGGTACTCCCGACTTTTCACAGTTTCGGCAAGGTTGTTCTCCATTACATTTCGTTTTCTTTCGTCTACATTCTCCACATGCACTAACTATCTTTGCTCGTTTTCTACGTGGTTCCGTTGTTTGTTCGTCAAGTGCCATTTTTTATGTGTATAAAAAAATGACTGTATATATAGCTTTTTATTATGATTATTATTAAACCTGTTATAATAAGAAAACAAAAAAATTGACAACAAAAATAACAACAACGACAACAACAACAACAACCAACAATAACTACAACAACAACAATAAAAAGAAAAAAAAAAAATAGAAGAGAAAAAGAATTATGGATAAAGAAAAAAAAAGAGGAACAAATAAGGCACAAGAAACTTGGCGTGATTGGACAATCTCCGCCTGAACCGAAAAAAGCGGGCCCACGTTTTCTCATACCAGAAGGGCTGAGCTTCACCCCCTGTGATTTTTTAGTAGCTGGGTGATTTGGGAACACAAGCCACTTCTATGATAAAAGACAGCATCGTGATTTAACATATATCCAATCATGGTTGATCCTCATTTTACATATCTAAATAACACCTTAATTTGTACGTCATTTGAGCCTAAAAGAAAGGACTCTCCCGAAACTTGACCACATTTATTTTTTTTTGATAAGGGTCTAAAAGAATTCATTTCTGTGGTATAATCATTTACTAAGTTCAACCATTGATTATATCTTGATATACATTTATATGAAAAAATATACATTTTGACGTATTTAAAACATTTATTTTTTTGCATGAAAGAAATAAAAAAAAGCTTTCTCCCTTTTTTTTTCTTTTCTTTCTGTCACATGATTCATTTCATTCTCTCTTCTCTTCAGTATGACTTTACGACAGCCAAACAATACAGATAAAAAATCTTTATTTTTTAACACTAATAAACCAAAGTCAACCCTGAATACCATGAAGGAACAAACGTTACCTTTTCTTATAACCCATGCTCCCCATGAAGCTTTAACCTATGCAATCTATGACCAATCTTCTCAATCAGGTTCTTACCATCCTCGTAATATATGCGTCAATGAACCTACTGAGCAATCCTCTCGTTGGTCTTCTGGTTCTCACGACCAATCACAATTTATTACAATCAAACTTGATAAACCTGCAGTAGCATGTAAAAACAACAATATTCTATCCCAACAATTTTTAAATAACTCTTCTATCTTTTTTTTTAGGTGAGATATTGTTTGGAAAATTTCATCGCAGTAAAGTATTATTATCACATTATCTCTTTTTCTTTCTTTTTTCTTTTTTTAAAAAATCGCATTTTTTAAGGTCACGTTTGTAATTTGAAAGAGTTTAAAGTGTTTGGTGGATTGGATCCTCTTAACATGAAAGAATTGTTGCATAAGGGTACGTCATTATTAATACTAAAAAGAGAGCAATCTTTAATACGTATAAAATAGGTTTAACTGATGATAACAAGGTCGAATCGTTTCCGCTTGTTTATATGTCTAATGATTTGGTAAGAATGTATAATAATATGAAAAAAAAAAAGCGTATTAATATACATACATAGATATTCCCTATACAATACATTAAAATTGTACCATTAGCCACATTTGGCGCTAAGTTTAATTATAGTATATGGTATGTTGAAATCAGAGGTATTAAAGATGAGGAACTTATGTCAAAAGTATACGATGCTTATACAGCTGTAAGTATTTTTTTGTTACTGTTCTGTTGGGATAGTAAAATTCTAATATATACTTATTTAGTATAAGGAAATGGAAACAATTCGATTATGTTTGAAACACTTTAGACAGAAAAATATGATGGATGTGTATCAAACTTTAAAAAATAAGACGGGTATAGAAATTGAACACCCTTCTATTGCTAAACTACATCAATCCTTAGTGATAGAAGGTAATTTTGAACAGGCAGAAAGGATTATTGCTGATGCTGATTCGGATAATGTATTCAACTCCTTTGCTGAAAATGCAATGTATACTCCCAGTTGGCAAAAAATAGACGCTTCAAATGATGGTAAATTGTGCTTTATATATATATATATATATTATATATATAAACTAAATAGAAAAATTATAAAGATGGTGATTCTCCCTGTGCTAGAGGAGGTCATCAGTTATGTATAGATACTGATAGAGAAAAGATTTATTTACTTGGTGGTTGGGATGGTAAAGTAGAGTTATCGGATTTCTGGTGTTACCACATCAAAGAAAATCGTTGGAAACTTTTAAGTTCCGATACTTCAATGTAAGTGCAGACCTCCCCCTTCATTGAATTGCAAGTTTATTTATTTTTCGTATATTAGACAAGGTGGACCTTCTGCTAGATCATGTCACACCATGTGTTTCGATCCTATCCGTAAATCTATTTATGTTCTTGGTAGATATATTGAACTTCGACCTACCACTACTCCTGATCCAGCCGCATACGAGTCTGAATTTTATCAATACTATACAGAGTTGGATAGATGGGTTCAAATTAGTGAGAGCACAAAGGTAATGTATATATATATATATATATATATCAAAAAGTCCATAAGCAAAAATTAATTTGCTATAGATTGATGGTGGTCCTCCTTTATTATTTCATCATGAAATGTGTGTAGACCCTATTGGAAGAATGCTTTATGTTTTCGGTGGTCGTGTTCTTGCATTAGAGTCTGCTCCTTCATCTTACAGTGGATTTTATTCATTTGATATAGATAAAAATGTTTGGAAAACCCTTCGGTAAAAAAATAAAAAACAAAATAAAAAAAAAATGATTAAAGCTGATTAATATTAATTTATAACAGGTACGATGTTAGTCATATTCCAGTACCTTCTGCTTCACTTCGAGATCAAATATCTTCTTTAGACCCTGTCGTCTCTCGTGCACGTACTCCTAGTGGAACTTATATACCTACCTCCCAAACCATCAAATCACGATCTGGACATTCCATGTTACTGGACTCCAAGAACCGAAAGATTTACATCTTTGGTGGACAACGTGCTAAAGAATGTTTAAAGGACTTGTACTGTTACTCTATTGAGCAAGACAAAATGACCTCAATCACACAAGATTTCTCAAAGAACATCGGACCTGAATCGGGGTATACGCAACGAGCTGCCATCGATGTTGAAAGACAAGAGTTACATATCTCGTTAGGTTTTCTTCAAAGCAAACCAACCAACATCGTACGCAACTGTTTTTGGGTATACAATATTAAAAATAATACTTGGGAAGAAGTGTTCTCAAACGATGACCATGATACCGTTTATTGGAACGGCATGAAGCTTAATGAACCCTATCCAAGATATACGCATCAAATGGTTTATAATCCAAATACAAATGCTCATTTTATATTTGGCGGACATCCTGGTGATGTTACTGATTTGTATAGACGACTTGATGATTTTTGGGAACTTCGGTTAACAAAGTGAGTTTTTTTTTCTTTTTATTATTATAAGAACTAACACAAATTTTTTTTTAGGCCTAACTCTGGTCAAATTATGCGTCGATGCTTGTACCTTATACGTACTCGTAAATTACACGAGTTATGTAAACAAGCAGAACAAATGTCGGGTACGTCCAATCAAGTGAGTTCAGATACATTATACGCATTACAATATTTAAGGAAATATGTTACTCCACTTGTAAACGAGGATAGCAAAGAGGAACTGAACCATTTTAAAAAATTGTGTGCACATTTATGTCTATCAGAAGATAATAATGTACTTAAAAAGGATTTTTATAAAACTACACAAGGTTTGTTGTATACACACATATATATTTAAGAAAAAATGTATACTAATGTTGTTGTTTTTAGAGCTTTATTTTTCAGAACGAACTACAGTGTTTCAATCTTTACTAGAGTTTTTCCCTACAAGTATGAAGGAACCAAAAGGAACTTTGGTGGATGCTGTCAAAATTTCTTAGTTTTTTTTTTTTTTTTTTTTTTTTTTTTCTCTATAATTGAAGATATGTGAAATAAAAAGCGTTTTATAATTAGGGTAACTATTTTATCTACTTCTAACGTGTACAAAGAACAAGTAAAAGTATTCATGATAATGTATTTAATAAAATGTAATCTACTCTTTACTCTCTCGTAGGTCCGTCTCCTGATATTACTTTTTGTTTAATCTTATACTTCTCTTAACTTATAAAATATCTTTAAATCAAGCTCTTTTATTTTGTATTTGAATTCCCTAGTACTTAGGAAACAGGAACTGGTGCTCACTTAAACTTACTATTACCTTTTATTTCTCTACCACATATTGATAAAAAAGTGTTACACGAATGACTACACACACTTCCTTATTTCCGAGAGAAAACAAAAGTGAAAAGAGTGGGATTTGAACCCACGCCTCCGAAGAGATCACGACCTTAACGTGACGCCTTAGACCAACTCGGCCATCTTTCCTTAGTGACAAAGTGACCAATTTAAAATATATATTTCAAATATCAAAATGTTGTCAGAAAGTCCCGTGTATGATACATGATTGGATAATATCAGTATATATTTAAGGTGTGACAAAGCTTGGAATTCATACTTAGTAAAAAAAAAGTTTCTTATTCTTAAAAAGTCTGCACTAAATCCTTAAATTGGTAGAGAAATCGCTGTATTTTTAGCGATATATGAATTTTTTTTTGCTACATGTGTTTTTATTGAGAAGTATATAGGATAGATATTACAACCTTTTTCGGGTCACGTATCTAATAAGATTACTGCTTTCTGGCCGAAAAAAAGAACGTACTGATAAGAATCCTCAAAAGAGGAGACAGAAAAAATTCCCCGTTAACTGTATCAAAACAAGTCGTCGGCACTACCAACACAACAAACCGTTTATTAACTGAAATGAAAAGAATAAAATAAAATATTAACAGTATCCTTAAAATAGCATAAAATAATCCTTGCAAAATATGTTCCATGTATGTGACTTGGTATTGTTTGGTTAAAATGGGGGGAAACGCGTTTTTTAATTTTCAAAATAGATCCTTTTTTTTATTTTATTTTCAAAAACGAATATTAATAATGTCTTCAATTGATCCATCTTCGTTAAAAGTAGTTGATTTACGTGCTGAACTTAGTAAACGTAATTTACCAACCAAAGGAAAAAAAGACGAGTTAATCGAGCGTTTAAACGAAGCTTTGGAATTGCAAAGTAACCAAAAGTCTGTTGAACCATTGATCGAACAGCCAAAGGAACAAGTAGGTGAGGAAGCCTCGATTGAGAAACAAGACGTTTTTAACGATTCAGAAGAGAAATTGGCCGAAAAAACAGAAGAAGCTCCTATTAAATCAACAAAAGAAGAGGTTGATACGCAACACGTAGAACAGTCCGCAGAAACTACTACCGAAAAATCAAATGAGCTTGCTGTTGAAGAGGCTGAACAAGTAAAGCAAGATGTTACTGCTCCTTCTCAAGAAAAGCCTAAAGAAAGTAATGTCGTAACGCCTAAACAAGAAATTATGGACACTGATAGAAATGCAAAGAGAAGACTTTCAACCGGAAATGAAAGAACAGAAGGTAAAATAATAAACTGTTTTTATCATTTTTTTTTTATACTGATCCTTTTCTTTTTTTTTTTTTTTTATCTGTAATAGAAAAGAGAGCCAAGATTGAAAGTAAGGATTTTGAAGGAATCGAAAGTTCAGCTATATATGTAAAGGGATTCGTTCGACCTTTGATTATTAGAACTGTTCAAGAACTATTTGGAAAGTACGGTAAAATCAAGCGTTTTTGGATGGATTCTATCAAGACACATTGTTACGTCGTTGTAAAGTATTTATTATTATTATTATTTACGTTAAAACTAAGATCTTATTGTTATTAGTACGAAACAGACGCAGAAGCTAAATCAGCATTCGCTGAAATTAACGGTATTGTATTTCCCAAGGACACCGGTAAAGTACTTACTGTAGGTGGCCTCACTCCTGAACAGGTTGAACAATTAATTGAGCACGAACAATCAGCTGCTGAAAAACGTCTTCGTGTTGATTGGGAAGCCTCTGTTGAAAAGGTTAAATCCGGTGCGACTTTACCTTCTTCACCTATTACTGATAATGCCAGAAAATCTCGTTCTATTGGAATGGGTCAAATTGCAAAACAATTAGCTCAAGGTTTGCTTAATGAAAAAAAAAAAAAAAAAAAAGAAAAAAAAAGATAAAATTTATGCTAACGCAATTTTTTTTTAGCTGCTGAACCAGTTGCTACTATGTCAAGACATGTACATGTGGAAGCTGTACAAGAACCTAAAGAGCGTACATTAGAGGACTTATTTCGTAAGACAAAGGCACTTCCTCATCTTTATTATCTCCCTGTTTCCGATGAAGAGGCCAAAATTAAGTTGAATAAACTTCAAAACGTCGCGTAGGTACCATCATTTTTAAAAATGTATAGTTTAAAAAAAAGAAAATAAAATTGCTGCATATATATCCTTTCAAACATAAAAAAGGAATACTATCTGTGTATATTATAGCGCGAGTAGTTATTTTACGGGTAATTGTAATTATGAAATGTACTTCATGCAAGATACGATGAGAGATGACTCCTCTTATTCTTTCATCTTCAGCGTCTTTTTATTGAATTTATCCCACATTATGGCAAGATAAACAAAAAGAAATACATTGAAACTTATATAATGCACTATTCTCTTCTTTTAATATGTAGTTTTGTAATCATTGCTTTTTATTATTGATGTAACATTAATACTCAGCCAAATAAGAGACGTGGCTTGTTAAAAGCGATTCAAACACCCTTTTCTTTTTTAATAAAATATGGATGACCAACAATCAGCTAGAAGTGCCTGGCCCGACCCACCAGCCTATTATAAAAGATATACGCAAGACAATGTGGACTTACTCAAAGTAGCAAAGACAACTGGTGTCTTTCCAGAGATGGCAATCTCAACACCTTCAGTTCCTGAATTCCAACTACAAGATCTTGAACCACCTTCACCTCCAACTGACGAATACACTGTTTTTGATCAAAAGTGGCAGGTAATATAGATTGTCTTGCCTTTGCTTTTTTTTTTGTTTTTGTTGTTGTCATTGTTAACGAGTTATTTGTAAATAGATTGATGACCATCTTCCTACTTTGGATGAACTTGGTGTTAAACAATTGTTTCCTGAGACTCCCATCGGTAAACTTTATATATAAATATATAAAATACCTTTACATATATAAACTAATTCTGTTTAGATCGAGTACAAGAATTAAAACGTTTGAATAGATCCTTAATTGTACAGTTTTTAGATTTGTTGGATGTATTGGTGAATAATCCCGAAGAAGTAAAGTCGCAGATATAGAAAAAAAAGCAATACAAGTTTACTTATTTATTTTTTAGTTTGGTAACAGTATTGAGAATATCAGTACTATATTTATTAATATGCATCATATTTTAAACGCGTATCGACCTCATCAAGTATGCTGTAATTTAATGGAATAGTGAGAGTAAAAAAGTCTAACATATATGTATTAGGCTAGAGAGACATTAAGGTTACTAATGGAGAATCAGTTGGCAAGGAAACGCGAGCAAACGGCTGAATTAAGAGCGTAATATTGATTTTTTTTTTAAAAAAAAAGAGGAAAAAGCCTCGATGACTAAAAAAAAAACTTGCTTTTTTTAATGTGTAGTAAATCGAATGAAGCAAAGAGTTTCCTTGAAGGACTTTAATGATAAAATGTTCCAATCTTGTACATACAGGATGAATTTGACGCTAGTTAAAAACATCACAATAATAAAAAAAGAAACATCAGTCAAAGTGCTGGATAATTGTATACTCTACAATTGATGTTTATATTTTCTTTTGCAATACCAAGTTGACGTACTATACACATCTTACATACACAGGGAAAACCCGTCTCTTTACTTTTTTTTTATCCGTCGAAAACAAATACTAAATAATATAATACCTTGATGCTTTTGTTTGTGTGTATTTTATTGCAGTCCACACTGCCATATTAATGGATATATGATTATCCATCACCATTAATCACGGGCGCCATTTCCAGAGTCTCCATTTCTTTTTTTTATCTCGTATCTTTTTTTTTGACATGATCGTAATACCTTGTAATAAAAGTAGACCGGCCACAGCCAAAGTCTCTTTCTCTAAATTTAAAGAGTTAGGAGTCGCACCTGGTAAATGGGTGCAGATCGATACACCTACCTTGAAGGTATTTTTTTTTTTAAAATCGACACATGATCGCGTAATAATAAAACTATTGATCTAGTCGTATTTTTGTTCTCTCTGGCCAGCAGATATTCCACGAGATCATGTTGAAATAAATACTTTTATACAATTGCGCTCCAATAATATTACCAATCAAGGTAAATTTAGAAAGAAAAAAAAAAGTAAACTATTGAACTATTTGCTCAGCCAAGAAAAAAAAAAGTACCTAGAATTATACCAGTCGATACATATTCAACAGCTATAAACGTAGTCTTGAGCTATAATTTGAACAAAAATATTACAGAAGAGTATCAGCTATCCAATTTTGGATTCGTTTTTGATAGAGCAACTGATCAACAAAAGAATATGGTAAGACTCTTTTTTTTTTATATATTACCAAAAAAAAAAAAAAAAAAAAAAAAAAAACTTATTGGTTTCCCAGTATATAAGAAATTTGGTTGATGGCATTATCGTCAAAAAGGATACCATCTTGTCAAAATCACTCATGCTTTCTATTAAAGTGATATCCACATATCCTGAGAATTGCACCGTACTTATTTCTCCTGCCAGTCGAGTCACTTTAGTGGATAACAAAAGTGACACATCCGATCAAGTATTAGAGCTGGAAAAATCGTTAGAAACCATGTCACTAGCAGGAGAAGATATAGGAAATATTGGAAAGGAAAATCATATATCCAGTTTACAAAAGGCATACCAAGCTCTGTTTGAGGTAGTTTGTTTCCCATTTTTATACAAGGACTGGGTTGAAAAACTAAATATCGAATGTCCTAAAGGTGTTTTGTTGTACGGTCCTCCCGGCGTAGGAAAGACATTTTTGGTGTCTTCCATTGCAAAGCGCTGTAATGCAAAAATGTTTATTATTCAAGGTCCAGAGATATTTGGTCCTTTTATTGGTGAAAGCGAAGAAAGATTGCGTGCCAAGTTTACAGAAGCAAGAGAATATGCAATTAGAGAAAATGTACCTGTAATTTTGTTTATTGATGAGATTGTAAGTTTTATCTATTGTATCGGATCATAAGTTTATAACAGCGTAATCGATTTAGGATGCATTAACACCAAGACGTGATAACTCGCAATCGCATGAAAATAGAATGGTAGCTCAATTACTTACATTAATGGACGGTGTTAAATCTAGAGGTAGACTTATTATTGTAGGAGCAACAAATAGACCCAATTCAATCGATCCAGCTCTTCGTCGTCCTGGCAGGTAAACAATTTGACAATTGTTAAGGTTTATATTTAACTAGAACTTTGCATCTCGATTAGATTTGATCGCGAGATTTCAATGGAGCCACCAAATGCCGAAGATAGATATGCATTATTTCAAGCCCAATTAAATAAAATGCCTTTAGACAGTGCTGTGGATATAGGTAATAATCGGATTTTGTTTTGTTTTAAATGCTTAATATGACTAAGTATGTATTATTAGAAATCTTATCTATAATGACAAATGGATACGTAGCCGCGGATATAAACGCCATGTGTCGAGAAGCAGCTATGGCTGCTGTACAACGAGCAAGTAAACATAGTGACATGTACGTAAAAATAATAATAATAATATTAGGTACAATTGTACTTTTGAGTGTTAAAAAAACACATATTTAGTGAGGTTTTAGTGACCATGTCAGATTTCAAATCGGCATTTGCTACAGTTGGACCATCAATGCAAAGAGGTTTCCAAGTACAGGTCGAAAAGATGAAGTGGGATGATGTTGGTGGACTTGAAGATGTTAAAAAAGTAAGGACATGTATACTTTTTTATTATGCTACTTTGCAATTAAATTTTATTGCTCCAAAAATAGAGGTTAAAGCAAGCTGTCGAATGGCCATTATTATATAAGAATTCATTTAAAAGGCTGGGATTAAAACCTCCCCGAGGTATTTTGTTATATGGCCCTCCTGGTTGTAGTAAAACCACTCTGGTAAAAGTGATTGCGTCTTCTGCCAATGTAGCATTTTTATCAATTAATGGTGCACAATTGTATTCTCCGTTTGTTGGTGATTCTGAAAAAATTGGTATATACACACGTATATATATATATATATATTTGCATAAACTAAAAAACAAAAATAGTTCGTACGACATTTCAAAAGGCTCGTGCCTCTGCACCTTCTATTATTTTTTTGGATGAAACAGAGGCTATTGTAGGTAAAAGAAATATGGGTAATGGTGGATCAAGCGGAGATAGTGTGCAAGAGCGCGTATTATCTACGCTTTTAAACGAAATGGATGGTGTAGAAAGCGCCGAATCTGTTTTAGTAGTGGTAATTATACATAGTACATAAAGTAAAATATCGCATACTCACTAGTTTTTATGCCAGGGTGCCACAAATAGACCTGATATGTTAGACGCTGCATTGATGAGACCAGGTAGATTCGATCAAGCTGTTTATGTTCCTCCTCCAGATGAACATTCACGTTACGAAATCTTGAAAATTCATACTAAACATATGCCGTTATCTTCAGACATTGATTTGATGGATATTGCATCTCGGGTAAGTTTATACATATAAAAAAAAGTTACACGCCTCCTAAACCTTGTTTTTATTTTAGACAAACTATTATACTGGTGCAGATTTACAAAATATTTGTCGTGAGTCTGCTATGGAAGCCCTGAGAAGTAATAAGTTAGCATCTGACGTTGTAAAGTACCTAATATTAGATCAATATGCAATTTTCTAATTTTTTTTTTTTGGTTTAGACAATGGCTAACTTTAACAAGTCTCTGGCAACAATTCCACCATCTCTAAATGCTGAATCTGTGAAAGAATACAGTAAAAAACCTCATTCTGCAGACTAATACAAATGATTTTATATATATATATATTTAAGGGAAATATAATACAGTCGCATAATTTCAAAACACATTTCTTTGCACTTGATAGTGATTAATAAATCAGATATTGGCCGTTTGACGACGTACCCAAATGATATTATAAAATGTTAATTTATACAAATATGGATTTTTATTTTTCATTTGAATTCTGTACAGTATTATTTTTAGCTCTTTGTCTGGTCACTCTTCCCTCAAATATTTGAGGGGTCTCCTCCTCCTCCTTTACAGTTTGTACTTGTTCGGCATATTCTTTTTTAGTTACAACTTTCCTGTCAGATTTTACTTTGGCCTTAACTTCCGTCAAAGCCGTTTTTTCAGCCTTTCTCTTTAAAGATTGAACACTCTTTCGGCCTTTGGTCTCGGTTGTCTCTAAATTATCTTTGGCAGGTATCCATACTTTTTCATTGACAGGTTTTAAATCATACTTTCTATACAAGTGAAATACTGCTTGTTCTTTTTTAAGTTTAGGTTAGTTTACATTATAACTTTTTTTTTTGTATGTATAAACTTTACCCTTGTCTTTGGCTTCAATCATAAGATCAACATCGTCTGTGGTTGGCGGTAGAAACTACATTTTGAAGCGTAAGTTTTAAGTAATTTGTTTATAGAGATTTTTTTTTTTTTTTTTTTTTTTTTTTACTTGAACTCGGTCGCTATGAGCTCTTTGCTCCATTATTGTAACCGCACCACGTCTAGATTCTGAATAATGTTGCTGTAAAATAAATTAGATAACGGTGTATATAGTACATTTAAGATTTACATTACTTTAGGTTTGATTCCTCTGTCTGTCCAAGTTTTGTTAATCTCGGGCAACAGACTAATTAAATCCGTAACATTTCCAGGGTTAATACTAGAGATATAATTTCTGTTAGTAATCTACAAGGGTAAATAGTTTTTTTTATCCTTTGTAGTCTTACTGATGATGATGCCTACACAAAAAACAAAAAAAACAAACAAAAAAAAACAATCCTTTAGTATTTTGGATATTCAAAATGTTATATTCAATTTAGAATTTACCAATCTAAAACAAGTGGGATACCTAGCTTTTTACATATAGGTAACAGATCTGATACTGAGTAACCAAGTTCATCATTTTCTAATACCAATCTTCGTATAATATTTTCCGGTAATTTTGTATATTCCGCTTCAAATCTCTATAGAAATAAATGTTGAAGATAACTACTGTTTTTTTTTAAAAAGAAAGAAAAACCTTACAGCCAAAGCAGATTGTCTATCACCTACAGAACATGTTGGTTAGTGTTTTTTTGTAAAGGTAATATTTTGGTATAATCGTACCGTAAACTCCTCCCATATGACTTAATTCGTTCATAGCTTGTTTTTAGTCGTTTACAAATATACTGAGATAATAATTTTACTTACATTATCATGACGGAATCTTGATCCAAACCCATCAAATCCATCATACGAGCGTGATCTAAAAGAGTTGTTAATTTTTCGTGGATATTTCAGATGGTACTTACAATCTAATTCACGAATAGTATTGGCAACGACTTTAGGAGTAAGAGATACTAATTGGTTATACTGTCCCGGATGCATAGTCTAAAATAATCAGTTTTTTGGCCTAATTCATTTATACATATACTTACCAGCCGCTGGTTAAACTCTTTCGCCAATACACCAATTTCTGATAATTCGTTCTCTGCGAAATCAATATTATAACTAAATTACGCATAACTTTTAGCAAGTGTATATATTTCAGCAGTGAATATATAACTTTTTTACCCTGCTTTTTCGTGGCTTGCGAAAGGGAATATATCACTAGAAATCCGCATGAATTTGATTTTGTTTTCTGTGTTGTAGTTTTTTTTAATAAACGATTTGTTATATATATATATATATATATATATATATATATGAAAATACCTTCATTCCATTTGATCATTGTTTTCAAATCAGCTATATTCTAAGTTTTTTTTTTTTTAAAAAAAATGTCAATAAAAAAAGGTTATCTATTTAAGGATGATGTTACCAATAATGCAAGTTCTCTAACATATCCTTCACCTTTTTTCTCTACCGTATCTAATCCAAGTTATAAGTATGGATGAAAAAGGTCAGAAATAATAGCTTACCTAAGCGACAGGTTCTTGCACTAAATACAGATGGTTTTTGTTTCCTCAAATAAGTGTTTATGCATCTGTCAAAAAAGCAATATTAGAATAAATAAAAAAACAAGTCAAATGGGTTTTTTTTACGCATATCCAAGACGTCCTTTGAATTGAGTTGGATTGGGATGAACGTATCGAGGAGTGTCGATTAACTGGTTAAGTCTGTCTTCCGTTTTAATGGTGGGTTCTTGTTTAGGTATATACTCGTCAGAGAGAGGAGATACGGACCTTTTAATAACTGTCTTTGGCAATTTAGACACCATAATTTTATAACACTACTAATACAGAAAAACAAAACAAAAAAAGAAAAAGTAAAATACTTTTTTTTATTAAAAAAAGTATCGATTTATTAATGTACAGAATTATCGTGTCATCTCGCCAATAAACCCGATCTGGAGAGAATGTGTGACTTAATTTATCGGAAGCAAGGTTCATTTGGAAGATCTTGTTTTCTATTATACTCTAATGCATGCTGTAAAATATCGTCTGCGCTAGTGATGGTTCTAAGATTAAAAAAAAAAATCCTTGTTAGTAATCCTTGTTAGAAATACATTTAATATAATATATTTACTTGATCTTATCTAACGGGTATTCTTTCTTTAATAAATTGGCTAAAACTTTACCAGGACCAAAACATAAAAAGTCATCTATATCTTGTCCTTTACAGTAGTTTATACTACGTTCCCATTCAACTGTTGCTGTAACCTGCTCTACCAGACGTTTTGGAATTTCTTCTGCGCTAGTATACTAATATTTTTTTTTTACCCATTTAGTTTAAATAAATAAATAAATAAAATAAAAACTTACGGGTTTTGCCGTCACATTAGATATAACTTCAACACAAGGCATTTCGATTTTGACACTCTTTAATGCGTCCTCCATAACAGCAGCAGCTTCTTTCATTAAAGAACAATGAAAAGGTGCACTATAATCCATAATCCATCATTAGTAATATGCTCTTATTCAATTGAACTCTCTTTTTTATACGTACGATACTGGTAAATCAACAGCTCGAGCAGCAAATCTACGTTCTTGTAAAATACGAGAAGCTTGATCTACACCTAGACTTGTTCCACTAATAACAACTTGGAAAGACTGAAATACAAAATATTTAGTAAACTTGTAGCCAACCGAATAATAAACTACGTACACTATTTATATTTGCTAATTGTACCAACTCATTTTCTGGTAAATTTGCAATAATTTCCTCCATAGCATTTTCTAAATCGGCTAGTTTATCTTTTCGTACAACCAAAGCCGACATTGCAGTCTTGCCTTTTCTATCTGCAACTGCTCTGGTCATAGCCTCTCCGCGCAATCTTACCAAACGTACAGCATCGGTTAAGGACATTGACTTGGTAGCTACCAACGCAGTGTACTCCCCTAAAGAATGACCCAATGCATGATTACATGCTTTAAAGATATCAAATCCAAATTCGGTTTCTAATACACGTAACATGGCAATTGAAGTAGTTAAAATGGCTGGTTGTGCATTTTGTGTCAGTTTCAATTTATCCTTTTTAAAAAAAAGAAGACCCGTTAGAAATAAGGCCCCTTCACTTATATATATATATATATATACCTGATGTCCTTCAAAAATAAGCGCACGTAAGCCGGTACCGAGTGCCTCATCAGCTTCATCAAACACAAGTTTGGCCGATCTCGGATAAAGATTGTATAAATCCTTACCCATACCTACATATTGTGATCCTTGGCCTAAATTTGACCACAATGTTAATATTTTGTCGCAAAAAGAAAAATGTTAATGTTATTTTACCTGGAAAAAGAATGGCACGGTGAGAGCGTTCAATACCGGCAGTACTCTATTTAAGTTTTTTTTTTGGTTATCCCATATTTTTTTTTCGTTGTTGTATGTTATTTTACCATCCATGTTCGACGCCCAATGACTTTAGGAACTTGTTTCTTTAAAATATTCATGTTTTTTTAAAAAAAAATAAAGAGGGGAGAAAAAGAAAATAATTGGGGTGTGGGGAAAATCATTGAGGATTTGCAATCCTGAATATTTATCCGCCCGTTAAAGTTTAACTTTTTGTACTACCAAATGCATTGGTTGTCTTTTTTAAAAATCTCTATCAGCCTTTTATAATCATAAAAACAGCTGTATAACAGAATAATCCCAATCCACAAGTAATGTACCTGAAAAAAATAATCCATTTCAGTACCAATCTATCCACTCCCAAATCACTCCCAAAAAAAAAAAAGCTAGAGTATCTATCTATTGACATTGTAAAAAAAATATATATATGTTTAATGTAGAAAAAAAAAGAGAGAGAAAAGGAATAATAATTTACAAAAGATCGTAATCGTCCAACTATAAAAAAAAAGCAAGTTAGAGCAAAGTATATACATATAAAAAATAAAAAAATTACCTTGTCGTTGTATTTCATAATCTTTCTCTTGATCTTTGAAGTATCAACCCAAGTGACATAATCTTCCATGGTACGGTTAACCAAGAAAGCAGGATCGGTAATAGTTTGAGGACCCACACGAATATGACCTTGCTCAACAAATGTAACAGCTTCTTTCACAGTTTCGGCCATCTTTAAACGACACATAACAATAGGTAAACGTCTACGACAGAAGGCCGAAACATTCACTTTACGACAGTCTGAAAATTTGGTTGTAGCGGTAATAATACCCATATTATATAATTTCTCTAATAATGCCTTTTCTTGTTGACTACGGAAAGGATCACGGGCATCTAAAAGTGAGATCTTGTTGGCTAATTGTCTAATGCTTCCCACTAATTTATTATACCTATGAAAAATAAAATCAATATTTGACAAATAGATCTGTAATTTTTTTTTAATACTTTACTTGTGATAATCTTCTCTTTGTTGAAGAAAGTATCTACGGATAACCTTCATTTCACGTAAAGTATCTTCTTTCTTCCATTGTAAGAAATCGACCTTCTTTAAAAGCTTTTGTTCGTGGTGCTTCAATTGTCTCATTGTATATTATGTTGCTTAATAAAAAAAAGTATAAAAAAAATGTTGAAAAAAATATTCAAGTAAAAAAAAAAAAAGAAAATTAAAAACGGTCACATTAAGCAATCGCGATTCAGTTGCCATAGTAATGAGATAAGAGTAACAAAGCAGATGATTACGATATTCCCCTGGTTCGTGAGATTAATATGCAACCTACATAATTGCCCAAAATTGACAGATAGCCGGGAGCAAGTGATATGTAAAGCGGCATCAACAATTGAAATACTATTTATCATGCCATGCTTACACACTTTTGATAGTTTCTTTTAGATAGACGGAGTACTAACCAAGAAGTATATGTCAGCTGAAATCAAATATATATTATAAAACCATTTGAGTCATAGTGATCCGATTATATAGCCATTGAATATCCTAATTAATTGTTTTTAAGACAGTACGTAACAATCTATTTATTACTCTTAGCTGATTGCTATGTTTCAGTTGAATATCGAAACTTTTTAAAGGTCGGTAAGGTAAGCGGTCTGTTAAAAAATGAGACTGCTTCTGATTGAAAGACGCTCTTCAGAAAAACTGCTTTATATTTCTTTTTCTTTTTCTTCGATTTCTTTTTCTTTTTGTTTTTAACTTTTTCTTCTTTGCTAAATTATAAAACTATGCCGCCTCAAGAGCCATTATTTCATGCGCCTAACCTTACGAGACCAGAGCATTCGTCAACTGAATCTTTGGATATGATGAGAAGTGATTATATTCAAGGTTCAATAAAAAAGTATGTATATAATAAAACCTGTCAAAAGAAAAAAAAAAATGTTCCTGTTTTAATAAAAATGTCACGCAATTGTAGATCTTGTAGTACTGAATATACCCGGGAACAATTGGTAAAAAACTATAAAAATATATATAAGAAAAAGCTTTTAATTTAATTATATTGTAATTATCAGTTGTCATTTGCAAAATGCTTTACTACCGACATAGTAACGAGAAGCAATCGATTTATGGAGATTTTGGATTGGATTACTGCAGTGCCTAGTGCTATTATTCGTTACACTATTTTATTTCCACTTCGGTGTATTACTCTAGGCGCATCTACTGTCGCATTCTTTGCTACTTTACCTATTGCAGTTACTTTGAAAAATAGCGACTTAGTGGTATGTACCAATTATACACTGGTTACGGCATAATCAACTGATCCCATTCTTTTTTTATTTTATTTTATTGATAGTCACTTGCGGTTAAATATTACTGTAAGGGTATCTTATTTTCCTTAGGTGTCAAAGTTAATTACATTGGAAAAAAGCCTGAATTAAATGAACCCCATGTGTTTGTCGTAAGTTAGATTTTCTCTTTATATTTATATAGCAAAATACTGACAGTTCTTTTTGTTTTATAGGCAAATCATACCTCATACCTAGATTATATTTTATTAAGTGCAAACAAATTCCCTCATGCTGTTGTCATGGCTAGACATGGTGGAGCGTTAGGTAAACAAGATATACTGCTACCAACAAATATATATATATATATATATATATGCTCATCGATTACACAATTAGGATTCTTACAAAATAATGGATTAAACTATTTACATTCATTAACTTTTGATCGTGCCAATATAACAGAACGTAAAGAATTATCACAGAGGTAAACAAGAGAGAGAAAGAAAGAAAGAAAGAAAAGGACAACATTTTTTTTTTTATTAATACCTATTAAAAAAAAATAGCTTAAAGAAACATGTCGAATCTTCAGATACTTGGAAAAACCCAATGATTATTTTCCCTGAAGGTACTTGTGTTAATAATAAATTCGCCATTCGTTTTCAAAAGGGTGCGTTTGAATTAGGAGTCAAAGTTTGTCCAGTCGGTATAAAGTAAGTTTATTTGGTTGTCAGAATATTACATGTGATAATTAAAAAGATTTATAGATATGATAGATACTTTGGTGATCCATATTGGGATACCCGTAAAGGATTTATGTATTATGCTTACTATAGAATGACGAGATGGATGACACCAGTTAATATTGTATATTGTGAGCCAGAATTACCGAATAAACAAGAAGAACCTACTCAATACAGTGATCGTGTGAAGGACGTGATCGCCACTGCAATTGGGATTGAAAACGTTAACTTTAACGGCATGGCCAAGCGGGATTTATTAACTGCTTTAAGGGAATCTGAAAATTAACTCTTTTTTTTTTATTTTCAAGCATATTAAAATAATACACGCCATTTATCATATTTATTACCATTCACATTAAAGAAAGTTTTAGATTTATAAAGCTTTGAAGTTTTCATTATTATATTAAAATAGATTTTGGTTCGGCGCATTACAATTACATCTCTAAATATTGTTTCTTTTTAAAACCCAAATAATAGATCAATTGGAAGTTACCATGTTTCTTGATCTACTATGACCCGAGCGAGAGAAAATAATATTCGCCTCACTTTTAGGCTTTCATTGAGGTTTAAAGGGAATACTTGCTGACATGAGTTTTTTTTCCCCCCTTGTTGACTGAAAAGCAGGTTTGTCGCTTATAGTTCCAATTATAGCACTGTATTTAGTAGTTCAGTAACATAAACAAATCATGCAAAAAAAAAGTATCCTTCTATTCTAAATAATTTACTACGCAAACCTCATCCTATCATATCTCTCAAGATTTTGTCTCTAACGTGTTTTCACTTGAAAGGTAAGTCTTCTTATGGTTTTACTAGGAGAAAAAATCCCTGCAAAAAAACAAATCACTTCAGTTTCCTGTCATTATGATAAGAATTAGTAGTGCGTGGGATAATCTCCTGGGAAGCTGTACCTGGACTCGATTTAAAACCATGGCGAGCTTATTGATCAAGTTAATACTCTTCTGGTAAATAAACCTTTAATAAATTTACCTTTATTAAGCTTCTTTTAATTACCTCAACTGTCAGCCGTAGTTGCTTGATAGACTCGAGTTACTTCAAACTCATCTGTTGAAAAACGGATAAACAATATCCCACCTGCTATTTTCTTTAAATTGAATATTTTTTAAGCTTTTTTTCTCTCGCTTTTTATCTTTTTTAACAACATATTATGACAAGTCAAAATACTAATCCTCAGTTGCACGCATCTGTCTTGCAGTTTTTGGTAAACAATGGTTACATGGAATCAGCAGAGGCATTCAAGAGAGAAGCTAGACGTTTCCTTGACACACTTCCCGCGAGTCAAGTGTCTGGACAACAACTTGCCGATGACATGTCACGTTTAAGACTTCAAAGGTACGCGTGTAGTTTTCTACCTGTATATATAAAATCAGTTGTTAAAACAAAAACTTATATAGGCGCGATGAGTTGTTTGATGGAGACAATGACTATTTCAATACACTTGTTGCTAGTTATCCTGATATTCACTATACCAATATTTTAGCTGTAGCATTTGAGCCTCAAACTCAAGCTTTAGCTACTAGTTCTATTGATAAAACAGTTAAGATTAGTACCATGTTATCTAGTAGTGGTATTTCACAAAGAAGTTATCGTCATCATCAAGCACCAGTTCTTAGTATTGATTTCCATCCTCTTTTACCGCATTTAATGTTGACTACATCGATGGATAGTACCAGTGTATTAGTAGATACCTCATTTGAAGCAGATTTTGGAGAAGATTTGGAAAAGTCAGGAATACACCAAATATTCAAAGATCATCAAAAATATGTTGTACGTGGTATATTTTCTCCCCTTGATGGAAAGTATATAGCTACAGCATCATATGATCGTACAGTTTGTATTTATGTTAGCGACGAAACAGATACGCCAAACTATAAACTTATTAAACAATTGGGGCCCTTTATTGGTAACGCTGAAACTATTTGTTTTGCAAGCCAAGATGTATTAGTGATTGGTGTACGAGATGATAATTATTTACATTATATCAATCTAACTGATATGAGTCAGACCAAGATCAATATGAATGCAACAGGAGATGATTGGGTTTCTTTCTCGCCTATTTGTATATCTGTTTCATCAGATGGTAGTCAGCTGTTATGTACGACTGATCATGAGAGTGGACGTACTATTTTGTTTGCTACTGGTGAATCAAGACAATTACAAAATTATTATATACATGCTACTGATAACAAATTTGCAACAAGAAGACATGTTTGGCATCCATCTGGTCTTTACTTTTATGCATCTGGTGGTGATGATAATTCAATCACAGTTGTTGAAACAAAGACTGGACGTATCATTAAGGATTTAGTTGGTCATGAAGCAATGATTCGATCTATTGTTGTTGATTCAAATATAGGTTTAATAAGCACTGGTTATGATCATTCAGTTAAAATCTGGTCAAAGTCAATGGACTCTTTAATAAGATAATAAATTTTTTATTTCTTTATTCTAGTTGTATTTACAAGTGCTTTTTAAAATAATAGTAATATTAAGCTGCAGGTGTTGAAGCGCAAGTCTTTGTAACTTCATTTACAAGGTCATCAAACTTTGATTTATGAACTAACAATAATTGACGTGCTGGCGCAATACCAAAATCAGAGAATGCACGTCTTGAATCTGCTGCTTGTTCCTTTTCATTATTAGTAAATTTAAAATCATATTGATATTCTGCATATTTAGCAATAATCTCATCCTCAGATTGGAAATAAAAAGTTTCACTGTTTGTGTCTGTCTTCAATTTCTTTTGCTCTGGTTGATCTTCATTTTCTTCATCAGCAGTTGAAGCAACTTCCTTGTAAGTTTTGGAAATAAACATGTACCATTCAAAATCATAAGGTTCATTCTAATAGATAATTCATTTTAGCATACTATGCAAAACACACACACGTATAATCGTTATCATTACCTCTTTGACAGCCTTCTTTAGTTCCTCTTGAAGCATATTATACATTGGTGCCATAATTTCAACAGGCATGTTAATAAAACGCTCAGAAACGACCCAGCCAACATTTTTATCAGTAGTAAGAGATAAAATCTTCTTTACTGCCTTATAAACAGATTCGTTCTTTTTGGGACATTTGTTTGAAAGATAAGTACACAATTGTTTGACGCCTTCCTTTTCCTATAAAATTTGATATTAGCAAATCATACATATAAAATAAAAGTTATGGGTCGCTGAGACTTACTTTTTGATGATTAAGGTTAATGATACTCAAAACTGCATAAGGATCCGATTTTTGATCATCGACCTTTACTGTAGTTCCAATTTGGTTCTCTTCAATAATAATATCAGCAAAATCACCCACATTCAATAACTCGGCATCAGAAGAGAATAATTGGGTTAATAACTTCTTGAGTGCGTGGTAATCAATGTCGTCAGGGTTGTAAAAGTCAAAATCGACATCAACAATATCCTATTTTCTCGCTAAAAATAAGAACGCGTTTTTTTTTTTACATGGCACTTTTTTTTTTTTTTTTACCTGAAGTCCGTCGTCAGAATCTTCACCATCGGAATCAGCGACATCAGCTTTAGCAGCAACCTTCTTTACAGGCTCGTCCTCTTCAGGGGCTTTTCTCTTCAAGTTGACGCTCATGTTTATACTTGTTTTCTTGAATAAAAAAAAGTTTTTGGAATCAGTATGTCGAAAAAAAAAAGTAAAAAAAAAAAAAAAAAGTGACTTCTCTTTGCTGAGTGAAGGTTATCCAGTACTTGAAAAAGGTAAAAAAAAAGAGGCCTTATATGTTAAAGTGATCCAATGTATTAGATATAAAAGACAATAGTGAGTATAAAATGCTGCCAGAAATTACTGCAGACTGATGTGTAGATAGGAGCATTGTCATTTGGGGCAGAAGGGATATATTTGTTTATTGTGGCGATCGCTTGAAACAGACCACAGGTGTGTACATAGGGCGGCCCAAAAGAAAAACGTGTTAATGCAAAAGTTTGTGAAAATACCACACTTGATGACCCCTTTAAAAAGGGGATTTATTTGTATGTTCAATTGAACTTTATTTTTTGAAGAGCATTCTGGAAGAGGATAATAATGCAGAAATAGTTCGTGTAGAAATTATAAAGCGATACACACTATATATACGTCCCAGTGGATCAAAAATAGGCTATAGTTCTAAAGAAGCCTGATTTTAGTCAATTAATTAATGTAATAGCTACCATTGTCAAATAAATACAAATAGGCAAGAATAGTGTTTGCTTTTGAGATGTATATTTTTTGGTTTCAAACCTATATTTAATTTGCACCGTGACTCTCATCGGGTGTGTATAAAAAGGTAACTATCACTTATTTTATTTTTAAAAACCTATTTTTAAAGATAACTATTACTTAACAATGAGTCATTGTCACGACGAACATTGTGAACACGATCACAGTGATTTACCCGAATCCGGTGAACAATTCTTACTCTATTCAAAGATAGACCTTGATAACGTTCGTTGCCTTAACGAATCTGAACTAAACAGTGGCAAAAAGGTCATTCGACCTTGGAACGAAAGAATGGATGATTTAAAGGTAAGAAGAAAACAAAAGAGTTGATTTAAATACTTAATCATACCAAATATATATTTTTATATAGCTTGTCGAAAGTGACGCTGATGAGCAGTTAATTGTTGTTATACCGTAAAGTTTTATATATATATGTATATAAAAAAACTTATCATAATATAATATTAATATTATCACTTAGATTTACAGGAAGTGTCAAGTTACGTTCTATTTGCCTTCGTACAGACCCTACTGATTCTGCACCATCAAAAATGAAAGTGTAAGGTTTCGTATTTTTTAACATTTATTATCAAAATAGTAACCATTTCTTCTTCTTAGCTTTATTAATCGAGACGATGTTGATTTTGATACAGCAGACAGCTACACGCCAGTTCAAGAATTTGACTTAGTAGAAGGCTCAAATAACGTAATTGAATACGGCGTTAGGATCACTAAATTTACAAGCGTTAGAAATATTATATTATACTTCCCTGAAAATTTTGGCGAAGACACAAGTATTATTCGTTACATTGGATTCAAAGGAGAATGGACAGAAGTATGATTTTTTTTAAAAAAAAATAAGTTAGCATTGTCTAACAAAATATACATAGATTAAGCGTGACCCAATTATTACCATTTATGAAGCTAAGGCTAATCCAGCAGATCACAAAGTACCTGGTGCAGAAGAAAAAATGGGTCATTCAATCCAATAACTAAATCTAAGTTTTTGTAAATACCATTAGTTTTAAATCATTAAAATAAATAAAAAAAAAGGAGAAAATATTTTGATGCTTGTATGTATTTATTGAAGAGGGGAAGATATAAAGAAAAAGAGGAGATAGACATGGTACACCCGGTTTAGGTTGGTTACATATTTTCTTTGATTTAGAACATCATTGAGGTAGCCGTCATAACAATCCCAATGGTAAGTACACTAAATGTGTTAGTCATCGTAGCAGAGCTCTTGGAACTAGCAGTTTGAGAACTAGCGGGCATACTATTAGTGGGTGTAGTCCTCGCTGTTGCAGAAAGGGTAGCCGAAGAGGAAGCGAGGAAGGATGAAGAATGAGAGCCGGAAGAGTATGCAGATGAGTAACTATTAGAGTATGAAGATGGGAAGGCTGTAGATATATTTGATGGTAATATATGCTCTGTTGCATTGGCTTCATTAACAGCCGCATGAATTAAATATTCTGTTGAATTTTGATCACTAGGAGCAGCGGGAGTAACGTGAGAGAAAGCCTATTTTTTTAGACTTGTTAAATACTGTGATTCGTTATAATAGTTGTAATCGTTAAAAAAAAAACTTACACAAGGAGACTTCATGCAAACACAGAATGGTCTACCTGTATCTAAATTATCACAATCCTATGTGTATGAGAAGTGGTATTAGAAAGTAGTTCATATCTATAATCTAATGGTTATCATTCATTAATTTACGTGTTGAGCACTATGATGAAGTCCTGGGTTCTATAAATCAGACAAGTGTTATATTAGTTTGAAATAAGTGAAGTTAAAGTGTATATACGAACCATAGCATAAAATTCTGGTTCTGTGATCTTGAACATTTCAGCGACAGAGAAACAACTATCGACATCGGTGACTAGAAAAAAAAATAAAAAAAGATGAATGCGAATTTTATAATCGTTATGAATAAAAGAGTATTACTGGTATAATTTTGAAGACATCCTTCAGCAGGTCTAGCAATAACTTGTTGTGTCAAGAAAAGAGCAATAGCAGAAATAAAGATGAGTTTCATTGGAAGTACTTGTAAAGTATATTAGAGAAGAGATATTGATTTGCATTTAAATATTTGATGCTTTTATATAAAAAAAAAAAAAAAACTCGTGTCGACTAGAAATAGATAATTATTCCATGATAGGAAACGAGAAGGTAGAATATCCCCCCCTTTTTTTTTTTCTGCATTCACTTTAGATCGAATACAAGCATATGTAATTTTTGTTACGTTAAACGTAACGAACTATTTTTAAAAGGTATAACGTGTTTTTTATATAGAGAAAATGTGAATTATATCAACTCTACATAAGCTTTATCTTTTACCATGAAATTCAAAACTCAGGTAACTATCGCTTATCTTAACTTTGCGAACTAGATGCTAATGTTTAATAGTCATATGACGAATAACCGAAAGAATTATTACGGAAATCCTGGCTTACTCGAGAAGGATTTAAAAATGGCTCCTAATTATATACATGAATAAGATGAAGGGCTATTCACCCGTGCATTATGCTATATCCCTGAATCTCTCATGATCTATCAAATCTTATTCTTTAGCGCTGCAATCGTGCAGAATTTACGAAACTATGTTACTGACAGTTAACGAAAGAAAGAGAGAGCGAGAGTTTGTGTGTATATATGTATTATTACGCTAGATCTTAACAAACTTTGAATTTAAAGATATCTATGATATTTGCAATACTAATTGGATTTGGTAGAATTATTAAGTGCAATAAGGATATTAAATTTACAAGGCAAGGCAATTATTAAATTACCAATTTGTCGAAAATAATAACGACAGAAGAAAAAAGAGGCAGATTTTTACGCTAATAGAATATATCCCCTTATTTTTCATCCCTTGCTTCATCCTTACAATATGTGGTAATTGACTCCTTTATAATACTAATAAATTTACTTAAACTATTGAATATAATAAAACGTATATCTCTCTTTCTTTTTTTTTTAATAGACGGTCAATTATTAGTTTAATGTATTAAACTTAAAAAATTAAACATATAATTTACTAGTTATTGACATTAAACGATATTTGAACCATTATCTATTCATAAGATCTGCCTATATCACATTATAATCATTTAGAAGTTTGTCTTGTATTGTTTTTTTTTATATATTTCGGTTAACTAGGTACTACTTTTATGAAAAACGCAATAATTCATGTTTACTCCATAATTTATACAGTAGCGGCTCTATTTAAGGGAGGCCAAAATCTGGAAGAAATCCACCCTTAAATCAAATAGTGGACGAGATAATTATATATCCAGTAATAAAAATACTGCACAAGTATTAAATACGCTGTATTGATCGAGTCAGTTATAAAAATTTAATAATACTAAAACCATTCCTAAGGGACAAGAAGGGGGGGGGGGGGCGAAAGAATAGAAAGAGCAATTGTGCTAAAGAAAAAAGATCAGCTTGAAAACCACTGCTAAGAAAAAAGACTTATAAGAAATCTTAGGAAACAGGAAACACTTTTTGGGTCCCCTCTTTTTTCTACTCTTTTGTAATAGAAAAATAGGCTTATTTTTTTAACGTTGATAAATGAGGGTAACCTCTATTTATGATAAAATAATGTCGTTCCAACTTGTTTTTCCAAAAGCGACGAATAATTTATAAATAAAAGCGTATCCTGAAATATCATACTATTTTCTTCTACTAATGTCATCAAAATTAAATGTTATGCAATTGTTTCAACTTGTAGAAAGACCGTAGCAAGTTACAATAGCCTACTTTTTTTTTTTTTTTTTTTTTTTTTGCAGTGCTATAGACTAAAAATATTGTTGACAGTAGCATACGAATTAAGAGTAAAGCCCAAGCCTGTATATTATGAATTTATGAGGCTCTTGCTTTAGTACGTAACGTTTCTTAATTTTATTTGTTCTTGTTCTTGTAACCGTTCTGTTTATGATTATATTATTATTTACATGACTAAGGTATATCACAGCGTTTCAAATACAAAATAATTTGATTTGGTTCTGTTTAATTCTGCATGATCCAAGGACATCTCATTTATCGCTCTATGGTGTCTGAAGTTATCGGTAGATTATCCCTAGTCCTCCCTACATATATAATTAATTTCCTACTCTCTCATACATAAGTGTACTTTTTAATATCAAATTTAAACTATCGATTGTGTAGACTTATTACTTAATCATAAGAAATGATGAGCTAAATTCATACTCTGCTTGGCCGTACTTATTTTAATGATTCGTAAGCAGAAATACATACGAATTCAAGGCGCGTCATGAGATGAGTAAGTCTCACTGGAGGCTTAAATATAATATACGGTACCCCTACACTTTTATTCGGTAAAAAAAAAAAAAAAGATCTTCAAGTCTAGGTTAAAGATAAAATACTGTTTTTAACAAGTAACACAAAAATGAACAATTTATTTATGTTAAAATGTATAGAAATGTAAGAAAAATTTAAAATGTTGTATAGTATTAATTGAACAATAATTAAGATATAAATGTATGAGATAAAGAGAGAGAGAAAAAAAAAGGGTCTATGATTAGTAACGTGGTGTATCATTTGGAATGATTCTATCAGCACTATGATTTGTAGCAGTGTTGTAATAACTATAGTCGGCACTGTCATGATATCCAGACATCTGTGGTGAGTGCACACTAACATTGTCATCTGCTTGAGGATGAAAACTTTCTCTATCACTTGCTCTACGATTTCTTTTCCAGCGACTGATAAGCAAGAAGGCAGCAAAACCAAGAAGGGCAGCACCACCGATACCACCTACAACGCCACCAATAATAGCCTTGTTTTTATCACTTAAGCCTCCTCCATTGGCATTTTCTGTAACGCCACTGTCTATTGTAGGTGAAGGAGATGTAAAGGTACTGGTACTAGAAGTTATGGTAGGTGTACTGCTGATAATGGGGTCAATTGGAGTTTGGGTAGGTACCCAGGTACTAGCAAGTAAATCGGTAGTTGTTGTAGGTTCGTAATATGTAGAGGAATCAGTCAAACTATCTAAATGAGGCAAAAAGTCCGTGAATATGAGAATATAAATAACTACATAATAGTTCCTTTTTTTGGATCAAATTCCAGAAAAAGAATTCTGTAACATTATTTCTCATTTTTTTTTTGTCATACCTGTTTCAGTAGGATAATAAGAAGTGGTTGTATAACTTTCGTCAGCTATAAACAATGAAGAGTCAGTAAAGAATAGATATATAAAATATATTACATATACTTACTGTATGTGGTAGTGGTGGTGGTTTCATCATAATCTCCATCTAGAGAAATATATTTAAGTTAGACTGTCTATCACTTCATAAATAGTCGCTTCTTTTTTTTTTTTTTTTTTTTTTTTGTTCTGGGCAATAAATTATAGTTCGAGTGCACTGAGTTTTATTAAAATTAACCTCCACTTTCTGATTTAGAGACAAACCGCAAGCTACACACGTGTCATTATTTTTTTAGTTTAGACAAAATATATTTGTCTTGCTGATTATTGCCTGTTTGTATCAGAAAATGGACTTGAATCATCAGTGTTGATGATTATTGAATCAATTTAAAGTTCAAGGCTGTCATACATGGAAACAGCCCGGGAACTTAAAAAAAAAGAAAAAAAAAGAAGGACCTGTACAATATTTTGAATTATTACATACCATCTTCATCATAATCGTCATCGTTTTCTTCATCATCATCTTCATCATAGTCTTCGTCGTAGTCATCGTCATCGTCACCGTTATCTTCGTCGTTATATCCATTATCGCCTTCATTATCATCAGTGGCTGAGCCTTCAGCACTGGGTTCATCAGTATTGGAATCACCAGTACTTGAATCACCAGTATCTGTATCGTCAGTAATTGTATCATTTACATTATCGTTATTTTCAGAATCTGTATAGTCATAACCACTATCATCTTGACGTTTAGTGAATTCTTGTATAGACATTGTCCCTTTTCTTTATCTCAGTTTGTGTTAATTAGAATAAGAAGAAGGAAACTAATTCTATTTTTTTTTTTTTGATGAATTTGACAAATTTTTCTGTCACTAAGCGGAAAATCAAAACCATGTGTTATTTATAGGTGGTCGATCCGCACCCAAAAAAAGTGGGTCTTATTTACTCTGAACATAAATTACAATTAAATATTCATTTATATGACGTTACAATATCTTTTTTTTTTTTTTTTTTTTTTTTTTTTTTTTTTTTTTTTTTTGCATTAACTGGAGCTTGAGTTTACAAGGGAAAAAATAAATAAAATAGGTCTCCCTCTCTCTACCTGGTCACATTTTTTTTTAAAGGTGAAAGTATAAGAAAAGAAATATTTTTAATGAGTTAAAAAGAACAATTTTGTTTAAAATTCAACCTGTTACAAGCTTTTTATTATTAAATTTAATTACGTTAGCTACCACCTGGAAACGATAGAACCTTTTTTTTTAATCGTTGTAAGGCATACATCAAGTAGATATGATACGAGAAAAATAAAGTACTGAAAGCTCAAATATATAAATACCCAGCAGTTGAAAGCGCTTATTTTCCTTTTTGAAAATAAAAATAAAAAATTGGTCCAGGTACTTTCGGTATAAAAAATTCTTTTGCCCCTGGAAAAAAATAAATATATTTACTCTAAAATTTTAATTTCGCAGTCGAATGTACCACTGTATTCTTCTTACTTGTTCCCGGTAACGTACTCAAGAAGAAAGTAGTACGAGTAAACAGTGTAGCCATAAGTAGCAGTTTGTGGTTTAAGCGCATGATTAATAGTTAATTTTTTTTTCATATATTTTTCTACTCGCTAGTCTTTTGAATAAACTAATCTCTTTTCTTTACGCTCAAATGAATATTTCTTTCAGTACTATTTTTACGTATCTGACAAACGTTTACCACTTTTTTCGTGTTACAAATAGCGCCCATATTAAATATAGTCAAAGTGTAGAAACAGAATCCATTTTTAAAAGTCATGTACATCACTTGAGAATACACCTACTAAAAAAAAACTAAATCACACCGTATTAAATCAATCACAATTGTTCGCATTCTCTTCGTTTATAATGTGATATACGGAAGTCATTTAGGAATATATGCATTTCATAAACGAAATTCAAAATTATCCTATCTCCACAAACATAATTTCAAAAAGAGTTTCAAAACCCAGTACTTTGATATCATTCGCTAAAAAGTGTAATTTATATTGGGAAATATAAACAATAACAAAGGAGTACAACAGTTGCGATCCTTATTCAATACTTTTTTTTTGTTCCTTTGGAGTGTACGGTAGTAAAATGATGCAGTCAGATTCGGATTCCGGGATCCGTTTTTGGCGGAACACCCAAACCTTGTATTTTACACATAGATTTCCTCTATACCAGTAATCAAAAAAGCTTATACATTTTCTCTTTTATTAAAGCCTTTACAGAAGCCAAGCCTTAATGTTTGTGTATAAAAATAGTGGCAACTAATAAAGCCCTTCTTTTTTTTTTGCAAACATTTTTTTATGTTTATTTTTATCCATGTTACACATTGTAGAAAGTTTTGATTCCAAGTTAAAAAATATCATTTTATTTGTTTTTCTCTCTTTTTTCTTCTTCCATACTTGAAATTAAAAAAATAAAACGAAAATATGGGTCTTAATAACTGTTGCTTTTGTATTCCATTGAGGTAATGAAAGAAAAAAAAACGGATCCAGACAATAAAACTAAATCAACTTTCAGAACTGGAGTTACTGTGATCGCCGTCATTTCATCGGTAAAGTTACAACAACAAAAAAAGAGAAAAAAAAAGAAGTTTACTGATAAACATAAAGTAGGCTTTTTACTTGGGAATACTTATCTGGCTAATAACAGGGAGAAATGGTATATACTTGATCCTTTTTTATTATTATTACATTTTTCCAGGAACTTATAAATTATTTCTGTAGTTGTCTATAGTTTTCCGCAACAAGACCTAACAGCTTCCTTAGCGGTGTTCTGGACGGCAGTCTCGGTAGTCGGAGTCTACGCCGTAAGCTCGCTCTTCGGTGTGATTGGCAGTATTACAGTAAGTAAAATAGAAATAAAGAAAAACCTCGATATTTTTTTCACTTATAGTATCAATGTAGCAAAATAGAAGCATGGTCAATATATTTAGATTCCTTTATTGGACAATGTCCGTGTTATTATTAGTCTCATCTATTGGTATTTGGATTGCCATGATGGTGAAACAAAATACTATAGTGACAGGATGTCAGCAATATTTAACTGAATTGACAGATAGTAACAGTTCACCGTATTACTCACCAGTTACCTTACCTAATGGAACAAGTAACGTTCATAGAGATGATTGTGCTGCAGCAACTAAACAGCTTTTAATTGTCAGTGGAATTATTATCCTTATTGGTAATTTTTTACAGGTAAAGTGCTAATTATAAACTGTGACGATAAAAAAAAAAGGTACTAAATATAGTACGTTTAGATTTATTTTGCATCAACTATAAATGCTTATGCTTGTAGACTTAAATCTTCAGGTGGTGGACGTGCTGCTCAACATCATAAACTTCGTGACATGGATGATTTTCCAGAGACATCAAAAATGTCAGTTTACTAAAGAGAATATATATAAAAAAAAAAGCCGTGGTGTATATAAATAAAGACACGTGAGGGCTTCCGATTGTAGCACGCCCTAATAATAAAAATTGAATACAAAGAGTTACCCTGGCTTCTTTTTTCTTTTTTTTATCCTTTTATCACCCTTTTTTTTTTTTTTTTTTTTTTTTTTTTTACACTAGCAACTAGAATCATTTGATAGAGGTCTCTTATTTACAAAGAATAACGGAATTTTATTAACTTTTATAAGAGTTGCCTCTCTCAATTGATTTTTTTTTCTTACTAAATATCAACAATTATTATAATCTACACTCCTTCTATACATAAAAAAATTCTAATGACCACTATTAACGAACAACAAGAGTACATGTTACCTCAATTTTCAATTGAAGAATATGAAGCTGAAGAAGATTATTTTAACGAATATGATCAAGAAATGACCGAAGCAGTAACCGAAGCCGATTATCATGACTGTGAACAACAAGAAGAACCTTATGTTGACGATAGTCTATTGAAATTAATTGTTGACGTTCAATCTTATCTTTCTGAAGCTCCAACTGATTCTCCTTTATTTGCACTCCAATATAAAATGTATACTTATCTCAGGCAACGTGCATCTGAATTAGGTATGGACGTCTCTGCCATATAAACTCTATAAATATTATGCCCAAGTGCTTTATAAACAACAACAAAAAAAAGTTAAAAATTCCCAGTTTATAAACCCAAAAAAAAAAACTCCCACCCATTTTCTATTTTTTTTTTCTTTTTTCTATTTTTCTTTTTCTGTTATATACACATATAAAATAAATACTCTTTCTTTTAACCAAGTACATATTTTATTTACTGTAAAGTCTAAATCCTTACACTAAAAAAAGTAACTATTCAAATAGAGGAATGTTTCATAGTTCAAAACTCCGTTACACGAGTGTTGTTAAGCGGGTAGTCGCGCATATAGGATTTTACTCAGGTTACCGCTAACTTGTAGCAACCAAACGAAATGCTCCTTTAATCTTATTTATACTTTAATTACTTTAATCAACAAAGGGGCTATTCAAAGGATGACTGTTATATTTTCTTGTAAAAAGCTGCACTCATGGAATTAACGTTGTTAATCGTACTAAAATAACCTTTAGACTTTCCATCTCGGTAAATTGCCTCCTATGGAACCGAAACTCTGCATGTTTTGTTATTGGTCTTGTTGACATTTTTGTGCAGTCAGTAGAAAACTCAACTGGGTTTGAACAGCTTTTTCCCTATCATATCATATCTAAGTGCTTTATAAGCAAAAAAAAAAAAACCCCTCTATTTTTTTTTTTTTTTTTTTTTTTTTGCAACTATATAATATATACTTCTTGATTAGACCAAGTATGCAAGTTATTTATTATAGAGCTAAACCCTTATACTAAAAAAAAAAAGCGATTAACATATTCAAGTAGGAGCATATAAATTAGATTGTTTATGGTTCAAAACTCAGTTACACGAATGCTGCGATAACCAATGATTTCAAAAGTGAGTGACGGCCTATCTATGATTAAAAAAAAAAACTAGGTTTATTTTCCCTTTTTCAACCTCTTTATTCACACATACATATATATATTTCTTTACACAAAATGAATGAGCAGGAACTCGAACTTTTGTATACTCGTCAACTAGGAGAAGAATTAATATTACAGACAAGGCAAAAAATCAATAGGTTTATTGAAATTTATCCTCATGAATTTGACCTTGAAAACTTGTTTCCAGTAAATGACACTGGTTTAATGAGGGAAAAGTTGGCAGAATTATATCAAGAAATTTGTAAAGATTATAATGATAATGGAGTTGATTTTAATCATGCTTGGGTAAGATAGATTTTTATAATCATATTATACTTTTTCTTTTTTTTTTTTTTCTTTTTTTTAACTCTGAAAATAATAATTATAATAGAATTGGACCTTTATTTGGAGACAACAACTTACTTATAAAAGCTTAGCCAGTAATTATGGTTTAGAACAAATGATTAATTCAACTCATTCTCGTGCAAAAAAATCAGTAAAACAAATCTATTTAGAAGGCTTAGATCAATATATGCAGTGGTTTCCCTGGTCCTGGTTTTCTAATATGCAGTTTATTGGTGCTGGTGGATTTTCTGCTGTTTACGGTGCTCACATGCGTCCTCCTTATGATACCCAACCATTACAAGTAGCACTAAAAGTAATAGATGAAAAAATATTAAATGAGGTATGTTATATATATATATATATACATTAATAAGAATAACTAATATATTATTATAAAGATATCTGTACAATCAAAAGCTTTTTTACCACTTTTATTTCAAGGATTAACAGTGTGTGAAAGTACGGGAGATTTAATGATGGTTATGAAGATGAGTAACGATGGAAATTTAGAAGATCATATGCAACAATTGCCGCTGGGAGATCTAGATTTAAAAACGATTACTGGTACTATTTTACGATTAGCTGTGAATTTGGCTGATTTACACAAGGCCGAATTGTGTCACAGAAATGTACACCCCAAAAATATCATGTGCACAGATAGCGATTATTTTTTAGTGGATTATCGATTCTCTACACCTTCAAAAGAATCATCTTCAGTTACTGCTATTACAAAAGCAGTTTATGGTAGATTACCTTATATTGCACCAGAAGTGAGAAGAGGTGTTTATACTGAGAAATCAGATATTTACAGTCTAGGTGTTATTATTTGGCAGCTTGTGAGTAAAGTCATTTTTCCTTCACCAGATGTATTATTAGATGCTGGACAACAAAATGATAATGCATATAGAATTGAACCAGTACCAGGTTTACCAGATTGGTATCAAAGGTTATATGTTTCTTGTTTAGAACCAAAACCAGAGAATAGACCTAGTGCTTTACAGTTATGCCAAGTATTACAATCGATTCACGACCAATTAGCTTATACTGTGCCACTTTGTAGAGAAGTAACTGAATATATCGTTGCTAGAAGAGCTGAAGTTGCAGATCATGTTCGTACATACTCAAAGATCAAAGGAATCGTATCTGCTTCTACGACTCGACTATTTACATTAACAAATTTACCTACAACTGAACCATTTGTATTATTACCATTTACTCATACTAAATTTGATACATCAAATTGGCAACAACTATCAATATCTATTGACCAATTTTTATTATTAAATAATGACGCTCCTGCCACTCATATTACGCCAGGTGATATATTTGCAAGCTTAGAAGCTGCAAACTTGTTAGTTTAAATAAAAGAGAGAGAGAGAGAGAGAGAAAAACTTCTTATTTTTAAAGCTCAATTATGTACGTCACGTTTTTTTTTTCTTTCTAAAAATGAAGAACTTTTCCCTTTTTTTTTGTCAAAAAACATCTTATAAAACCAAAAAATGTCTTGGGATCCTAACGCTGGTGCTGACTTTCAGTCTGAAGCACGTTCAAGTGAGTATGAGTCTCGTCCTCCTCGTCCTGAACCTACTGAAGAGCAATTGCAACACAGAAACTATAACTGGGCATCTAACCGTGCTCGTTATGAGTTTAATGAAAACGCTGTAGATGCTCAAGGTATGGCTCCTCGTGATGCTAATCTTGAAGCTGAACTCTTTGAGGAGAATTCCGCTGAACAACAAACTCAACTTGATTTCTCCAAGTATGAAAAGATTCCTGTTCGCGTTGAACGTGGTAGTGCTCCTAATCCTATCAAAAGTGTAAGTTTTTTTTCTTTCTTTTTTTTTGACAACAATTTTTTTTTTTCCATTACGTAAATAAGGTATTAATTATTATTTTTCTATTAGTTCGATGAAGCAGACCTTAACCCTGTTATGAAGGAGAACGTCAGATTGGCTCGTTATACTGCTCCTACACCTGTCCAAGTAAGTAAACAATCAATAGGTAAATGTATTTTGACATTAATTTATTTATTTTTTTAGACCTACTCTATTCCTATTGTCACTGCTGGTAAAGATTTGATGGCATGTGCGCAAACTGGTATGTACACAAGTTTATTTTATTTTTGACATTGTACTCACTTTTTTTTATTATTATCGCAATATAGGTTCTGGTAAGACTGCTGCTTTCTTGATTCCTACTTTATCTGCCCTTTTCACTTCCGCAAAGGAACTTCAAAAGCCTCGTCCTGCTCCCTATGAGACTAGACAATATAAAGCTGAACCCCTTGTCCTTATTATTGCTCCCACTCGTGAACTTTGTTCTCAAATCTTTGATGAATGTAGAAGAGTAAGTTTAAAAAAAAAAAGGGAAAAATATAAAAGGAGAAAAATCATTACGTGTTTACATTATTTTTTTTTTCATTAGTTCACTTATAGAAGTTGTTTAAGACCTTGGTAGATTTATTATATTAAAAAAAAAAAAAACTGTGATAAAACAAAACAAATTAATCTTCTCTTTTCCCTCCCCCTAAAAGTGCTGTCTATGGTGGTGCTGATTCAATGGGTCAACTTCGTCAACTTGAAAGAGGTTGTGATGTTTTAGCCGCTGCTCCTGGTCGTCTTATGGATTTCATTAACCGTGGTAAGATTGGTCTTAACAGAGTAAAGTATCTTATTCTTGATGAAGCTGATCGTATGTTGGACATGGGGTTTGAATCTATCATTCGTAACCTTATTACCAAGCACGACATGTCTGTTGATAGACAAACTCTTTTATTCTCTGCTACTTTCCCCAGAGCCATTCGTTCTTTAGCTCGTGATTTCTTGCGTCCTGATTATCTCTTTTTAAGAGTCGGTCGTGTTGGTGGTACTTCTGATGCCATTACTCAAAAGATTATGTATGTCGAAGAAGATGAGAAGAGAGAAGCTCTCCGTACTTTGCTTAATGCCCAACCTCCCAGCCGTACCTTGATCTTTGTTGAAACCAAGAGAAGTGCTGATAGTTTGGATCATTTCCTTTTCGAGCGTAGTTTCCCTTCTACCTCTATTCATGGTGATCGTACTCAAATGGAGAGAGAAGATGCTCTTCTTGCTTTCAAGAGAGGTAAGTGTCCTATCTTGGTCGCCACTGCTGTTGCTGCTCGTGGTATCGATATTCGTAACGTCATGCATGTTATCAATTACGATATGCCTCAAGATATGGATGAATATATTCATCGTATTGGTCGTACTGCCCGTGTCGGTAAATCTGGTTTAGCTACTTCTTTCTATAACGACAGAAGTGATCTCTTAGCTCCTCAATTGACAAAGTTATTAAAGGAATGTAAGCAAGAAATCCCTGACTTCCTCCAACAATATGTTTCCGAAGATACTACTTGGGATGATGAACTTGATGATAACGAAGTTGAAGCTCCTAGTTATGCTGGTCAAGAATACGTTCCTATGGAAAGAACTGCTCCCGGTGCCCCTCAAGGCTTTAACAACGCTGAAGGTACTGGTGCTGCTGACGGTGCTTGGGACGGTGGTAACTCCGGTAACACTGGTCGTCCTGGTGACTGGAACTGTCCCGAATGTTCCATCTCTAACTTCGCTTCTCGTTATGAGTGCTTCAAATGTCATGCTGCTAGACCCGAAGGTGCTGGTGGCGATGCCGGTGGTGAAAGACGTAACACAGGTCGTCCTGGTGACTGGAACTGTCCCGAATGTTCCATCTCTAACTTTGCTTCTCGTTATGAATGTTTCAAGTGTAATGCTGCTAGACCTGAAGGTGCTGGTGGTGATGCCGGTGGAGAAAGACGTGAACGTCCTCCTAGACGTGATGGTGATTGGGATTGCTCTGGGTAAGTTTTTTTTTTTAAAAAAAAAGAGGTATGTACTGGTATTAATCATGTTTATTATTATTAGCTGCTCTGCTGTCAACTATGCTTTCAGAACCGATTGTTTCAGATGTCATGCCCCTAAGGGTGAAGAAGGTGCTGGTGGTGATGCTGGATATGATAGTTATAGCGCTCAACCTACTGAAGATACATCTGCCTTAGATACAGCTAACTGGGATTCTTCAGCTACTGCTGGATGGGGTGCTCCTGAAGCTGCTGCTCCTGCTCCCGCCGCTGGTGGATGGGGTGCTCCCGAAGCTGCTGCTCCTGCTCCTGCTGCCGCTCCTGCTCCCGCCGCTGGTGGATGGGGTGCTCCTGAAGCTGCTGCTCCTGCTCCTGCTGCTGGTGGATGGGGTGCTCCCGCTCCCGCTGCCGCTGCTCCTACTCCTGCTGCCGCTGCTCCTACTCCTGCTGCCGCTCCTGCCCCTGCTCCCGCTGCCGGTGGATGGGGTGCTCCTGCTCCCGCTACTAACGCTCCTGCTCCTGGAGGTTGGGGAGAACCCGCTCCTGCTTCTTCTGGAGGTTGGGGAGAAGCACCTAGTGCTTCTAATGGTTCTGGCTGGTAAAAAAAAAGTTTAATCTTTTTTTTCTAAAAAAAAAAAAAAAAGAAGAAAAAAAAAACAAAAAAGGAAATGCAAACAAAAAAAACAAAAACATGTAGAATATTATTTTTCAGACCTTTTTTTCTTTCTCTTTTTTTTTTGTTTGTCTTAATTTGTATATTTTGACAGTAAGGAAACTGTTTTTAAAATAAAATAAAAAATGAATTTAAAGTTTTTTTTTATTTTTATTTTTTCTAAAAATGAAGGGATTTTTTTTTTTTTTGTACAATAATTTATTCAGGCTTAAGGACTTGTTCTAATGTTTCAATGGCACTCTTTTCGATAATCAATTGATCATAAGTCATTAAATCCAAAACGTTGGTCTCTTCGACATGAATGACTTCGCAGTTGGGAATATTACGGGCAGCCAATTCCAAGTTTATGTTACAATCTTCAATGACTACTAAAGTCTTGGGTGAACCATAAGCACCTTCAAGAATTTGTAAGAGATCGCGAGTCTTGGGAGAATCGAGATCTTGAAGGGATTCAACCACAATCAATTGATCTTGAGCATATTTAGCACTTAAAGCAACTCGAAGACCAAACTCTTGTACCTTTCTAGGCAATTCTGTGCTGTGATCTCTAGGTTTAGGACCGAATGCAACACCACCACCTGTGATATGAGGTGCCTTGTTATCACCTTGTCTTGCTTTACCACGACCCTTTTGAGGAGCGACTTTTTTACCGCTACCTCTAATATCAGAACGACTCTTGGTGGAGGCTGTACCTTGACGCATACCGTCTCTTTGCCAAACAACTACACGGTGAAGAATGTCTCGACGAATAGGTGCGCCAAAAACACTCTTATCAAGGTCGATTAATGAAACTGGCTCATTGGTTTTAAAATCACGAAGGAAAGCTTGAATCTTGGTAGGGAAAACTAAATTATCGTTTCGTTTTTTAATTGAAAAATTACACTTTTTTTTTTTTTGTATATTTGGTTCTATATACCTTTGGTATTGGTTTCGACAGCTGATGCAAAGGCTCTCTTTTGGATAGGAGCTGAAGCCTAAAATGAACCAGGGTATAATTAATTACATTGCTCTTTTTTATGTAGAAATAAAAAAAAGGTGGCCCCTTTTATAGTCGCTTCTAAAATCGAAGAACTAAATTGAGTACCTTTATTAAAGTGGAAGCGTTGGCCAATGTTTTCACAAATGACATTTTATTATTATTTATTATGTAGAAGAGAATATATGTAAAAAAAAAAAAAAAGAAAAAAAAAAAAAAAAGGGCGCACCTGGGGGTCGTTTTACAAGTCACGCTCTACACAGTTTTGGCAGGCCTTTCAGGACCTCACCTGTCAAAAAATAAAATGCCAATTAAACAACTACCTCTTTTTTAAAAAAAGTATGTTATTAAATTCCGAGCTACTGAATCTTTTTTTTTCTCCTTGCAAAAAGTAGCACTTGTTAGGAAGTTACTGGCTCATACAGAAAGTAGGTAAAGTTAAATCCATGCAATTCAACTCTTTTGTGCTATTAAAACAACTTTTTTTTGCAGAAATAAAACGCTTTCCCATATCGAAGAAATAGCTTTCTTAACCATTCTAATCATTCGAGTTCTTTCTTTTCCCTGCAATGCTAAGCCCGCTGTCTTATCTCGCCTAGATATTCTCAGGTGCCACATGATTCATTTGACGTTGTTGACGTACAACAAGAAGATATCTCTCATTTTGCTGGGAAAGAAAAACAACATATGGATATAAAACAACCTTGACTTATATATTTTCCAGGCTACCTTTGAACCTGCTCGCAGCTTTAAGGCGATTGATAACAAGGCAACCTACCCCCGTTCGTGGGGTAGGGAGGTATTTGGCTCATGCTGTTCTAGGCATGATACAGTATATCTGCTCAAACGCCGCTGAAGGGTAATATACTATACTCTTAAAAAAAAATATGTCATTTAACCAAAAAAAAACTTTTATAATTTTAATAGGTTTAAATACCCTTTAGCTGGTATTGATACAGTGGAAAACCTATCAGGCCGACAAGTACCTCCGTATGTCATATACGACGTCGTCTGCAGGTTGAAACCAAAGATAATTGTAATTAACGCTTTTATTTTAAAATATAATGCTAAACAAGAATAATATAGAAACTTCTCTTCTTTGGATGGGTCAGGGTCTTTTGGTCGTTTTGGTATTCCATGCGTAGGCATATGTCATACACTATCAAGTTAGGTATAATCCTAGGATGATGGATGGGTTCGGTTAACTGATGGAGAGGGTATGGAGAGGCATTTGGTCGTGCTTTTCCCGGCACATTACCATGGCCAAGCCTATGATGGTAGAAAATAGACAGTACGTTTTGTACATGGCCATCTCTTATAGAATATGAGCTTAAAAACGAACATGGGTATGTACTGGATAAAGAAAAAAACATTTTACTAAAATAGTTTCTTTATTAGGTCGTACGTCGAAAGACTTTTCTGTGAGCAAACAGACCACAGAAGCCCGATTGTGAGTATAGAACAAACATATATGAGTATCTCAGAACTAAAAAAATAAAATGACTTTAAATAGCTGGCATTACTGCAATTACTTTGGAGGAAACCTTGAAAGAGGATTCGGAATTGTGAGAAGCCGGGGAGGATGTTTCTCTTTGGTTAAGAGGGAAGTTGATACGCTAAATACCATTAAATTATAATAAAGATATTTTTGAACATAAATATTTCAGTTGAAGACTGGTAGTCTGGTTTACCTATTTTAAACTATACTTTATACTCGAGATCAATAACGATATTCTCCCCCAAAAGTTATTCTTCTAAAATCTTTATCCAAAGTGATTATAGATATCCCTTTCTAATTTTTCATTGCTTAAAATACATGTGTCGGTTACCCTTTTTAAAAAACTCATTGGTGATATTTACACTCATTTTAGTTCTCCCCTCTTTCTATTAGTTTGAAAATAACAACGATTAATAATTACACACTTTTAAAAACTAGACGTTCCTCATACCACTTTAAACTAAATAAAGACGTCTTTAAATAACTAGTTCTAAACTACCTTTTTATTCTTGTGATCTATATCCTTTCAATGTTTTTTATTATATACTGTTAAAGAAATATTATTTTAAAGAAGAACTTCATGACTTCCCGAAAAAAAAAACCAGCGGAAAATCCAAAATTGCATTAAATAGTATGTGTGTGCACGGCCTAGTTCTCATGATGCCATGATACGAATACATTTTTTTCTTACGATTCCCTCAAAAAAAAAAAAAAAAAAAAAAAAAAACGGTTTATTTTAATTTACACTGTTTTGAGATAGTGTTAATAGGAGCGCCCTTTTTTAATCAACAATTCACATTAACTAAATATTGTTTTCTTATTACCTTTTTTTTATATTTTATATAAAAAAAAAGCTTGAGACTTTTAAAAAGTTACACAAAAAGTTTTTTGTTATAAAAAAAAACAATGAAACTTTTTCCAATTTAAGTGGTTAGGGATGTCAAAAAAAAAGTTGCATCTGCCGGCAAGACCAGCACCCCCTCTCTTTCTCATTAATTCCGTGACCTAAAGTTGTTTATACTGCTGAAAACTATTAAAAACAAAATTAAAAAAACAAAAACGGAATTACCCTGTGTGTAACTTTTTTTAAATGCGAGCTAGTTTTTTTGGGATAGCCATAATTCCAGCAAACTGGGGGTTTAACCTTTTTGTTTATCCTGTTACTTTCAGGACTCGTAGACCTTAAAATTTTGGAATATTTTAACTATGTTTATAGTTTCGGCTTCGACTCAATGTCGATTCTAATTGACAAAAAAGAGTGTTTCCATCAAACAAAATGTTGTCTGACTTTTTTTTTTTTTTTTTTTTTTTTTTTTTTAAACGGCACAAGAAAAAGTATATGCGTATTGAGAATTTATTTACACGATTTAATATACTACAGAACCATTATCGTCTTTGGTTGAATTAGTAGAGCGATAAGAAGGTGGATAAATCATGTCCTGATAAGCTGGAGGAGGAGGAGTATAATCCAAACTAGAAGATCGGATAGAAGCTTGTATTGTAGGTGCTAAAAAGGAACTTGGTGGAATACCAATCGTAGAAGGGTTATATGCTGTTGAAGGGTCATGACTATGTAAACTATTATTGTTATTTTGTAAATGTATAATCTCTTCTTGATCAGGTTGATTCGAGTCTTCCTTATTTGAATTACTTTTTAGCATATAATGAGTCAACTTAAAAAAAAAAAAAAAAACGAGTTAACACATTTAAAAAATATTACAAAAAAAAAAAAGTACGTACTAGATACAATATATAAAATAGTAACAATAAACCAAATATGATACAAATTGCCCAATAAGGCGGAGAGCCAGTTTGAGTATAAAGTATTGGTAATATTATGATTAGAAGTAATAATGTTGCAAAAAAGGTATAATGAATGAATGAATGGCGAGTTATGTTTAATGTTGGTTTTATTTCTTTCATTATAACAGTATAAGAAGAAGAAAAAAATATGTAAAAAAAAAAATAAAAAAAAAGAGGAAAAGAAAAATAATTAGGATAATAACAATAATTTATATACGCGATGATGTCCCTTGGTTCATAGTAATACACTCACATATTATCAACTCCTTGAACCCCTTAAATTTGATTTTAATAATCTTTGACGTTTTTTAATGTCGAATAGTTTGTGTAGCCCAATCCTGGGGAGGAGCATCATTGCTTTGATACAAAATATTTGACTGTGTACTAGTGGATGGGTGGTGATCAGTACCACGTATCTGTGTTACTATGGCTTCTTGGTACTTTGGCGGAGAAGCTTCTCGATTCGAGTAAACAGGTAGATCACTACTATTATTTGATCGCATTACCATTTCGGATTGAAATGAAGGAGGTGCTGCTATGGTTTCAGTATTTTTTGAGCATATACCGAAACACAAGTATTTAGAAAGAAAGATACGACCAAATACTACCATCAGTACAACCGATATAAATGCACATATGGACGTAGCCACGATCACAATCATGTTGTTCTTTTCCTCTTTATGTTCTTTACGGCTGTTACCAGTCCCCGTACCTGCCGTAGGATGCGAGGTGTTTCCGATCGGTATGGGAATACTGGGTCGCGTTCCATCTGCATTCGTCAATGAGCAACTATCTTGGTCACACGTCAGGTTATCCCAAGCTTGCATTTCGTATGAAATATCCCCTTGTCTATATTGATAACATTGCGTACTGGTATCACAACTATCTACATGTATATATATATATATAAAACTTGGAATCTATCTAAAACGTTGTACCTATAAATAAAAATAAGTTTACCTCCGTCACTATCGGTACCTGACGATAGGCAATAATTATAAAAGTCGTATCCCTCACTTTGATGGGTCACGGCGCATGTTGAACCATCATTATCTCCAGTAGAATAAGGTGTAGCTAATACGCAGTCTTTTGTAATGCACAAGGCACAATATTTACATATACCGTTTAAACAACCTTGTCCACTAATAAACGAACAATCTTGGCGACTCTGAAACGGTAATAACAATAATAAAAAAAGTAATTGTATCATATTTTTTTTTCCTTACAGAAAGAAAAAAGGAAGAAAAAAAGGAAGAGAGCGAAAAAAAAAAAAAAAAAAAGATAATAATAAAAAAAAAAGATACTAGATCAGTAAGACTTGTTTTGTAAACAAACAAACATAAATACAGGAGATTCAAGTAATACGACTTTTTTTTTATTGAAGCATTTTTAAACCTGTGTTTTCTTCTACCAGACGTTCTACTTCAGCTAATAGTTCTGATTGTACTTTTTTCATATGTTCTAATTGTTGTACCGTCCTCGTTAATAACGCAGCTTTACTTAATTTCTTATTAGTACAGCCAGGTAAATGGCTCTTCAATATATCAAAACCGTCTTTAATTTGAGCACGTCTCTTCTGTTCTGATTGAATATGAATTTGGCGACGTAATTCATTTGTATTTAAACACCTACACACAAAGAAGAGAGAAAATTAATATAAATCAAATTTTTTCTTTTTTTTTAAAAAAAAACATACTCTTCGGAATCTTGAAATGATTTTTTACGTTGTAAATTACTATCATCACTCACTGCTCTCTTTCTCTTTCTATTAGATTGATGTTGAAAATCATAACTTTTTTTAGAGTATTCAAGAAATTCAGTTTGATAGAATTCAGCAGGGATTGCATTAGCACGAGCAATAGTTTCTTTTACACGCTCTTCAGTAGAAGGCGGTGGAGTTAAAGGAGTAACCAATTGTGATTTGGTTGGAGGTGTAGGCGGTGAACTATGGATAGTTGAATCATTGGGTTTTACCATCAATTGATTTTGGTAATATATTTGAGGATGGTACATGATATTTGGTCGAGGATGGTATTGCATATTAGAATAGTATTGTTGAGGAAGGTTTCCGTATACTACTGGTGGGTCATGTAACATTGGTACTGTGGTGTATGTTTGTCTAATATAATTTGACATGATATGAAAAAGGAGAGTATATAGATATATTAAAAAGAAGGGAAAGGGAAGGGAAGGGGTGTAAAAGATAAAAGAAGGTGATATAAAATTGACAAGTTTTTTATTTTTTTTTTTATTTTTTTTCCCTCTAAAAATAAGTAGTCCCCTTGTCCCGATCCATACAACTTGAACTACCCCGTCAGTTTATACAAAATACGTTTGTATACAGCTGGGCATTAAATAGAAAGAGAAAGAAAAAACTTCTTATAAATAAAGTATCATTCATACTTGCTTTTTTTTTTTTTTAATATTAAGGGGGTATTCACTTTATTAATTCGATTGAGTTTAAACGAATGATTTTATACATGTATGAAACATCTGATTGATAAAACACTAATTTCGTTATAATAAGTACCGAAATCGTTGTTTAAAACAAAGCAATAAAGAAAAAAGAAGGCTTGTCCTATTGAGAATATGTTACCTGTCAACCTAGTCTTTATGCATTTTTTTTTTTTTGCAAGTGGCACGTGTTCAATCTTCTTTAATTTATGGTTTCTTTTTTCTCTTCTTTTCACTCTTTATTATTTAGTTGGGGGGTTTATGATCGAAATGTAAGCGGGAAAATTAGAAAATCAACCCTCAGCAGTCAATAATAATGATGGCGGATGGAGAGAATATATATATATATATTTTTTTCATTAAAAACGATTGACTCATTGTCTCCCTCCTTTCTGATTTTCTCCTTTGCACGCAAGTTACACATACTAAACCTTATATTCTGGATCGTCTTATTGCAGCTGCGAGTGCTATAATTAAAAATGATCAGCGCTCCAGTATATCAAGCATGTGCCGAACTAGTATTATATACATTATATGAAAGTATCACTTGTATCATTTCAAGTACCCTAAAATGTGTCACGAATTAAATCATTGTTCCATAATTAATTTCACAAGTAGACCATTATCCACAATAAAAGGAGATAGGCCACCAGCTTTTTTTTTTTAAAGAATCCAAAAAAAACCTTTCTTAGCAAGAAGAGCAACATAGGAATGTCAGAATATCGGCTACCATGCCCTTAAGTAAAAAAAATAAATAAAAAAAATCGCGCCTGGGTAGCTTTTTCAGTACGAATAGAATTCTCCCTAGAATTCTTGTGCAGTTACAAAAAAATTTGAATGAGCAAAAAAACGTTGATTTCTATTATTGAAAATCTTGAATTTCAAACGCTGTATCCTTTAAGCCGACCAATTTTTTTCAGTAAAGTGACCAATTGACGGTGGAAGCACTGTACGATATTGTTTCAAGTATTGTTACGTGTTCTTTTCTCGACATTTCGACCGAGCGGAAAAAAAAAAAAAAAAGATTCATGCGTAACGCTAATAACAAGATAATCAAGCAGTGTGTGTGTTTTTAGCTATCAGCTATTCTCGAAAATTTCAACAAACTATATCAGATTATATTCGTGATAAAATATACTCGTTGCTACGATCACACCACTTCATGACGTCTATTTTAAAAACGACATAAAGTGAAACTCTAAAAGTCGCTTAGCTCCGCTTATTTTTTCTTTCTTTTTTTTTTTTTTTTTACTTTTTTAACTTTTTTTAACTTGGTGAAAATGCACGATGCTTTTCAAGTAACTACAGTTGTAGATAGGTTAACTCGTATAGAGTCTATTTTTGCACATGGTAATTAACTTTTTTTTTTATTGAGATGAGAGTACTTACTTTTTTTTTATATATAAAGGCGATCGACTTTTAATTGGTACAGGTGTTGGACAACTTTTAGTATATGATACCAAAGAACCCCTTGGTAAATAATAATAATAATGCTTCTTTTTTTTTTAAGAAAAAAAACAAACTAAACCTACCATGTTTAGTGGCTGACGATAATGAAGTGCCTGAAGTAACACTTGTACAAACCATCAAGGCATTCTCCAAAAGACCTATTGAACAATTAGATATTATTAAAGAAATTGACGTGCTCGTATCGCTTTCAGGTACAATTTTTTTTGTTGTTATTGTTGTTGAAATCACCTGCTAACGAAATAATAAACAAATAGATGGCCTTGTGAGTCTTCATGACTTGCGTACATTTGAATTAAGAATGGCACTTGGAAAAACCAAAGGTGCTAATTTATTTGCTATTCAAACCATGGTTGAAATGAGTCCTGGAGAACAAATTCCTGTTTTAACTACTCGACTTGCTGTAGCCGTACGAAAGAAGTTGCTAGTATTTGTATGGAAGGATACAGAGTTTTATGAAACAAAGGTACGCAAAAAAAAAAATTTGACAGTACGCAAAAAATAACACTTTTTTTTTTTTTGAAATTTAGGAATTAAATATTCCTGATCGTATTAAAACAATGTCTTGGGTTGGCACTACTAAAATTTGCCTTGGATTTTCAACAGAGTATGCATTAATGGATGTAGAAAAAGGACAGTTAACTGAACTATTTGCTCCGTCCGGTGTAGCAGAAGCAGGTCCTATGAGTGCTTTGAACAATCTTTATAACATGTCGATTGGTGCTCGAGGTGGAAAACCCATGATTACTAAAATACCCAATAATGAAATGCTGCTTGCTAGAGATCGTAAAGTTTTGGTTTATACATAAAAAAAAAAAAAAAAAAAAAGAGCGAGATACTAACTATTATATCAGATGTTAGTATATTTTTGGGCTTGGATGGTACTCCCACTCGTAAAGTCGGTATTGAATGGTCAGGAACGCCAGAGCAAATCGGTTACTCTTACCCGTACGTAATTGCTATTCTTCCCAAGCACGTTGAAGTTCGAAATATCCAAACATTAACACTTGTACAACAAATCGATCTTTCCAATGCTCGATTTTTAAACCAAGGAAAATTAGTTTATGTTGCCAGTACCTCACAAATCTACCGTTTAACTCCTTTTAGTTTCTCCTCTCAGGTAACCCTCCCAAAAAAAAAAGGAACATTATTATATTTCTTTAACACCGTGGCTAGATTGATCAATTAGTAGAGAAGCAAGAGTATAAAGAAGCTGTTAGTTTGTTGGATCAAATTGATGCAGTACTTGTTGAAAACAAGGAAAAGAAACTAAATGCGATCCGTACTGCTTATGCGCACGATTTATTCCGATGTGGTGAATATGATACAGCTCTTGGTCTGTTTCAAGAATTAGATACACCTCCTTCGCAAGTCATTAGTCTTTATCCTGAAATGATTTCAGGTAGTTTGGCAAAGACCAACTCGATGCATGCGGATGACGAAGATGATGATGCCGCTAGTATTATGTCTTCGCATACAAAACGACGCAGAGATAATCTGGAGGAATACGACAGACCTCCCAGTCGAACATCTATCCGGAGCAAAGCAACTACTGTGGCTAGTCATCATAGTGGTAGTCACCTGAAAAAGAGTGAGACGGTTCCCCTGACCGGTCTCAATCTGCGTGATGCTGTCACCTATTTAATCCGTTATCTGACCGATAAGCGTCAAAAACTAGCTAAACGTTTAAATCAAGGAGCTGCTTCGTCAACAAAGGCCCCTTCCTCATCGGATAAGTCCGTCAGTGTCGAGGAAGAAGATGATACGTTATATCAAGCTACTCTTGTTGATACTTCGCTTTTAAAATCGTATATGATGACCAATGACGCGCTTGTGGGACCTTTACTTCGTGTTCAAAATCATTGTGATGTAGAGGAATGTGAAAACATACTAATGGATAAGAAGGTAAATGGGGAGGTGTTACAAGGTGAAACAGAAAAAAAAAAAAAAAAAAAAACTAACGATAGAACTCTTATTTAAGAAATACAAGGAGCTTGTTGATCTTTATAACTGTAAAGGATTACATGCAAAGGCTTTAGATTTATTAGAAAAGTAAAGACATATGGACAAAAACAGACTATAGTTTTTTGACATTTTTTTTAAAAAAATAGGTTAGGTAAACAAAATGATGGACCTTTAAGAGGGGTTTCGCCAACAATACGTTACTTGCAACGATTGGGATTGGATTATTTCGATCTTGTATTACAATATTCACGATGGGTTTTGGAAAAGGATCCAAAAAACGGCATGGATGTAAAGAAAAAAATTAAAATATATTAGGCTATATACCAAGTATTGACCCTCTCTTTTTATTTTTTTTTTTTAAAAAAAAATAGATTTTTATCGATGATTTAGCAGAAGTAGAAACATTTCCTCGTGATAAAGTATTGCAGCATTTGGAATCGATTTCAAGTGATTTAGCTATACAGTATTTGGAATATATTATTGAAGACTTGCATGATGAATCTCCCGAGTTTCATAACAGACTTGTAATAGCTTATCTCGACAAAATTCATTCTGATAGGAAAGGTAAAAAAGCGTTGTTTATTTAATTTAATAACAATCGAGAGCTCATTATTTACTTTTAATAGTGGACAAAGATAAAAAAAATAGTTTGAGATCTAGACTTATTTCTTTCTTGACGGATTCATCTTATTATAAAGCAGAGAAAATATTATCTCGGTTACCCATAGATGGTATGTATTTTTATTTTGATAACACAAATATATTAAAAAGTTCTTGTTTATAGATTTATTCGAAGAACGTGCAATCTTACTGAGTCGTATTGGACAACACGACCAAGCACTAGATATTTATGTTTACAAACTCAAAAACTATGTTATGGCAGAAGAGTAAAATTATAATTCCCTATCACTATTTATTATTTACACGTATTTTTTTAAATAGATACTGCACAAAAGTATATCAAGAAGATCCTGTTAAAGGAGAGAAAATGTACTTGACTTTATTAAAGGTTTATTTACAACCTAGCAATAATCAAAAACCATTAATTGAACCAGCTTTGGATTTACTTGCTCATCATGGTTCGCATATTAATGCAAGCGAAGTATTAGCCATCTTACCCACTCCAACAAAACTGCACGGGTTATTCCCCTTCTTTGAAAAATACATTCGAGAGACAAACAAGAATCGTAATATGGATTTAATCGTAAAGAATTTATTAAAGGCTGAAGAAATACAAGTTGAAGAGCAGTTAATGTTTTATAGGTCAAGAGCTGTCAAAATTACGGATGATCGTATGTGTCCTCAGTGCAACAAGAGAATCGGAAATAGGTTTGTTTTATATATAAATATATAAAGAGATAGATTGCTAAAACTAATTGTTTATTTATTATAGCGTATTTGCCGTATTTCCAAATGGTGTCGTAGTTCATTACTCTTGTAAAGAAAAAATTGAACAAACTCAATGGAAAATATTATAAATCATACCCTTTTTTTTTAAGTAAATAATAACAAAAAGCTATCGTGCCTCTAAAAATAAAAAATAAATGATAGGAAAAAGATTGCTAAAATGGATAAAGCCCATATTAAAAAACGATGTTTCTTTTGTTTAATCGATAAGGATGTATGGTAACACTATCATCGGCTTCATAACAAAAAAGCACGATTGCTATATTACATATTGCATATTTTCGGTTTGATAAGTGTCAATCTTGTATAAAAAGGGAAAAGGATCCTTTTCCTTTTTTTTTTTTTCCCTCTTTTTATTATACCACCTTCTTACTTTTTTTTCAAATGAACCAAATTGCTATTAGAACAACTATTATCATTAAATTTGCATATCATACTACTTATAATGTTGAAGAAACAAGTATTGATTCCACACCAAATACCAACACAACAAATGCTGGCAGATCTTCTTGTGCGGTGTGTGGATCTCAATTACATATGACAAGTAAGGTTTATAATAGACTTGACTGTATCATATAAATTAAGCTCTTTTTTTTTTTTTAGAACATTGCCCTGTACACCCATAAAGTAGGTCCTTATATATCAAATTTCTGTACGCAGAAAAAAAAATTATATTCCTTGCATTCATAATAAAGTTATTTTATTCGTAAAGTTGTTGTAAAATATGAACAAAATCTTTACTGGAATCAACTTTCCAATTAGCTAAAGTCTTTCTATCTGGAGAACCAACAATAATCGTAAACTTGATTAATTCGATACCACCTAATTCAGCTCTTTCCAAAATACGAAACATGTCTTCATCCGTCTTATCATCACCAGCACACAAGATAAAGTCAATTCCAGTATTTTGAGTTAATGCACGTTTAATAATCACGCCTTTGTTGACAAGACTAGGTCGAATCTCAACATTCATCTTACCAGTTATACATTCAACTGGTAACTTGCCAACAAAATTTTGCTCCAGATGGTTTTGCATTTCCATAGCTTGAAAGGCGCTAGTTTATATATTACTGTTAATAAAATATAATGTACATATACCAAGTACTTTACCCGTATTTGGGATCAGCTTTACGATAATGCCATGTTAAAGAACATTCTTTTTCTTCGATGAAACTACCGGGCGTTCTCTCAGTATAGTATTCAAATATTTCCTTCACGTCATCTTTCCATGACATATCAACATTATCAAGCATGCTTACCCATGTCTTACTATTAGGGTCGCGAATAAAACATCCGTGTTCGCTAGATAATCCGATATTAGGAATATGACCTAACCAACTCTCCAAATGTTTCTATTTTATATTAGTTTTGAGTAGTAACATTTAGAAATATAATGCTTACTTGTGATCTACCAGAAATAACCCAAACAATGTTATTACGGTCTTGTGCAAGTTTTGTCAAAATAGCCAATATTTCATTAGAAGGTTTGGCTAATTCAGGATCAGTGCAAATGGGAGTCAAAGTACCCTTTTTTTTTAAAAAAAAAAAAATAAATAAAAAAATCGGTAAGAGAAAAAATATATACTTACATCATAATCAAAGAAAAAGGCGCGTTTACGACTATTTGAAAACTCTGTTTTTACTCTTGAAATATCAAGTGGAACAGTAGTCGCCCAAATGTTTTTGGGAATATTGTTTAAACCTTTTACTAAAGATTTAGCCCAGTAACTAGCTGTATGTGAAGTAACAAACTTGTGCAGTTGCTATAGCACATAATAATTTAACAACCAAGTAAAAAAAATAAAAAAAGGACAACATATATACCTGATACTTCATCAGTTTTTCTTCTTCTGTCATTGCTAAACATTCAGCAATTGCACGAGCTACTCCAGGAAAGTCCCATGGATTAACAATGACAGCTGCACCCATACTACTTGCGGTACCAGTGAATTCGGACAAGATGAGTGGACTATGATGTTCTTCTTGTGCAACGATATACTCAAAACTGGAAGTATTCATGCCGTCAATGACAGGTGTAACTAACCCTATGTCTGCCACCTGAAGCAGCGCATAGTACTCATCACGATCAATATGCTGATTAAAGAAATTAGCAGGTGTGAATTCCAACGAGCCGTATTTACTATTGATACGACTAACGATTTCAGACGCCTTTTTTTCAAGTTCTGGTGAATCCAATACACCCGGTGAAGTCACTTGAATCAATACGACTTTTTGACGCCAGTCTGGGAAATCATTTAAAAAGATTTCAAAGGCCTCCAGCTTTTGAAGAACGCCCTTGACTGGATCTAATTTGTCTCTTCCGATAATAATTTTCTTTCCTGCATACCGTTCACGGATCGCTTTAGCTTTAGGTGCTACACCTGGTCGATGGCAATGGTATCGCGTTCGCTCAACGTCAATACCAATAGGATAGATACCAATTTGAATAAGATTGCCGTTACCAATGATACCAGAGGGTGTATATTCAAAGCCCATAATACGCGTACAGTTGGATGCAAAATGGCGCGCGTAATTATAGGTTTGGAAACCTACTACGTTTGCTCCCAAAATACCATCCAATAACTCTTTACGATCTATAGAAATGATAAATTATGATGTCATAATGATATTCTGTATACTTACGAGGAAGACAACGAAATATTTCTGAGCTTGGAAAAGGTGTATGGACGAATAAACCGATAGGAGCATTAGGCAAAGCAGCACGAATGATTTGTGGAACAAGCATTAAATGATAGTCGTGTACCCAAACTATATAGAATTCAAGTTTTTTTTTTAAAAAAAACACGTCGTATTACAAGTGTAATTAAAGAAAAAAAAAAGTTTAACTTACTGATATCTCCTTGTTCATAGTTTTTAATGACTTCATTTGCGTATATCTCATTTACTTTAACATAGTCATGCCAAAAAGCAAGTTCATTTACAGTATCCGGCCACATTAAATAATGCATTAATGGCCAAAGAACTATACACACAGAAAAAAAAAAAAAAAAAAATCCGGTTAACCTAAATAAGGTAAATCCCGTTTTTTTTTTGTAACACCAACTTGTCTTATTTACCTTGTTTACTGTAACCTTCATAATGACCAAAGGATAATTTATCATCTATAAATATGGGAACCATATCATACTTTGATCTTAATAAATGATTTAAAGATAGTTTTTCTTCCAGGGTTAAATCATTGGTTTCAACAGGTAACTTGCTTTCAGTAGATATGGCACCTGTACCACCAATATAAAGGGTTCGGTAATCCTTTTTAAGTGAATCGAGAGCGGCATACATTGCCGAATGGCCTCTGCGATTTGACAATTTCCAAATGTTTGTCTGACCAAGTCCTACGATAGTAGAACGTCTTCTTCTTTCGATATGGGAAATTGGTGTAGCATCTAAAAAGTCACCTTTTTGTTGGTTGCTTATTCTTAATTTGTCAATCAAGTTTTCTTCTTCGTGGCTGGTAATTGTACAGTTGTAGGGGATTTGGTTTACAACGTTAATCACTTTACCAGTTAACTTTTGGTTGGATTCTTGGTATTGAAAAATTGATTTCAATTTACTTGTATCAATTGACATTTTTACGTGTGTGTGTGTGTGTGAACAAAAGAGAGAAAGAAATAAATACGAGACATTTTTTTTTTTTAACAGAAAAAATCCCTTGCATTGAAGCTTTAAACCCGATTGTAAAACTTAGCCGTCACAATGACCAAAATACATGTTTTTTTATACTTTTAAGATGTGCCAAAAAGATATTCGTTACATAAACAAACGGTAGTTTAAAATATTCTTTTTGACAATTTTGAAACTTTGCATCACGCCCATATTTTGACACCATTTTTTTTTTTTATAAATGTAATATCTTGCCCCTTTTTTTTTTTTTTTTCCCTTTTCTTTCTTTTTTTTTTCTTTTTTTTTTGTGTGTGTGTTCCCTTTAGTAATAAGTTAAAAAGAAATGACACCGACAGTTACAGACGATTTCATCAGTTTTAGTCAATTTCCAGTGGATCCATGTGAAACAATTCAAGTAAAAAGATACAAGAGTTCAAAAACTGGTTTAACAGCTGTTCATGCTGACGTAGAAGGTGAATATATGCAATAATACAATATTGTAGTGCTACTAAATTTTCGTTTGTAGGACCTCTTGTAAGTGGATTTCTAGCTTTAGCTACCAAAGGTATATTAGTGTTATTATTATTATTATTTTTGTATGAAACAAATTGAATTAAAAAAAAAAAAAAAATAGTTATGAACGATGATGGTTGTCCTCATACACTTGAACAGTAAGTTTAATATATACACATACAAATAATGTGTTTGTTCCTAATCCAATATTTTAGTCTTGTATTTCTCGGAAGTGAGAAATATCCATATAAAGTATATACAATCAAATCTTGTGGCTGCAGTTTAGTAACCTTTTTTTTTTTTTTTTTTGATTTAGGGTGCACTTGATTCTCTTGCTCCAAGAGCTTATGCTCCCGGAACCAACGCGTGGACTGATATCGACCACACTTGTTATAGTAAGTAGTACACATTTTTATTTTATTTTTTTTACTTTAACTCATTCATTTATATATATATAGCAATTACGACTGCCGGAAGTGACGGATTTTTACAGCTTTTGCCTGTTTATGTAGATCATATTTTATTTCCTACTTTAACGGATGAAGGGTTTTATACCGAAGTCCATCATATCGATCAAAACGGAGAGGACGCTGGTACGTGTATAACATTACACAATTTTTTGATTGAGGCTAATTTTATACTTTTTTTTAAAAAAAACTATCCTTACCCCCTTTATTATTAGGTGTAAGTTTAGCATTTATTTATTTATTGTTATTGTTTTATAAAACTAAAAATTTATTTGTGTGTAGGTTGTATATTGTGAAATGCAAGCACGCGAAAATTCAATCAATGATAGAATGCAACGTAAATTACAACATTTGATTTATCCAAAAGAAAGTGGATATCAAAACGAAGCAGGTGGTTTAATGGAAAACTTGAGAAGTTTAAAAATTGAATCAAGTAATAACAACAACAATGATAATCATAATAAACAAAATAACCAACTCTCTCTTCTCTTTTTCTTTTTTTCTCTCTTTTTTTCATATACTTTTAGTCCGGCAGTACCACAATCAGTTTTATAAACCCGATAATTTAGTTATTGTTATTACTGGTAAACTAGATCAAGTTCATCTTTTATCAACTCTAGAACAAATTGATAAAGCAATCTTGGACAGACACCATTTTACATTGCCATGTGCTATTAAAAAGCCTTGGATACCTGCACCACATATACCTGATTTACAATCCAATCATATTGAAACAATCTATTTCCCTGGTGAAGAAAACAGTATGGGTGAAGTTTCTGTCACTTGGCTAGGTCCTAAATGGAATGCATTTTTACAAATACAAGCAATTCATATGTTAAATATCTACCTAAGTGATACTCCTATCGCTCCCTTAAAAAAAGTCTTTGTCGAAAGAAATGATCCATACTGTACAGAATTGGATTTTAGAATTGCCGAAAGAAGTAGAATGGCTATCACCGCAAGCTTTCAAAATGTTCCCTTAGATAAAGCAGATCAAATCGTACCAAAATTAGTTTCAGTATTACATCATATACTAAATACTCAATCTATTGATATGAAGAGAATGATAGCTTTAATCAGAAAGGAAAAACAAAAGGTATTTTTATTATTATTTGATTTTTGGGGTCTGACAAATAACCTCCGTATTTGTGTTATATAGTTTCTTGATGAATATGAAACTCGTGCTACATATATGGTAGCTTTACCCGCAATCACAGGTATTTATCGTGTTACCTGTCGTTAAACATTATCTTATTCTCATTTTTTTTTTCTACCCTTGAAAAAAAAGCTTGTCTTTATGGAGACTTGGGTAGTGATGATTTTGTAAATGCTTTACAACAAGCAAAATATTTAGATACCCTAGTTGATTTTACAAAAGAAGATTGGTTAGAGCTTTTAAAGCAGTAAAGTATTATATATACATTATTACCATTATTATCCTAATTTTCTTATATAGAACTTATATCGATACATGTCATACTGCATTAATTGGTAAACCATCACAATCACTTTCCACAGATTTAATACTTGATGAAAGAAAAAGAACTGAAAATCAACGAGCAATGCTCGGTGAAGAAGGTTTAAAGATACTGGCTGCCAAGTTGGATCATGCAAATCGCATGAACGAAGCTCAAATACCGTCTAGAATTATGGAAGGCTTTCCTATACCTAGTGTATCTAGTATATCCTCTATCGAGGTGCTTAATGCTATTAATCCGTATTACAGAGATACAACTCCGTTACCCGAAAATCTTGTTCAAGCACATGTCAATAGAGATGGTCATGTGAAGGATATTCCTTACTTTATTCAATACGATCGTAAGTAGAGAAAAAAAAACATGTATATAGACGTTTCATAAAACTAAAAATGAAAAAAAAAATAGATATTTCATCTGCTTTTGTAACTATATCAGTTTATATGAACACATCTTCTATGCCTTCTCATTTAAGACCTTATGGTAGAATGTATATGGATACCATTTTTGCATCCCCTATTCGTATTGACGATGGAAATTATATTAATCATGACGATGTTATTCAAAAGCTAGATTTGGATATCATTTCTTATGATGCTTCTTTGGGTTACCAAGCTTCTTTCCGTGAATACATTGTGGTTACGATTAAAGTTGAGGTACAATATATACAAACAATTCCAATATTTGTTTCTCTAATAGAATTTTTTTTTTCTTAGGCTAAAAAATATGCCGCTGGTGTACACTGGTTACAGCATTTAATGTGGAATATTCAATTCACCCATGATAGGTAAAAAAAAAAAAAATAATAATAACAATAGTAATTTGTATATATTTAAACGTGTATTTTTTTTAGACTAGTTGTTGCGGTAAATAAAACACTTAACGATATCCCACAAGCAAAACGAAGCGGAAAACTTGTGACTGATTGGACTATTCGAGCTATCCACACCGATATTACTAAATCAACAGAAGCTGCCTGTAGTTATTTATATCAAGATACCTTCCTTCCTCGCGTCCTGGAAAACCTGAGAAAGAATCCCGACCAAGTAGTTCAAGATATGAATGATTTTAGATCAATATGTAAACCGTATTTATAAACATTTATTTAGACATGATATCTGACTATTTTTTTTTTTATATTATTCATAGTATGCCGAGGTGAGAATTTACGGGTGCATGTCATGGGAAATATATTAAATCTTAAAAAACCCAGAAGCGTATTTAGATCTTGGAAACGTTGCCAGGTAACTTTGCAGAAAATGACTGACACATACGCAAAAACGCACATATATATATATATAACAATCACAATAACAGTTAGTTTTTATTTTTTGTGTAGGGTAAATTTAAATCATTACCGCCTGTCATTAGGTCAAAAGATGTATTTGGTTTGTTTGGTCAAAGACCTGGTCACTGTGTAAGTTCGTTTTTTTTCGTTGGCGTTATAAAATAAACACTAACCTAAATCTATTTTAGACTACTGTTGTTATATTACCATCTACCGAAAGTTCCTTTTCTATTCATTCCGCAAAGGGACCTTGTGATTTTGATTCTCCTGAAATTCCTCCGTTACTAGTTCTTATGGAGATGCTACATGCTATGGAAGGTGTTTATACGCGTATTGTCCGAGGTCTAGGGCTTGCTTATAAATGCTGGTTATCTAATCTGACAGAAGCCGGTTTAATATCACTGTGTATACTTCGATCGACAAATATACTCAGTGCATTTGAGCACGTAAAAAACGCTACACATCAATTAGCCAAAGGCGAAATACAATTTGATGCGTACGCTTTAGAAGGTGCTAAAAGTAGTGTTATATTTGATATTGCTGATTGTGAAAACACAAGAGAATTAGCTGCTGCACAATCATTTATTAGTAAAGTATTAAGACAGAGTAAAAGACAAAAACTAGATTTTTTCAAAGCTGTTCAGGTAAATAACTCCTATGATTTACAATGATCATTTTATTTAACTTCTTTTTTTTTAAAAAAAAAAAATAGGATGTTACAATGGAAGATATTATTCAAATCCTACTAAAATATATTGTACCGCTCTTCAACACCAATACTTCAAATCATGTTATTGTAAGTTCATGTACAAAGAGTCAAGAAATTGCTCGTGCATTTTTCCTTATGGGCCATCCTGCTCAAGTTATTAGAGTTGAAGATGTATACGGTAGAAATATCTTTCAACAAGTAGAATAGAATTATATACGATTTACCACCCCACAGTTACCAAAGCATATCATTTTTTTGAACCCTTTCCCCCCCCCCCCCCCTCCCTTTCACATTTAAAAAGCAATGTAACAACTAATTTACAGAAATATTAAAAAAGAAGCGTCAGCCTCAATTTATACAATAAACAGGTAAACAAAAAACCATGTCTTGACCTAATACTTGAGTAACATGTGCCCATTGTAAATTAAATATATGTTTATCGTTATCATTTTACATATTGATTATTATTTGTACTACAACTTCAGAACCGAGGTTAGATTGCTTAAATTGTATATTTCTCCATAAGTTTTTTAAAGTTTTTGTAAAATAAAAGTTTAAAATCGACATCGTTTTATCATGATTTAGACTTTGTGTTACTGTTTTAATAGTGTAACAGATTTGTATATTCGGCAAGAATATAAAAAGTGTTCCTTTTGGAGTAACAGTAATTCATTTAAAAAAAAAAAAAAAAAAAAAAAAAAAAAAAAAAAAAAAAAAACGATTACCACTGACAATATCGTCTCTATTGACGCGAAAATGAGAAAACTATTAAAGTCCCCTTTGAAGCCTTTTCTTTATGATACCCACAAAGTGCTTTCAATTAAGCCCTTTATCTCTTATAAAAAAATCCACTACACCCAAAAGCAAGTTTCCTTAAATAAGGAGCCAAGAGCAGTATAAGACAGCTCAAGTAAAAAAAAAAATTGTACGGGAAAGAAAAATTACAGGTTTTTATTGATAGTTAAAAATGTTACAAAATATCAATTATTTAATGACTTTTAGATTAACAGGTAGAGTTGCTTATTTTTGTGCTTGAAGTGTATAATCAATGATAAATGATTGTGTGATGAGATCATCAATACGTTGGTAATGACGATCAGTGTATGGTAATAATCCGTCAATAATCTATAGTAAATAAAGAGTTAATATGCATGCATATATATATAAAAAGGTCAAATCTATATTACCTCTTTAGCAGTAGGAATTTCTACTAATTCTTCTGATGTATGAGATGAAAGAATGGCATGAAGGACAGTTTGAGCAATATCAGAATGCTTGGCATTTGTGTTCCAATCTCTAATATAACCTAATAACTTTTCAAGGTTTTCGCTAGATAATTCTGAAAGAATTTTGTCTACATTTTCAGATCCAGTGATACTTTGATCGTTATCAGGTCTAGATTCATAAACTTGTCTAAATAATCCCAATAAACGGAAAGGTTGTTCTAAAGACAATGCTAGTAAAATGGCATTCAAATAATCCTTTTTACGCATAAAGTTTTGTAATTCTTGTTCCCTATTTTTAAATATGAATAAAAAAAAAAAAATTGAAATACTATATGAAATAAATACAAACTTACTTGATAATTAATTCTTCCTTCTCCTTTAATTCTTCTTCTTGTTCTTGTAAAGTAATATCTTCCCAAAAGTTAATAACAGAATCGGCACCCGCAGAAGCAATGAGTTTCTCATCCTTACGAACAGCTAAAGCCCAAACCTTTTGAGTATGGTTATCAAGCGTAGAAGCACATTCGTTTGTCTTGATTGTCCAGACCTTGACTAAACCATCTGAGGCAGCAGAGACTAATTGCATACCAGCTGTCAAGAAATCAACACGCAAGACAGAATTTGTGTGGCCTTCAAATGTCTTGAGACAAGTAAAGTCCTTTAAACTCCAAATCTTGACAGTTTTGTCACCGGAACTGGTAGCCAAAACTTGATCAACAGGAGAGAATTGAGCGCACCAAACACCACGCTTATGGCCCTTCATTGTACCGATCAATTCACCGGAATCTACGTTCCAAAGCTTGGCTGTTTTATCTTGAGAACCGGTTGCAAAGAATTTATCATTAGGCGCAACACAAATGGTATTAATATCCTTTTCATGCGCTTGATGAGTATATAAAGATTTAGGTCTATATTCTTCATCAGGGTTTTCCAAGTCCATGTCTCTTAAATTCCAGTATTTAACGGTTCTATCCTGACTACCTGTAATCATAAATGTATTTGATTTTCTAGAAAGCGCAACAGCACCAACAGATTCAGTATGACCAATACAAACACCAGCTGCCTTAAATCTCTCCTTTTGATCCTCATTTTCCAAATCGATCTTCCAAATACGAGCTGTCTTATCTTTGGAAGCTGTTACTACAACAGATCCATCCTTGGACTTATCTAAAGCAATAATCATATCTTTATGACCATATAAAAGATCACAATCTTGAGTCTCGACATTATAAACTCTTAATTGAGCACTATTGGTGGCAGCAGCCAAATGAGTTTCATGTTCGCCTAAATAAGCAATATCGACGACTTCATCATTATAACCGACAATTTGCTTTACACGTTCTAATTTTTGTTCCAAAGAATACATTAAAATATTTTGATCGTTGGTAACAGCAGCCAAAGTTTGAGTCTCTTGAACATAAATAACATCCGAAATAGTATGGTTACTGTTCTTTTCAGGTTCCTGAGCCTTGATCAATTTACCGGTTTTAAGATCCCAAAGTTTAACCAAACCAGAATCACCACCAGTATAAAAGATATCAGCATCTTGCCATTGTGCACCAAACTTGCCTGCAAGCAAAACATTCTTTTCCAAAAATCCAACTGTTTCAATAGTTTCAAAGATGGGATAAGTGGCTCTCAATTCTTTTGCTTGCCAATCCCAAACATTGACAACCTTATCACGAGAGCCAGAAATTAAGTATTTACCATCGGCTGAGAAATCAAGACCACGAATAACACTAACGTGACTCTGTAAGACTGCAACACAGTTTCTAGTCTGCAAATCCCAAATACGAACTTGACAATCATCAGCACCAGAGGCCACGTACCATTTACCATTATAGTTATGGAACTTGACGGCGGAAATAACACCACCGTGACCTCTAAGGTTATGTGTACAGAATCCCTTATCGATATCCCAAATCTTAATACTGGCGTCTGCAGAGCCGGTAGCAACTAATGTTGAAGTCTTGTCGATATCCATGACAATAATTGGTGCATCGTGAGCTTTAATCTTGCGAACATTTTGTCCCTTCTCAAGGTCCCAGATATGAATAAATAAACTACGACTGGCACTGATTAAATGTTTTCCGTCTGGTTTAACGGCCATGGTCGTCACAATTTCAGTATCCTATTTATAAAAATAAAAAAAATGACAGGTCAGTTTATTTTTATGAAAATGTCAAAAAAAAAAAAAAAAAAAAAAAAAAAGACGGTTTTATAACACGTACACCTTCTAATTTATGAACAAGTTTACCGGTTTCAAGTTCGGTGACCATAATATCCTCATCGAGTGTTGAAATTAATAATTTAGCATCGTCAGTAATGACAACTTTACCACCAGTGTAAATCGATTCAATTGTTTTGATCGATTTGAAACTATTTTGAAAAGTTACGTATATGTATTAGTTTCTCGACCGTATTACATTTAACACAATAATAATAAAAAAAAAGGCCGCTATATATACCTAGTTTTTAGTAACAATTTTGAAGATTCCTCAGCCATTTTGTTTTAAAATCGTTACAAAGGAAAAAAAAAAAAAAGTTCTGTTCTATCTCAGATAATTTTGTTATTGGGCGTCGCTTTTTTAGAAAACGGAAATTCATACTAGGAAATAAAGTCACAAAGCGGCTTAGTGCAATCTGAAAATTCCTGCTTCTGTGTGCAATGACCAATTAAACGCGTTAGCGACACGAAAAAAAAAAAAAACTGCATTTAGCTTTCTTTATAAAGTGAAAGTGAGAGTGTAGCACTTTTTTTATTCATTCACAAAAAAAAAAGTCTCTATAATGATAATTTAGCCAACTCTTCACTTAAAGTCTTTTGTCTTTTTGATCTTTCTCGTTGTTCCTCGTCCTTTAATAGCTCTTTGCGCCAATATGGACCGATGTATGCTGGAAAACCCATCATATTTTAGGAGATTAGTAGAATATCTACTAAGCAATATATGCAACAGTTGGTAGTTCTGGACTATGAATGTTATGGTTCATAGCAGGTGACCAAGTGTAGTGGCAGTTTTACTAAAAAAAGCTACAATTAGTAAGCAACTACTATAGAAATTGGTAGTTGTTCATAATTATTAAAAAGAGAGTTAGGGATGTCTTCTGTTAATTATACAAGATAAAGCTTTAGGTATTGAGCTTAACTTGGTATCCTCTGCTAAATGACCAAGTTAAACTAATATCCAACCAGCGCCGCCATTGCTACTACAGTAGCAGCTCTATTTAAAGGTGGACGAAATCTGGAATGAATCCACCCTTAAGCTGAACATACCCTTATATCAAACTTGATAGTAATATACCACTAAAGGAAAAAAGCTCACTGAGATATCGCGGCTGAAACAATCGCTCACATAAAGAAATCACTGCTAATTTTAGCAGCTATAATAAATAATGATTTTTAATTCATTAAGAAACGGGAAAAGCTTTTTGGACCAAAGTTGAGTAATACAAAATAGTTGTTTTGAATATATCTTTGATTAAAAACGCACTTTTTTTTCGATTTTCGTTTTTGGTAGGGTCCAGTCCCTTTTGTCCTTTGGTGATTAAAAAAAAAGAGAAAGATAGACACACCAGATTTTTTTTTTAAAAAAAAAAATAGTATTGAATTGAAAGAGAGAGGTAGCACGTATATTTATTTATTTTTTTTCTGTGTATATATACTTAAAAAACAAATAACGACTTGAAGAGAAGCAACGTGCCTTATCTCTTTAAGAGTACATAGGTCATAAAAGGTCTACAAAACAGGTGCGTATATGTGCATTTCTTTTTTTTTTAAAAAAAATAATAGTAAATATTGAAAGAGAAAGTGCTCTTGATCTTCGAAAGGGAACTTTTTTTTTATAAGCATACCCCTACATTGTGTTAAATAAATTTGGCTTATCTCCCAACCCACTATGTATAATGAAATATCACAACTGTAGTTATGATATTTAGCAAACAATCAAACAGTTAACGTGTCTTCATAAGTTGAAAATACTAAAAGAAAAATTTATCTATTATATAGAGCGAGGATGTTCTAGTATAAACAATAAATCTTTATTATAGTCGTAACTTATTAAAATTTAAAATTATGCAGATATAAAAGTAATTCAAGAAATCGATTTACACAAGGTATTTTTCAAACACCGTCGTTACTATACACCATGAGATCCAACTCTAGCACCATTATTATTGTCACCATCAACACCATCAGTTACCACGACCGCCAGTATAGGAGCTATTAATACTATAGTAGAAGCCATTACTGCCAACATAGCCGCGCCTACTGCTTTCGCCACCATAAAATTGGCGCGGTAAAATTTCAGAATTACGTAATGAAAATCTGTTTCTTACATTTCTCTTTTTGTAAACGTTACGAGGAGTATTTTGGTTCTCAATACCTTGATTAATACTAGCATCCCAACTTTTTTTATCGAAATTGTTCGCGGAAGTAAAAGAGACTAGAATAGAAACAAAGGCCACCAAAGAGAGTGTATAGATGTACATTTTTCTTATAGTTAAAAATAAGTTAGTATTGAAAGAGAGAGATAATAAATGTATTTATATTTTGTTTCTTTTATATATATATATATATTCTTAAAAAAAATAACCACTTGAAGAGCTGCAACGGGCATTAACTACTTTTTTAAGAGAAAATCATAACAAAAGAGGTGCATAAAATACTCCTACGTTGAACGGTCATTATGTCTTTATAAGTAAAAACGCTTTTCTGTACGGGTCATACGGTAGCTCGGGATCGGGTGCCCTAAGAAAATCGAACTTTAAATGTGCCACATTTTTGAGAAGTCAAGATGAAGTATTCTTATACCTCCAAAGTCAGGAAACTTGCTTACAAGTTATTGTTTTAAAAAAAAAAGATATTCAACTAAAAATAAAACTATTAACCCTTGCTAGATCTCAAAAATTGTGGCAATGTTTTTTAATAAAAAAAAACTTAATGATCAGTATGTTGGTTTTTTCTCAAAATATACCTATTAAACTAAAGCTTGGAAGTATATTTTTCACTTGAGAAAAAAAGGACTCTGTATACGTCCATTATAGATATAAAAATAAATTATAAAAAAGCTGATTTGAAGATCGTAAACTACTAATATCTAAGCCCTTTTGCATTGACTTTATTTAGGGATGATAGCTGTAAGATTTCTTCCTACTTTTGTTTTGCGCTTGTATTTAAATAAATAAAAAAACTCAAATATAGTCGGTAAATTAATAAAAAAAATTTATTCTAAGTTGTTTTTCAATATATTTGCAGCATCTTTATTATGAGTAGGAAAGTTAACAGCATCATGATCATGTCTACATTCCCATAAACTAAGCTCATACAGTGTCACAACAACCAATAAATGAAGTAATAATGAGTATAGGATAAACAGATACCTTGACCATTTATGCGAGAATAACACTTTGGTCAGGTTTAGTGTTAACTTCTCTGCTGGATTTAATGCATTATATCTACGATTTTCTTCCTACATATTTTAAAAAAATTTAACTTTTCTCATCAATATCTCTTAAATGTAAATATATTTACCTTGCGATGGAATTGTGTAAATGGGTTCATACTTTCTTCATATAACTTTCCATATTTATCTGACGGGTCGTCTGATTTATTTGATTTCTTGAAACTTCTGGTAGGTGTTGAAGGTTCGGCAGTATCCATACTAACAGCTACAGATCGATTCTATGCTCAAAAAAAAGGGTCATTACATATATATATCCATGAGTCAATAGTTACTTACAACTAGGCTAGGACCATCTTGTTGTTGTTGCTCCTTCCAAACATGAACAAACTTGAGTCTCTCGAATAATTTAAGATTATCCGCCTTCAAATTCTGAACTTCAGTTCTGGTATCTTGCAACGTCGTTTCTAAAGCCCTTATACGTTCTTCCAACTCAGCATTACGTTGACTGAACCTACCACAATAGGCAATATACTCTTATCTTCTTTTGCCGATTTTTCCAGATGGGGGTGTGACAGCACTGTCTGGTGTACGAGAGTTAGAGAAATTTGCGGTTCTACCTAACGCATCGACAATATTTGTATTTTGTGGGGTCTGTTGACCGATACGAAGTAAATCTTCTTTCAAACGTTGAATAAATAAAGTTTTTTTTTCAGACATCGTATTGGTGAGTTGCTGAACAGCGTTGGATAATTGTTCGTGGTCCCGTTGAAGGTCTGCATACGATACTTTGATTTGGGTACATTCTGCCTCGAGCTTTTTGTTCTTTTTCCATTAACCGAACTTCAAGTGGGCCTTCAAGGTATTCGTCTTTTTTTAAGAACGTCTGTTGCGTTGAAGTCATCATTGTCGTCCTCGCCTGTAGAGAATTCGACATACTATATAGATTTTTTTTTTTTTTAAAAAAAAAAACGATATATTTTTTAAAGAAAACGACGAGTTGATAAAAACCTTTACCGTCAAAATTTGTAATTCACGTTTAATTTCATCATAGTCTTCAAATCCCTTCAATTTCTTTCTTAAATTATCTCTTTCGCTTAATAAAGACTTTGATTCAGCAGTAAGGTTCTTAATATTTTTCGAAAGTCTTTGATCCGTCTTTTGATGGAGATCTTTGTACGTTTCAATATTCTTGATAATTTTAGAAATTTATGCTTCATGTTGAATTGATTCAGTTGCTAAAGCAGTTCTATTCACGATAGGTGGTGTTAGTTTTTATGTATAAAAAGCTTAAAAAAAAAGTGGACGAATTTTACCCTTCAATATTATCTCGGGTTTCTTGTAATTTAATATTTTCTTCTTTCAAATCATCCTATTTTCAACGAGTTTAAGAATTTAATTTGTACAGCTGTCTATAGTTAGTACTTGCAATTTTCTTTTCCAATTGAATTATTCTGCCGTTTGCACTTTCCAAGTCCATAGTGACCATATCTAACTCTGCTAACTTACCAACAACTTCCTCATCTAGTTTATACACTTTGTAACTAATGGTAGCTTCTGCTTATATTTTACTTTTATCGTATTTTTGGTCATGACCAGTCAGTTGAGCTTGTGTATCATCGTTCATATCAACGCAATGGCTATAAATAAAATTAGTCTTGGAGAGGTGCGCAACTGAGGTGCGTCTATCTTTCCCAAAAAAAAAAAAGCCAATTTTGTTACTCTGTCTAAAGCAACCGAAAGAAAAAAAAATGGTTGCTCGTTGCTCTTGCAATAATATATTCGCCAGTAAAACGAAGACGTATTAATCGGGATATTGATCGTGTAACATGAAATGAATAAAAAGAAGCTGTAGGTAGAATGTTTATATTTTTGTAATGACAAACAGGTTAAACACTTTCTATTTGTCATTTTTGAGACAAATTAGTAAAAGATTACTTGGAAAATGAATATGAAAACTTAAAAGGGACAAAAGTAAATAAAAAAATAAAAAAGTAAAAGTTAGTATATGAATGAAACAAATAATCTGGAGATGGCCATGTTTAGTAGAGTATAAACGCGTTGAAGCATGTTGAAAGAAACAGCCAACAGATATACTTCAATGGTCTGTCTGTAAGTTTAATTTGAAACGATTGGATGCCCTTCTTAATTCAAAGGTGCTATATGGATTTTTTTTTTTTTTTTTTTTTTTTGTGAATAGAAGGGTTAAAATGAAGAGATTTTTCACTTTTGAGTGTGAAATTTATAAAATTATGATTTTGAATTGTTACATGTTGCTATTACTGAAATGCGCATTTAATATATTTTGAAAGCGTAAAGAATTATTTAATCGCTATAAAATGAGTTCTGTAATACAGAATTAGGCTATTTATTAAAGCTCCAATGTCAACTCTGACAAGCGCGCATTCATAAAAAAAAAAGAACCTTTTTGATTGATGGCATGGTAACACCGATTACCTGTGACTGGAATCTTTTTTGATTTTGAAAAATTTTCTTTTTTTTTTGACAGTCTTGTTTTTAAGTATCCGCAAACCGAAAAAAAAAAAAGATAAAAGGCGAGAAAAAGTTATCAAACTTCTTTTTTTCTTTAGACAAATCTTCCTGACAATGGAATGTATGATGATAGCTTTCCAGACTCTGTTTACGATCAAGCTCCCTAGAAATACTTCGGTATTTCCTGGGAGAACATGACGATTCACGCTGGAGTCACCATATCACACCTTTTAATCAGCGTGCTATGTTTGATGTTTATGCGATCTGACTAAAAAATGTCAATATTTTTTTTTAAATCAAATAAGAATGAAAAATTTAAGAGATTTCTTAAAACGGGGGAATTTATTTAAGCGGAGGATTTTTTATTGGGCATATTATTCTTTTGGTAAAGGAAGGGTTTTTTTTATGTACATATTACTTTTTTTTTTTTTTTTTTTTTTTTGTGGGTGTGTGAGTGCAACATATAGTTTAAGTGTAAAGGGAAAAAAAAAAAAAAAAAAAAAAAAAAAATAGATGAAAAGAGTGACTCAGCTTGGAAAGAATAGAAAAAAAAAATCACTCCATACTAGTGTCATCTTGCAAAGATTCCTTTTTTAAGATTATTTCTTGCTTTACTTTTTTCTTGGTTAGTTTTGCATAATCTATAAAAAAAAAAGTAACTTTAAAACTTCAAAACCTTGTTTTTTTTGTTTGTTATAACTTACGTAAACCGCATGCATTACAAAGTGTTCGGGCCCCATCAGGTCCCCTTCTCCATTCCGGCGTCTCGCTTATATTGCAACTGTGGCATCTATTTTGGAAAACCGGTCGTTTCTATATATATAAAAAAAAGTATAAAATTTACTGGGTTTTATCAATAATAAAGGAAAGTTTTACCCCTCTTTTTCTACGCCTATAAGAATTAGAAGACATGACATCACTTGTAGATGTCATGGAGTTATTTGATATATCCCAGTTTTCATTGTCCTATAATAAATATATAAAAATAGATATTACATAATAGTAGATGATGATAGTAGTAGATAGATTTAGTAAAAGTAAAAAAAAGGAAAAGCGGGTTAGTACCCAATTTGAGATATTTCGGATAATGAGTCATTCTGTATTTTTTTTTTTTTTTTTTTCCTTCCTTTACCTCTGCACTACGTACGTTATGCTGATCGGAAACTCTATGCGCTTTAGCATATTCTGCTGCTAATTGATGTTTTCTTAATCGAAGTAATGCATTCAATACTTCATTGGCTCTTCCAATCATATCGTCTAACCAAGGTCGCATTAAAGTCGGATTACTGAAATAATCTTCGTTTTCTACCATTGAACTTTTTCTTTGATTCATATTCTCTGCAAGACAATTACAATGTTTAATAACCTAAAATAGATTACAGAATCGCCACAAAAAAAAAATAAAAAAATAAAAAAATAAATAAAATGTTATTTGTTGTTTACTAAATTAAGGTGTAAATCCGTTAATAAACTTACTTCTTCAATATCTTTTTCAATATTACGCAAAGAAGGCGTCGAAAGAGACATTGGGGTTAGTACAAATTCAATAGGAGCAGTATTATTTGTATTATTACTACCACTACTGCTACTATGATTATTCATTGCAGCAGAATTAAATGATGTATTGTTTACGGAAGAAGGAGACGTACTGTTATTATTATTTGGCTGATATCTAAAAACGGATTGCTGGTTTACTGATGTTGTCGTAGATTGTTGTTGAGGAGATATAATACTATTGATACTATTTTTTCGAAGCGTAGTAGATATTTGAGGTAATGAATTTTGACGATAATGAGTTTCGCGATACCTAATATCATCTCTATCCATAGGAGATAATGGTAATGAAGAATACGAAGAATTAGTGGATGTATTAGCAACTGTAGTGGAACTTGTAGTAGTAAAGTAGTCTATTCTAGGTTGGTTTTCGGTTTGTTGTTTATTTGGAATGGGGCTCCAGGATTCATTATTATTATTTCGCGGTATAGAAGGGGATAATATAGTTTCTTGCATACTCATATAACTATTATTACTTCCTGAAGTTGAAAGTATATGCGTATTATTACTGTTTGTCGATAACGTTGTTGACAGTGGAGGCCAAGATCTACTGGCAAAAAAACCATCCATTGTCGATATTGGTGGTAATATTAATCGTTCATTATCTACTTTACTTGTCGTCGGTGTCGATTCATGATCCATACTACTACTATTAATTGTACGTGATAGATCAAATGAAAAGATGTAAATAAAAAGATGAAAGGAAAAAGGAAAAAGGAAAAAGGAAAAAAAAAAAAAAAAAAAAAAAAAAAAAAAGATATTGATATTAGTCATTTATACAATATATATATATATTTATACACATATATGTTAACATGTGTTTATAGCACATTAGTACACACACACATATATATATATACACACACACACACACACACACACACATATATATATATATATACAATATATTATAATTTACCTTGGAGATGAATATGTCATGGTAATACTTTATTACAACGATATATATTGTCGTCAGTATATATGTTATAAATATACTACTTGAAAAAAAGAAAAAAGAGAGAAAGAAAAGAGAGAAGAAAAAAAAACCAAAAAGAGAAATTAAGTACGTCGTAAGGTTTGTTTGATCGATATCAATGTGACATTCTTTTCATCTATTCGAATAACCAAAGAGGGAGAGTGAGACAGTAGATCACATGGTTGCTAATTCTTGCTCACAGTCAGTGTAACGACTTGTAGTTTTACCCACAAAAATATACACGTTACCCAATTTTGGGTATCGAAAAATACAAGTTGTTACTAATTGTAATTTGTTTGGATCTATGCCTTCGATAGCGATTAAACCTCCCTTGGGCTCCGATTGAAAATAATCGTACAATATAATATAAAAAGATTTATTTTAGAAATGCTTGGTGTCGATGCTATATATAAATGTGTGCATGTGCGAGTATAATTGTAAAATGTGAGTGAGTATATATATACATATATATATACATAAAAGCAAAACATTATTATTGTCATTATATGTAAGGGAGTTAAATATATATATATATATATATATATAAAAAGGGGGGATTTTCTAAAGTGAGAAATATACATAATTGTGATTATCGTACAGAAAAAGACGGACTATTAGATTCTCCAAAAATGCCATTATTATCCCCTATGATTGAGGTGTTTCCATTGGCTGCAAAAACTATATTATGTTGTTGCTGTTGCTGCTGCTGCTGCTGCTGTTGTTGTTGTTGTTGTTGTTGTTGACGCTGCTGTTGTTGTTGTTGAAAGTACGATTGACGAATAGCAGCATTATTGTCTAAATTGTTATGCCCTAAATTGTTATTATCATCAAGTACAGTAGACTTTGGCGTCATTGCATCTAATAATATATCTCTTAAACGGAAACACTGGCGCTTGCGCTTAACAAAGAAAAAAGGTTTTTGAGCTAGAGGAGCCGGTCTGCTTAATCGAAGTGCCTGCATCACATTTTCTACTTCTTCATCCGAATCAATAAATGCCTCCTCATTCGTCTGAGTTGTTAAGTTGATGCTAGTGCCACTATTATTTATGCCACCATTTAAGCTATTATTACCATTTCCAGAAGATGAAGTGATTTGGTTTTGTAGTTTTTTTAAGTTTTTAATTGATTTTCCGGACGCACTATTATTACCATTTACCAAAGTAGCGGTAGAATTAGAAGTAATAGCTATAAAGATAAGGTGTGTTAGCTAAAGAGACGAATTATTTTACTGGGTATTGAAACCTTTTTTCTTTGACACGTGTTCTTTACCATTGGGTCTTCCAATTGATTTCTTTTGATAGGCAGCTAATAATACATCATACGGTTGCGATCTACCGTCTACAGCACGTTTTGCGCCCATTGAGTGACTTTTACATGTCAATGACCGAGTACACGGCAAGTTGTTTAAACCCTGAATAACACCGCATTGTTTGTCTAAATCTAAGGGAGCTAAAAAAAAAAAAAATGTATTAAGTAATTTATATACAAAAAAAAATGACGACTTTTTTATTTACCTTTTTGCTTTGTTGTTTTTTTCAATTTTTCTTTTTTTGCTCTCTTCTTTTCAATCTTTTCTAATGAACTAGAAGGAGGTCGTTTAGCAGTAGAAGAAAGATTATCTAATTCCTCTACACGTAAAAAGAAGATATACAAAGTGGATATGAGTCATTATTACACACCAACTAATTTTTAATTATATACCATCTATATCCATTACTCTCTTCTTTTTTTTCAAGTTTTTTTTAGTCTCTATCTCTTCATCGTCTGAGAAAAAATCCTTTTTTCTGTCTTGGTAACCTCCAATGCACGATACTATATCCGAAAATAATTGCCATATTTCGATCAATATCTCCTTTTTAAGCTAAATCCCCCTAATTTTTTTTTATACCTGAGTGTTCCTTGAATTTACTCGCTAGTAACGGTCTTTCACAATTTTTACATTTTACTACCACTATATCGTCCTCCATTGGCATTACACCAAATAGTTCCATATCTTTCTCATCTAATCGTGTTGTTGCTGGTGACCCACTTTCTGAAAAACTATCATCTATTATACCCTTTTAATATCCTTTTTTTTTTTTTTTTTTTTTTTTTTTTGTTGTAAAAATTTACCTTCTGATTCTAATTGCATCGATTCTCTCATTGTATTCCAACATAACCCATCAACATCTTTAAATTCTTTTACACTCTTTCTCCTTTTAAAATCGATACTACTTATACCATTCCAACTCTTTTCATCTTGAAAGACTGATAATGTCCCTGGTGTGACATGTTTCGACCAATGGAGAGAACCTTCCGACTGTAATAATGGTTTCGATAACTGTGTTATATCTGCTTTTGTGTTAATTCATCTATTAATCATTCATTACTATATTCCAACTTGGTACCTGACTGAAGTTTTTCTATTTTGTTTCCTTTACTTCTTAGCACGTCCTGTTGCTCTTCTGTTAATAGATCTATTTTTTTTTTTTTTTTTTTTTTTCATCAATTCAGATTAACTTGATTGTCACCCTATTTTTTTTTTTTTTTTTTTTATTCATTGGTTTTTATTATACCTTTGGTATTTGTATATTTTTTAGTATTTCCGTTTGAAGACATGGTGTTTTAACGAGAAAGAAAAAGAGATAGAGCAAGTGATAGTAAACAAACAAAAAAAAAGAATAGATAATTATTTTACACTAAGCGATTTAACTTGGTAGTTGCATTCTCTCCCGTTAATGCCTCAAGTAGTAGCTCGGGCCCAAAAAAAAACACACACACACATCTACGTCATCCTGCTTAAAAACTGCCGCTCGAGTATCAAAACCACTTGTATGGTGTTCTTTTCGAGTGCACGGATTATTAAAAAGACGTCTCAGTACTACTTTCAACTTTTATTTTTTAAAGCTTGATAATGTCTATCGTCTACTTTTTTTTTTTTTTTTTTTTTAAAAAAAAAAGCCTAATTAATCCTTTTTTTTTCAAAAAAAAAAAAAAAATCTATTGCCTACGCTGTTATCTTGACTTCAATTAGCGAATAAATTACCCCTAAATTGAAATTTACCTTGATATTTAAGTTTGAAGTACGTCAAAAAGATAGCATGTGTTGTTTTATGAAAATTACAATAGAGAAAAAAAAAACACGGTATTTATATATATTTTACTTGAAAATCTTATTAAGCATATATACCTTTTTTTTTTTTTTTTTTCTTCATTGAAATACACTCCTCCGTTCAATCGCTGTTAAACCCAACTTCTTTAATGTTACGCAAATCACCTCTCGGTCCAAAGATGAAAATGGCATGATACTTGTCAATTTTTGAACAAAAGGGAAACTTTTTTTTTTTTTAGTGCGGCTTATACAGAAATCAGAATTGCATTTTAGGATGCAACGAAAGATGATACATATTCAATTGGCGAGGATACAGTAGATAACTGGGCTAATAAAACGTCTTTCCAACGAAAAAGCGTAGACATATATTTTGAGGCCAGTCTCTTCACGGCTCATTATATATGCGTATTTACTTAATTGATCGATATGCGTTTTATATATCATAATAATAAAAGTAAAATCATGCGAATTTTTCTTTTTTTTTAAAAAAAAATTTCAAGTAATATACCCAGCAGCTTTTAATAATTAAAGAACTCTATTCAATAACAAAATACTCACCGAAAAAAAAAAAAAAAGTATTGTATGACCCAGGCTGTTTATACCGAGCTTTTTTTTTTTTTGTAAAACTATATTCCTGTATAATAGCTTTTTTCGTAGTTTAATTAAAACGGGGGTTTTTTGGGGGGATAAAATTTCTGGGATTTTTTTTACAAAAATAAAGTGTACAGTAAGCTTATATATAAAAAGTTCAATGTGATTCAAGCACACGTAAGGTTTTTTATACCTCTTTATGGAAGGTTAACATTATATATATAATTTTTTATACTTTAACGAATTATTGAATGATAAATTGTACTAAAAAAAAAGTCATGTGAGGTCTATCAAAAAAGGGTTGCGACTTTATCTAAATCAAAGCGAGCTCAAAGTAGTACGAGATGAAATAGATCACTAACTCCAAATTCACAATTCCATATGTCGATAAGTCACTGATTGGCTTATAAGCCTAAAAAGAATAGCGGGAATAAAAAAGTTCCAATCATATTACCCTGTGGTACCCATTTGTGACGAGAGTTTAAAAGTGCTTGTTGCGTAGGAAATTCTTTTTTTTTTTTTGGTCTCTTCTCTCCTCTTTTTAACTATCGCTTTTTTTTTTATATCACACACACATATTTTACTGTAAAAAAAAAAATTTTTTTTTTTACTTTTTTGATAAAGTATATTAAGATATGAAAATCAATACTATCCTTTATGGATTAACCGCATATGCATTAGGCGTTACTGCTATACCCCTGTTTCAAATCCGTAAGAAATAATTTTTTACTGTTTGTTACTTGATCGAATTTTTTTAAAAAAAATATCTTTTTTTATAGCAAACGATTATGATAGATACAATCAAGTGTGCCCTTTATTCGCTCATAACAATGTAGTCTGTCCACTTCTTTGCGTTACAGATCAATCATTATGCCCCTCTACTTTACCTACTACCTGTCCTACTGGTTTAACATTCTGTGGTGATGGTACTTGTAAAGAATCTTGTGGCACAATCGAAAATGCTTGTCAATGTGGTGATGAATCTATCCAATATTTCCCCTGTGCTGCTGGTCAACTCGTAAACATTACTCATTTCGATCCTGTAAACCAAGTAACACAAATTCAAAACACATGTGCTACAAGTGCCAATATCTCCAACGCCAATATTGGTTTCTGGGGTGATTTTAACACTACTTCTCTTTGGTTAGCATGTCCTCTTATCGAACCTTCATTTACTTACACTGAACCAATGTGGATTTCCGTTTGGGTTTTAATGGCTGCCGAAGCTTTGATTTTGGTCCTTTGGGCTATCTACAAGTCTGTCTTGGAAGCAAAGTATCACAGTGCCGTTGCTTTAAACAGTAAACAAAACCCTACTACAAATTCAACTGACGATACGCACAAGCCCGTTAGATTGGATAACGAAATTGACGAATCTGAGTGTAAATTGGATATTGCTGTAAACCAAGACCAAAAGCAAAGCAAAGAGAAGTTTGATAAGTCCGCTGATACCTCCATTTCTTCTGAGTCTATCAAGGAATCCGAGAAATTGAAGTTTCGTGGCTTCCTCAACGATTACTTTGGTTTATTTGCTTTTGCATCTGTTGTAGTCACAACTCTTTTATTCTTTGTCTTCCTCGGTTGTCTCGTTGGTGATTATTGTAAGTAACTAAAAAAGAAAAAGAAAAAAGAAACGACAAAAAAACTATTGGGGGGTTTTTTTTTTTTTTTTTGCTGTTCATGTGTTTTTTTTTGGATTCCACTTTTTTTTTTGTATCACTTTATTAACAATGTAACACTAAATCATAGATGGAACCTTAACTGGTGTAGCCTTAGATGTTTTCATCTCTTCTGACGTTTCATCAAAGACATTTACTGCTGTTTGGCATATTGCTGCTGCCTGGTTCTGTATTGTCATGTTCACCAAAAAGACAATTCGTAATTACTTTAGAGTTGAATCGTACCCTCACAAGTGTCCTTATGTCCAAGTCGAACGTAGACAAGAGTCATTGATCTTTTTAGCTGATGGTAGCAAATGGCTTTCCAAACTCAGAGATATTGAGGGTCGTGTTACAAAGCGTCTGGGGTAAAAAAAAAGAAAAAAAAAAACTTGTTATAGTTTAATAGGATGTTGACTTTGAAGACTAAACTTTATTTTTTTGCTTTTTTTTTGTTACCCAATAGTTTGGATATTTTGATTTCTACTTGCTCTGTTCAACTTACCGAAAGTAAGCTCCGTTATTTTGAATACCAATGTATGAGATACATCTACAATACCGAAAAGGCTAGATTTGAACCTTACGAGTATGATCTTGGATCAACAAATAGAGAAATTCAAGCTTGGGCTACTGGTGTCACTACCGAGGAAGCAAGCATTAGAGCTGCCATGCTTGGTGCTAATGTCATTAAAGTCGAAGTTCCTACTGTCTTTATGGCCATTATTCAAGAGTAAGTAAAAAAAAAAAAAAAAAAGGGTCGAAAATTATTATGCCCAATTTAGGCAAAAAAAAAAAAAGGAAATCTCGGAGGACTAATTCCCATTTTTAGATTTGCTTCATTTTTGTACCTTTATCAAATGATGTGTATGTGGGTTTGGTATTACTTCCAATACTATCAAATGGGTCTTGTACAAACTATTATTATTCTTCTGGCTGCATTTATTCGTGTCTTCTTGCGTCTCAGAGCCGAGTACCGTATTAAAGAAATGGCTGAACATGTAATTGACGTTACTGTCTTACGAGATGGACAATGGTCTACTGTTTCCAGTGCCGCTTTGATCCCAGGAGATGTTTTTGAGATTACCGAAAACTCTCTTATTCCCTGTGACGCCGTGATCTTGTCTGGTACTGTCGTTGTCAATGAGTCCTCTCTCACTGGCGAAGCTATGCCTGTCCGTAAGATTGCTATCGCCAACGACGACAACGTATTTGAATCCAACGGCTCTGGTAAAGTAAACACCTTGTTTGCCGGTACCAGTGTTTCTCAAACTACACCTACTGCATCTGCTACTGGTGAAAAGGGTCGTGTCTTTGCCTTAGCTCTCCGTACCGGTATTGCCACTGAAAAGGGATCTCTTATTCACAAGATTCTTTTCCCTTCCCCTGTCTCCTTTATCTTCAACGAGCATCTCAAGGTTGCTATTGGTATTCTTTTGATCTGGGGTTTTGTTGCCTTCTGTTTGAGTTTGTATCTTATGGGCCGTGGTAACATCACCAGTTGGTACTACGGTGTCTTTGTCATGTCGCAAATTTTCTCTCCTTTGTTGCCTGCTGCCTTTACCATCAATCAATCTGTTTGTGCTGCCCGTCTTCGTGGAAAGCAAATTCTCTGTATTGATCTCCCTCGTATCAACCTCTCTGGTAAGGTCCGTATCTTTTGTTTCGACAAGACTGGTACTCTTACCCGTGAAGGTTTGGAATTTTATGGCTCCGTTTCTGCTCCCTCCGCAGTTATTGGTCCTTTCGGTCACCGTGAAGAAGATCCTCTCAAAATGGAGCCTACTTTAGCCATGGGTATCGCTACTTGTCACGCCGTTACTAAAGTAAAGGGTCAATTTATCGGTAACCCTGTTGATATTGAGTCTTATAACGCCATGAAGTGGGAGTTATTCGAGCCCGAGGAGCCCATGTATTTGGATACCTTGGTCTCTCCTTCTCCCACTCCCAACGAAAAGGGTAAGACTGTTCATGTCGTCCGTCGTTTTGAATTTGTCCATGCTCGTGCCTCTCAATCTGTTGCTGTTCTTGACCCTACTACTCAACATGTCCATGTTTTCCTCAAGGGTTCCTTTGAACGTGTCAAGTATCTTTCCAATGCTGATTCTATTCCTGTTGATTACGATCAACATGCCGCCAAGTACGCTCAAGAAGGTTGTTATGTTCTTGCTATGGCGCATCGTGATATCGGTGTCTTGGGTAAAGACATCACTATGGAGCAAATCAAGTCCATGTCTCGTGACGAACTTGAACAAGACTGTGACTTTTCTGGTTTCGTTCTTTTCCGTAACATGTTGAAGCACGATACTACTGACGCTATTTCTCAATTAAAGGAAGGTGATACCCGTGTTGTTATGATCACGGGTGATACTGCATTAACTGGTATTTACATTGCTCGTCAATGTGGTATGATGGAACCTCATCAACGTGTACTCTTGGGTGACCTTGTGAATGGCGTTGTTGTCTGGCACGATATTGAATCTGGAGACCAAGTGGATGTTGACCAAGTCATTGACCAAGATCCTCATGAAGAGCACGAGAAACGTATCGAACTTGCCATGACTGGTCGCGCCTTCGAAGCTTTGATCAAGGAAGAAAGAATTCGTAAATACCTCTTTATGACTCGTGTCTTTGCTCGTATGACTCCTAACGATAAGGTAATGTGTGTTCAGTTCCATATGGAAAAAGGTGTCACTGCTATGTGTGGTGATGGTGGTAACGATTGTGGCGCTCTTCGCGCTGCTCATGTCGGTCTTGCTTTATCTGAGGCTGAAGCTTCTATCGTCTCTCCCTTCAGTACCAGTAACCGTACTATTATGCAATGTGTTGAACTGATGAAACAAGGCCGTGCTGCTCTTGCAACCAGTTTTGCCAATTACAAGTTTTTGATTTTATACGGTGAGGCTATGGCCTGTTGGGAATTAATCATGTTCTACTTTACTGTCATTGCCCCTCAATCTATCTGGATCACTATTGATGGTTTCATGACCACCACCATGACCTTTGCTATTACTCAAGCTCAACCTGCTCTTAGATTAAGTCCTTCTCGTCCTACTGCTAAGCCTTTGGGAGCCTATACTTTGGCCTCTTTGCTTGGTTGTATTTTCATTAACTTTTGGTTCATTGTGTGCAGGTAAGATTTATTTGTTTTTTTTTAAAAAAAAAAAATCGCATGTAACTCATGTTTTTTTATATATATATAGTGTTGTCTGGCTTTTCCAACAAGATTGGTTTATCTGTAACGAATTCGATAGTTCTTCAGTTGATTCCGCCAAGTGGTGGTTAATTGGTGACAATTTCGAGTCCGAAATGATTTCTCTTGTTATCATGTTCCAGTTCTTTAACAGTGGTGCTATTGTAAACTTTGGTGCTCAGTTCCGTAAATCATGGTGGAGAAACTATACTCTTGTCTTTGTCTGGGCCTGTTTCTTTGTCAGTTGTAGTTATCTTATCTTGGCTGACCCCAACCCTTATTCATGTATCTTCAGAATCAATTGCGGTAGCCCTGATACCTTGGTTAAACTTGGTTATCCTAGACCCAACTGGGATATCCCTGAATATAACTCTCCTGTTGGTCATAACGTTTTACCCGAGTATTTCCGTTGGCAATTATGGGGTTATGTTATTGCTAACTGTCTTGCTAATATCATTTGGGAACGTATCTGTATTCTTTGGATTGCTCGTGATTGGGCCATTAGACGTACAAAGACTAACCCAAACAGAGCTGTTTTCAAGCTTTAAAAAAAAAAAAGCATTTTAATTTATTATATCTCTCTTTTACCTCTTTTTTTATGTAATTATTATTTTTTTATTCCCCATCTTTTTCTATAGAAAACAAAAGGTTTATTTTACTCTCTTTTTTTCGTCATACTCAACTCGAACCCCCCCTCTAATAACTATATAATAAAAAGGTTGTTTATTCCCGACATTTTTTTCTACCGCATGTTCAAATATAGTATGTTGCAATGTTTACTACCGTTTAAGACATTTTGGTTGTATGCAATGGGACCTGTTTAGCTTTCCAGGGCATGTTTTGTTTCCACAGTCCTAGCGAGGCATAGTTCTGGCAATAGATGGGTGAGTATTGTTCAAATTTTTAGTCAAAGGCATTGTATATAGAATTGCTGGAGTGACTGTCTATGATACAAGTTGGAGGAAAGATTTAGCGCGTTCGAGTTAGTATTATAATATTGCGAGTGCCTTTGAGTAAGTAATAGGGGTAAAACATTCTTTTGATGGTTTGAATAATTACTGTTGATATTTGGAATTTGAATATAACGTGGAATTATATGTTGAAATCGTTGTTGTAGTTGTTGTTGTTGTTGCGAAGCTATTAAAAGTGGTAACAAATTAGGAGACATAGAGGACAGTTATGAGATCATTTGAAATAATGTATTGTTGACTGTAAGTAATTCAGTTTGATTGCATTTCGTATTGATTCAATTACAGTGATATGTATTGTATATGTTTTACGGGCAGTTTCCTGCTCTTTCCATTGATGATAGTACTTTTCTATATGCTCAGGAGTTTCGTAAAATATACAATCTCCATTTGCAAATACATTCCATTTTAAAGCAAAGGCTTCATAATCAAATGGCATTTCATTAGTGTTGTTGTTTCTAGCCTTACTGTTTTTCAAATCAATCAATAGTCTATTAAAAAGAAAAAATTCTTCCAGGGTGTGAATGGAAAATTTGCTACACTGCATTCTGGCCACATAGACGTATCTAGTCTCTCATGTTTTAGCTCAAAATTTTATAGTTCTTACACACTTAAAAATAGTCTAGAGATCAAAAATGATGTATTATTATTATTATTATTATTATTATTATTATTATAAGGAGTAAACTAAAATAACCGATCCAGTTGTGTCTTGATATCATTACACAGCACCACCGATTTTTCCGACCGAGAACCCTGTTCCGGTAAACTAGGATAATACTTGCACTTCAACCTTGTATCCAATAACCAATTGGTATACTCGCTCTCCACCAACTGCGAGTCAATCTTGTTCAACACTTGAAAGATAACCAACATATCATGTCGCAGCATTGCAATTCTCTCTCGACTAATATCTAAATCAATCGCTAATCGATAATGCTCAACACTATACCAATGACTATTATATATTTCATTGTCTTGATCATTTGATTCATTTTTGGTGTTTAAAAATAATTGATAACTAAAAGATAAAAACATTTTAGATTTTTTCTCAAATTTTTTTTGGGGGGGGGGGCAGGGTTTACCTTTCCGATTTAGCATAAGGAGGTAAGATAGTGTTCTTTAAAAACCCTTCATCAAGGTCACGAATATATACAGACCTTGACTTGGATTTCTTGACAGGTCTTGTCTCAACTCGATAATTTACCTCAGGAGCACTTGTATTATGTTGTAAATTTCCCTTACTTTCTTGCATCATTCTCGAGCTCGACCTGTACCAAACGATCATCATATACATGGTGAATATAAACAAGACAACCGTAGCAGTCGGTATCAAATGCGACGAAACTAAATCAACAATATAATCTGATAGTTTAATTTCCTTGGCAGTATTAGTAGACACCGATCTTGCATGCTGTTTAGGACGCTTTTGCGTATTGACCACGACAGCTTCTGGTTTGACAGGCTGACTCCTTTCTACTTTACTACTGTACGAAACCGCAGGTGTTATATTTGCAGGAGGAGACATCGCTTGGTTGGTTTCAATCACTTGGTCGTAATCCGCAAAATGAACGCTTTCCGCCTCATCGTTATCTTCTTCCACAACCGAATCCATACCGCCGTGTAACGAAGATTCTGCAATACTACTGCCCGCTTGTACCAATAGCTTTGGTTCTTTAGAATTATCTTTGATACTCTCTGCTACAGATTTTATAATGGGGACAAAGAGACCGATACTATCTGTCATACCTTTTAATGCTGCTCTGGTAACAATAGCTTTTTTTTTTTTTTTTTAAAGATGAGAACCAAATTTTTTTTTTATGTTGTTGCTAAAATATTCAGTTTTTTTTTTTTACCTCGTACAAGAACACTCTTGACCCATTTAACACCAAGGTAAACAGACAACTGACATTCAGACTTGGAGACCCACGTAATACAGTATCGTACACATGGAATAAACGCATCTGCGTAAGGGAGTGCAGCAGTCTTTGTTGAAATCTGAACAGTGTAACGACTACAAATAAAAAAAGTTTAGTTTTCGATATCTTACTTATGTCAGGAAAAAAAAAACTTTTTTTTTTTACATGTATTCTTCCTTGTTGATTAAAACTTGTGTTTCTACAACTTCTGCTTCCTTCATACGTACTATATAATGGTTTAGAGGTATGTATTAAATTATTAATATATCTTACCAATTGGGTTGGAAACAGGCATCCAGTATTTTAAGGTACGTTGCATTTTTCCATCAGACATACTCCATTTAGTCACAGTTAAATCTACATACAAAGTCATAAGTTACTTCTTTTTTCAAAAAAAAAAAAGTATATTTTACCGTGTCCTTCAATAGCATTAGTTTTTTTTTCCCAGACACCACCAGTGGAAGGAGGAGCTGTCTTTTCGTTGGAGAATAATAATTCGTAACAACGTTTCGCAGAAATAGGTAACGTAGCTTGTTCGGTTTCTTTTTCTAAATGGTCATCACAATTGCATTCTACAGGTCCCTTGGGCACATGTATATGTGAAGGAGGCATATCAGCTAATATAAAACGTTTAGCTAAATATATACTAACGTTATAGAGTACTTACGATCTTCAACAGGTTTAGGTGCTTCAACCACAGCCTTTTTCTTTTTCTCAATTGGTGTGACACGCATGGGTTCAGAATCGCCACGCTGACGGTTGGACTTTAAGATACTTGAGGCGTTGACCTTGGACTCTTGGCCTACAGTAGCTGCATGAGGTCTCTTATTAAAGAGCTTTGTAGTCGATTGGCTTGGAACTGATTTAATTGCACTGTTAAAAGTCAAAGGTACATCCAAAACCACACTTTTATGTGAAGATAATGAAGAAGAAAGACTAGCAATTTTGTTATAAATATTACGAATTTGCATAGGCTATTTCCAAAAAAATATTAGCTTTTTTTTTTTTTTTTTTTTTTTTTTTTTTTTTTTTTTTTAAGTTTGTTTTTGTTTACCTCGTCATTTTTGGCGTTCTTGACAGCAAATCTTAATTTTTCTGCTACCATATCTATATCGTCCATCATGGTGCCAATGATAATAGGTTCTTGAATTTCGTTCTTTTCGTTACGCAATAAATAAATCGCAATCACAAGGTCAGAGTTCATAGACCGTGTTGCTTCAGTTGAAAGTGAAGATAAAGAAGCATCTTTTACTACTTTAATTTCATCAATATCCTTTAATCGAATTGCAACCTACCACAAAAAAAAAATTAACAAAATCTTCCTCTCTCTTTTTTTTTTTTTTTTTTCTTCTTTTACTTACGGTATTAATACAAGACATTAAAATACAACTATAAAACCAAAATGTGTCTTGTGTAATAAACCCACGCCCAGTATAGGCATACCCAAAACTAGACGGCGAATCCAATCCAGCCTTCGATAACTGATTGACCAACTGATTCTCATAAGCATCCGCTCCTGGCCAATTCAAGCTCGATTTAGCCGACTCGATTTCCTGTGCAGTCAATGTATCTCTTGTTGCTTTTTTTCGAAGACAGCCGCCAAATACGTCCAATACCACTTCTTGCGATTGTACACCGCTAAATAATCTGCGCAGTTCTCTGTTTTGAGCATTCATTTTATCCGTGTAACCTGCAACGGTGATTTTGGGAATATCGACAAGGACTGGCTTAGCAGGCCAAATCACTTGTGGGAGGTCAGGCGGTGCAGATTCATGCGCAGTATGTGTATCTTGGGTCAAGTTGACCATCGTAGGCACCAACGCACAAGGAATTCCCCAGGACGAAGATGGAAGTTTTTTAGCTGACGTGGATGTGATACGCGCTGCTTCCCAAACTAATAGTGGAGTTAAAGAAGAAGAGTTTTCCAAAGATGCTTCAGCGTCTGGCGTAGTGGATACCATGACAATAGAAGAGCCTTGATCAGAGTAGTTCTTCGAGAGCGTTAAAGAGCCTTCGGCTATAGCCAAGGTACTTTGCTGATTAACAGAAATACTTGAAATATTTGAAAACGAAGAAGAGGAATCCTGAATAATTTTAGGTGATGAAGAAGAAGCAGGTGAGGAAAGTGCCGTAGTAGGACTTGATTTTGATTTAATTCTTAAACTAGGAGACCTAACAATCCCCATGTCGTTTTTATTTCTTGTAAAAGTAGTGATCCAATCCTGCATGGTTTGTTCTGTCTCTGCTTGCAATATATAGCTGGATTGAGCAAAACTGATTTGAAAGCAAAACCGTCTATCTGTATCGGCAAATACGGTTAAATCGCCTTCAGATAATTTATAACGAGTGTCTATAATGATGGAGCGTTTGTTTGAACCTAGTTGACAAGAACCAAAGTATCCACTGTGGATAAAGAACCATTTGCGAACCCAAGAGTGACGAGAAACTCTTACAAATAAGTATCCCCACTTGGAATTAGCCAGAGCGACATCTGACTGCTCGGATGTGATGGTAGGAATATATTTCTCGAGTTCGTGGTCAGGTGCAGTTAATTTAATGTACTCTTCTTCTAATCGCTTACGAGCAATTTGTTGCTGATGTAATTGATATGAACATGTGAATTTATCCTAAAACACATATACAGATTGTAATTTAGTAAAGAAAAAAATAAATCTTATTCGTATATACTTACATCTTCTAACCATTGTTTCCAATACGCTAATGCAGCATCTAAATTAGCCCATAACTGAATATCATTATAAAAATCTCTTTGGGCTAACGTAGCAGCCGAGAACCTTTCCACCAAACAATGTTCTAATAAGGAACGGAAGTTTAAAATCCGTAAAACATGCTGACCTGACATTTTAACGTACTCTTTTCTAGTTTCATGTAATCGAAAAGCTTCTTCACGTATAGAAGAGGGTTCCTTTGTTTTATGTATGTTACTGTACTTGAGCAGTTGCGATTCGTATTGTTCTAACGCCTTTTCATGCTGCTTTCTAAACGCTTTAAATTCTTTTAGATGAGTTTTAACGAATTGCTGAATAGGTGATATCAAACATTCCTCGAGGTTAGAAACCTATAAATGGTATAAATATATTCAATTTAGTTTTTTTTTTATATGTTACACAGCTGAGAATATGATTCATTACCAATTTGGATTTAAAGGATAAACTGGTCTGTAAAGCGTCCGTAAAACTGTTCATTACTGCACCAGTGAAATTTGGGTCTAACGGATGAATTAGTTAATCCGTTTTTTTTTTAGCTCCCTTTTTTTTTATTATTGTACCTATCAATGTTTCATCTATCCCTTGAGGTATTGCTTTTTGACATAAAGATACCGTTTCCAAATTTAATTCTGTCACAATATAAAAAAATTGAGTTAATAATTTGTAATTAAAACATATACATTTATATGCTTTTTTTTTTATTACTGTTTAGTCTTTCGGTATAGAGTTTTAAATGACGTGAAAGGGAATCTAACCATTGCTCCAACAATTCCAACTGTTCGTCATATCGGTACACACTTGACCTGTACACTGGTGAGTCAGTTACTGCGTCAAATAATGTAATAATTGGTTGAAAAGCAGGTTCTTCCATAACAAAAAAAAATATATATAAATAAAATACAAGAAAAAAAAAAGAATGGCAACTTTTCTTCATTCGAGATATAAAAGTTGAGCAAAGGGACAGTCACAGGCTCAGAAAAACATATATTTAAATATTTTACCGCACACTCTTTTTTCCTTCCTTTTTTCCCCACACTTTTTTTATTATTACATTATGAATTCTCAGTCACTCTATGATAAAGCAGTTCGGTCTTATTTATTAACAAAGTATACACCAGCAGCCAATACCTGTAACAAAGCTATTTTAGCCATAAAACAAGACGATGACGAAGCTTTAAAAGTAAATATCTGGGCACTCTACTTGAACATTGCATCTACTTTATTAGTAGGCGCTTCTACATTACCACCTGCCAAATTATTTGGGCTAGACCAAACCACAGTTAGTTCAGTTCAAGATGTGTGTCGCTCTATTTGGATCAAACTAGTACAAGCTTATCAGCCACTGGAACTTATGGACCATAAACTTGTATCTGCTTGGTAAGTGTAGATATATATATATGTATATTATAATACAAAAAAGAAGAAAAACCAACCCGTAAAATTATTTAGTTTGGTTTTGGACTTGAAATTAAATCAATTTGCGGAAGCAAGAGAGGTAGCGGAAAGTTGGTTTGCATGTTTACCGGATTTAGTGTTGGATGATATTGCAAATGGTAGACAAAGTGATGAAAGTTATATTGAAATTGTACAACTTTATACCTGTCGTATTTTACCTGCAATGAATGATTTTGAATCTGCAATTACATTTTTAGAATATAACTCTGTATTAACTGATTCCAAGAAGAAGGTATTTATTATTACATAATTCCAAATTATACAGTCGGAATTTGATTATTTTTATTGCTGTTGCTAACACACTGTAATATTATTGATAGCTGTTAAAATCAGTAATTCAGGAACAGCAGGATACAATTGAAAAGGAATTAATACAAAAAAAGAAATTAGAGGAATCAGTTAAACTGGCTGCTATTGCTGCTGCAGAAGCCACCGCTGCAGCTGAAGAAAAATTAAAGCAAGAAGAGATTGCTAAAAAAGAAGCAAAGGGTCGACAAGATGAATTGGATCGTATTGCACTAGAAGAAAAACAAGAACAAGAATTAAAAGAAAAGACAGAGATAAGAAAAGAACATACTGTCAGTATTCCACGCTCTGTCAATTCACCCTCTGTTCTAGATCATAATGTTAGTTTAGTCAAGAAATGGATGGCTCAAGTAACAGCTAAAAGTGCTGCTTCTTATGCTACCATTTTAATAATTGTATTTGCTTTATTGGCTTTATTACGTGGACAACGCGGTAGACTCTCAATTGCCTTACAAACTTTAATGGCTAAACTTTGGCAAACGATTAAAATGGGTACTAAAGTCACTTACATGTAAAAAAAAAAAGAAAAAAAAAAAGCCCTTCATACCCAGAAATAAAATTACGTCAGTTTTTGACCCAAAAAATGAAGGATTTAGCTTACAATTTTGTGACAGTACCTGGGGTAAAAAAAAAAGTACCCAAAAAAGGGTACTTTAATGACACATTTGGGCTTAACATATATATTTAAAGTAGTAGAAGAGTACCAGGCAATGCCCCAGGTTTTTATAGCTCCTGTTCGTGTACATCTTCTTTTACCCCATATTTTGTATTTGATTATATCCTTCCTGTCCAAGTTTTATAAAATGTTAAATTTATGCAGGAGTTTACATGTATAAATATATTTTATTCACCGAAAAAAAGGTTCCACTTTATTGAAAAGAAAGAAAAAAAACCCCATCCCATTTCGGACACTCAAAAAGTTTTGTCAATCAAATGTTTATAAAGAAAAAAAAGCGCACTGATTAGCTTGAGTAACATATTTTACTTTATATTACGGAGCAATAAACAAAAACAAAGCAACAAAAAGGGTCATTTATAGTGTGTACCAAGTATAAAGTCATACTGATATCATATTAGGCCTACTATTCTTAACATATTTTTTTTTAATGCTTATATATTTATAATAGTAAGGGTTAGAACACACACACCGGCAAGTACTCCGAATATATTTTTTTAGTTGGGGTTTTTTCTATTTTATTTAACTGCACGTGAAATTTAGCAAAATTGTATATAAAATGTGACACTTTTTTTTATTTTTTCTTCTTCTTTTCCTTTTTCCTTTAAAAAGAAATGATACCTGATACTGCATTTACTAGAGGAGCTATTTATGCATCAGCAGTAGCTCAAACAGCGGTAGCACCATTTGCTTTCTTTTACTATGTTTACTTTATTGCAACAGAACATAAATTATTTACTACACATCCTTCCATTGATACATTTATTCATTATTGGTTAGGATGTGAGCTTTTGTTCTTTATTTTTTTTCAAATCACTCGTAGTAGAATGCAACGTATTTTACCTAGTGTCGCTCCTAGTGCAAAAGAAAGAAGTGATCTTTATTCAGTTTGTTTAGCTAATATAGATCAAGCTGAAACTTGGTTACCAGAGTGGTTTATGTTGAGCTATGATTCTACTCTTCATCCAAAGTTTGAAGATATTGGTCGTGACAATGTAGCTGAATGGTAATTATTATATATATAGCCAACCTTTTTTATTATTTTTTATTTATTAATATGTATATACAGGTTATCTTGGGCTTTCTTTTCTTTATCTTTACAAGATGTATTACACGATGAAGCTGCTACAGAAGAATTAAACTATATGATTGATAATTTCGAACAAGAATTTCATGTTCAATTTGATATTGGTTACAACGAAGATTTAATTGCATACAGAATTAATTTGGACCCTGTTCACGCCTATCACCGTCCACTTGTTTTTTACACTATTATTCAATTTTTAACAACATTATTTGGTTTTACCTTACAATTTGTTTGGGGTATGAAGAAATTTGGTCCTGAAAGTCGCTCCAATATTTGGAACTTGATGGATCCTCAACAATCGTATGAATACCCTTTAAAGTCTGAAGAAGAAGGCCCTGAACGTGTCTCTTATTGGTTTCGTGATGGTGATCGAACAAAAAAACCCATTGTGTTTATTCATGGTATTGGTGCTGGTTTAATGTGTTACGTTACTTTTATTGCTAAATTGATGGCTATAGACGCGCCTATCTTTTGTATAGAGTTACCTTTTGTATCCATGCATTGTGTAGAAGATGTACCAACTATGCAAGAAACTGTACGTGATTTGCAAAATATGTTGCACCGTCACCAATTTGAAGACGCTGTATTTGTTTCTCATTCACTAGGTACTGCTGTCACCTCTTGGGTTGTCAAGTACATGTCAAAAAATGTTGCCGGTGTTATCTTTTTAGACCCAGTTTGCTTTATGTTGCATTACAAAGATGTGTAAGTTTTTCCTTTTTTTAATTTATAATTTTCATATGTTAATTATTATTTTTATAGTTGCGCCAATTTTGTTTACCGTACTCCAAAGACCGCCGCACAGGGACTTGTAAAATACTTTGCTTCCACCGAATTATACATTTCATATTATATCTCACGTCATTTCCACTGGTACCAAACTGCCTTATATGTTGCTCCTACAGTACCTCATCATAATCACTCATATACTTCATCTGTAAAGATGCCTACAAATACCAAAGTCTTCTTATCTGAAAAAGACAATATTGTTGATTCTATGCGTGTAGATACTTATTTAAATCATCACGGTATTGAATCCATTGTTATGAAGGACCTTGATCATGCTTCATTTCTTTTTTATCCTTCTTGGCAACAGGAAATTTTGAATACCATTCATCAGTATATTAACCAAAAGGTTTAATTTTTTTTTTATCCATTTAATTTGTAAATATTCTCTTTTTGATAGATTTTTTAATAGTATATCCCCCTCTTCACCCTTTTTAATAATAATAATAATAATACTTGTAATAATGACAAAGTTTTTATTATCAACTTTTAGACAACTGTTACACCTATACGTTGAGCTAATCTTTGATATTGTTCTCTCATAATTTTTCTTTGTCGCCATGTAAATACAATGACCGATATCACTGCAACAGCCGCATTAAACCCCTAAAAAGAAAAGCGTTGGGTTATAAACTTTTTACAAAACTCGGTTCACATTTTTTTTTTTACTTCAAATTTAATAAACCGTGCTCGTTCTACACTTTTTACACGGGGACAAGCTCGAAACGAAGGTAAAGAAATGGCGTCATCTTCATAAATTTGAGTTTGGCTTTTTTTATCTGCTAACTCGGGATCATCCCATTCGCAACGTACTGCCTCCCTATTACCGAATTCTAAACAATACTGTTGTGTTTTCTAATACCTTAATAATATAAGTAAAGAAACACAGACAAAAACAAAAAAATATTTATATATACCATTTCTAAGGGTGAGCAAACTTCACATTCTCCAATAGAATGACAAGAATAAGTTGATTTATCTACAGTTTCATGAGAATGCGTATAGTCCCCTAAATGTTTAGACGATTTATTATCTTTATCGGTAAATCCAAACGGTGGTGTACGTCGGTATTGTGTATCGGCAAAAGTAAAAGCAAAAAATCTAAAAAATAATGAGTTTGCTTTTAAACAATGTATATAATGTAAATGCCTTACAGCAATAGTATGTAAAGGTATTTCATAGTAGAAACAGTGTTTGTCTTTTTTTTGTTTAAACGCTTACTGTAATAGAAACCGGAGTTGGTTGTGACCGTTCCGCCTTTGATTAAAAAACTCAACCCTGTTTTCTTTTTTTTGTTTTACTTTTTTTTATACATATATTTTCTGTCTGAATCGTATAGTTAACAATGCAAAGAAAGTCATTATGGGGATCTTATAAGGCTTTAGCGCCGAACACAAGAGTTATGCTCGGTCTCGGTAAATGCCACGTTATATATATATTTTTCTGTAAAAAAAAAAAAAACCTTAGAAACAATAATAAAAAATAAAAAAACTTATTAGGTGGCATGGCTTTTGCTACAGCAGGTATCTTCTTGGCCGACTTAATTGAAGAACAAAAGCCTGCTAGCGACCTGGAGAAGCTGGAACTTGAAATTTTGTCTCCTATTACTGTAGTTGATCATAAAAAACCATAAACAAATACCGACAAATCATTAAAAATAAACCTTAGTTCTAAACACGTCCGTTCCGTTTTGTTATAAAAGCACGAACAATTTTTTGTTTGTTTTAATTTAATTTTTTTGGTACCTTAAAAAATGAGATTAACTTCTATTTGTACTGCCATTAGTTTACTAGCTTTATCAGCTTATGCTGCTGTTATACCATTTTATGATTTCACTGAATTTAGTTGGCCAAAAGACGTTCAAACAAAATCGTTTTCTGTAGATATCAAATCACCTACTCGTGTTCAAGTCTCAGATTTTAATGCGCAAAGTGAAGGCTTTTCAGTGTATGATAATGGTTATTTAGTCGGTGAAACCGGTGAGACCTCACTTCATATCGAGAACAAGTATCAGTTTAGCCAAGGCTTCTTTAACTTGGAGGCTGGTCATCATGTTATTGACCTCAAGTTGAAAGGGGATTCCAATGGCGAGAATAATGGTATCATTAGACTCCTTTCAGGTACCGTTTTTTGTTGTTGTTGTTAAGGTTTAGGTTCATTATGCTGATATCATTTTCTTTTTAGATCTAAGTAAGCGTCAAGCCACTAGACTTATTGAGCTTGAGCGACATCAACATGGTAATCGCGGTCGCGGTCGTGACGATGGTGACGAAGACGACGACGACGATGATGATGATGATGAAGATGATGATGAAGACGATGAAGACGATGAAGACGACGATGAAGACGACGACGACGACGACGACGACGACGACGACGATGATGATGATGATGAAGACGATGAAGACGACGACGACGACGACGATGATGATGATGATGATGAAGACGATGAAGACGACGACGACGACAACGACGACGATGATGATGATGATGATGAAGACGACGACGACGACGACAACGATGATGATGATGAAGACGATGAAGATGATGAAAATGATGAAGACGATGAAGACGATGATGAAGACGACGATGATAACGAAAGAGAAGCAAAACCTTTACCGACCACTACAATGTCATTATTCTTGGATCTTACACTAATTAAAACCATTGAATCCAGCACAACAACCTTTCAAACCGTCACCGAAACAAGATTCACATCCAAACCCAAGCCAACTTCCTCCACTGAAAGTGATTCCGACGATGTTGAAACTACAATTGAAACTGAGTTTGTCACTGCTACCGATTTCATTACCTTTACCGAGTCTACAGAAGTAGTTACTGCAACAGAAACTAGTTCTAGCGAACCTACTTCGTCTGGTTCTGAGTTATCTTCTGGTGCGAGAGGTATGACCTCCTCAAGCGCTCCTACGTCTTCTTCTGCTAGTTCCAGTGCTACACCTACATCTAGCAGTTCGGCTTCATCTGCTTCCAAGTCGTCATCTGAAAGTGCCTCTTCATCGGAAACGGCCACATCCAGCAAATCTTCATCTTCATCTGCCTCTAGTTCTAAACCGTCAGCTACTGAATCTAGTGAGTCTACTGACCCTACTCCTAGCGCCGAAGAAGAATCTATTGACGAGGAGGACAAATCTCCTTCTGCTAAATCTGGAGATGATAATAAATCCGAACCTTCCTCATCTGAAAGTAGCTCTTCTACCTCCAAGTCAAGCGAACCTACCTCATCTTCTGCCTCTAAATCAAGCAAGTCTGCCTCATCTGCTTCCGATGAAAGCGAGCCTACTTCATCTGCTTCTAAATCAAAGAAATCCTCTTCCGCCTCTGACGATAGCGAATCTTCATCTTCTACCTCCGATGATAGTGAACCCACTTCATCTGCCTCTGATGATAGTGAATCTTCATCTTCTACCTCTAAATCAAGCGAACCTACCTCATCTTCTGCCTCTAAATCAAGCAAGTCTACCTCATCTGCTTCCGACGATAGTGAGCCCACTTCATCTGCTCCTAACGATAGCGAAACTTCTTCGTCTGCCTCTGATGATAGTGAATCTTCATCTTCTACCTCTAAATCAAGCGAGCCTACCTCATCTTCTGCCTCTAAATCAAGCAAATCTACCTCATCTGCTTCAGATGAAAGCGAGCCTACTTCATCTGCTTCTAAATCAAACAAATCTTCATCTTCTACCTCTGATGATAGTGAACCCACTTCATCTGCCTCTGACGACAGCGATCCTACTTCATCTGCCTCAAGTAGCTCTTCAGAGCCTTCTTCCTCCAGTGCAACTGCTACTAAATCCTCATCATCATCCGCTGAATCAAGCGAAGCTACTCCAACAGACGAGGATGAATCTGAATCTAGTAATGATTCTGAACCAACTGAAAGCTCTTCTAGTGATGCATCTAAATCTTCTAGCGACTCTTCTTCTGAACCTACGTCTTCTAGCTCTTCGTCAAGCGAATCTGCAACCAAGTCAAGCTCTGCAACCGAGTCAAGCTCTGCTTCTGAATCTGCGTCCGCTACAGAATCAAGTAGCGCCTCCGAGTCTTCACCTACAAGCTCTGAAAGTGAGTCTGCTTCAGAGTCAAGCTCTTCTGAAGAAGCAGAAGCTTCTGAATAATTTTCCCTCCCTCATTCTTTCTCTTTTTCAATATTTGATATATTTTAAACTTAATAAAAAAGTTGGGTAGTATAATAACTATAATTCATGGGCCAATATACAGGATTTAAAATTTATTAGACTGCTTTGTTTGGACAATGTAGTATTTATTTCAATAGTAAATATATGCAAAAGAAAAACTAAGACCTTATCATTCCAGGTCTTTTTGATAAATAGCACGCTTCTCAATTTGTCTACATGTAATCATAGATGCATATATGCAAAGGAAACAGTAATATATAGTTAACCCCGCCACTTTATAACCATATCTATTTTTTTTCTTTTACATATTACGCAAGTATTTTTTATATGATATGTGCCAGTTATCCCTCGAAAAAAAGAACGAGTTAATAAATGAAGAAGACATATGTTCCTTTTAAAAAAATATGCAAGAGCAGGGACGTGGAAAGTAATATCATACTTTTTTTTGAACATGTAAATTGACCGCGTATCAAAAATATCTGCTGATTATAAAAGGGGTCCGGCTGTACTATCTTCTATATATTAGAAAGCTATATTGTCGCTTGGTATAAATACAAAAAAAAATAATGCTGGTACAGCTCCTCAACTGAATTATTCATCATCTTTACTGATGATGAGATACGAGTGGTCCAAATATGCGATAACGCACAACTCCGATAAAAGCACATCATTTCTGTTGGTGTACAAATAAGCTTGCAAACCATGTCTAAACCCGTATTCTTTTCTTATTTTTAATAACATGACTGAAGAAACAGCCAAGTATACACCTATTCAAGGCGGTGCCTCCCTTGTAGTCGCATACCAAATTGCTAACAAACGAGTATTGATTGTAGGTGGTGGTAATGTAGCTGCACAACGTATTGTATCTCTCAAGATGGCTGATGCTGCTGTCACCATTGTCTCACCCGAAGCAGGTCTTCATGACGAAGTCAAATATCGTATTGAACATAAAGAGGTCGACTGGAAGAACCGAACTTTTAAAGACGAGGATTTGGACTCGGTTGATATGGTTCTGACAGCTTTAGACGATCACGAAGAGTCTTTACGGATTGGTCATTTGTGTAGAGAGAAACGAATTCCGGTTAATGTTGCTGATGTACCACCCATGTGCGATTTCTATTTTATGAGTCAGCATCGTGATGGCCCTCTTCAAATTGCCGTCTCAACCAACGGCCAGGGACCAAAAATGGCTAATATGATTCGTGTTGCTGCTGCCAAAGCTTTGCCCGAAGGTATGGGAAATACGATTGAAAAGATGGGTAAATTACGTGCAAAAGTAAGAGAATGGGAACCCGAAATGAAAAACTCTGGTAAACGCATGACTTGGGTTACTAAAGTATGTGAAAAATGGGGTTTGAAAGGTATGGGCCGTTTAAATGAATTAAAGACGAGCCAAGAAGAAGAAGAAGCATTCAAGAAGTTGCGAGAATATTTTATGATTGGTGCTATTCCTAGTATTGATAGTGTCTTAGTGTCTAAAAAACAACCACGTATTACATTAATAGGTGGAGGGCCTGGAGATCCTGAGTTAATTACGGTCAAGGCCAAGCGTTTATTACAAGAAGCAGATTTAGTGATTAGTGATCGTTTGATCCCTAGTCAAATTTTAGATTTGGTACAAGGTGAATTGCGTATCGCACGTAAATTTACTGGTAAATCAGATGAAGCACAAGACGAATTAATGAATTGGTGCTTGGACGGTTTAAAACAAGGTTTACATGTCGTTCGACTCAAGATTGGCGATCCACTTTTGTTTGGTAGAGGCGGAGAAGAAATACTTTGGTTCCGTCAACGTGGTTTCGAACCAGAGTTAATTGCAGGTATCTCTAGCGCGTTTTCAGCACCTATGGCAGCCATGATTCCGGTCACTTACCGTGGCGTATCTGATCAAGTGATTATCACAACAGGTAGAGGAACAAAAGGATCTATGCCTGATTTACCACTGTATGGAGCTACACAAACTTTAGTTGTTTTAATGGCGGTTGGTAGAGCTGCAGAATTAAGATCCATGTTGATTGATCGTAATTATCCTTTGGACGTATCGATTTGCTGGATTGAAAATTCAAATTGCCCTGAAGAACGTATTGTTTTTGGTACAGTAGATACTTTAGCCTCTACTGTAGAAAAGAATGATATCAAGGCACCTGCAGTTCTTGTGGTCGGTCATTCTAATACAGTACTTAATTCCAATTAATTTTAACATGTATTCGTGTCACATATCATTTTGTATATATAATAAAAAAAGAAAAAGAGTATACTTATTTCAGAATATGCAGAGTGTAGTATTATCATCTGCATTACTATGTGTAGTAATATTATTTGTTTGTTTACAGTATCGAGTATAAGCAAAGGAACCTCCCCTTTATTTGTTCATCTGTCTTCCCGATACCAAAAAAAAAAAAAGGGTGTATATATATTTAACCGTTGATAGTTTTGCTACTCCTTTTCCCCTCTTTAACTTTTTTGTTTTTTTTTACGTATAACACCAAAAAGATATATAAAAAAAGAAAGAAATAAATGCCAACATGAGTGCTTCGTCCTCGAATGCAACATCACCTTCTACCTCGAGTCGACCATCTACCACGTTTGGTACCAGTATGGTCAAATCAAGCTCCAACTATTCCATCTTTCGAGGCGACAAACCTTTTACACGATCACGACAAAACACGGCAGGCGGACTTGACTTTGCGGAAGATCTTGTCCGAAATATAGGATCAGATTATCAAGAAATACAGATTAGAACGTTAACAAAATGGGTCAATGCTCAATTAAAAATGGTGGATGAATCTATAAAGGATATCAGAATCGATTTAAGAGACGGTAAAAAGTTATTAAAATTATTGTCGGTTATTAGTAAGGAGCCAGCACCTAAACCTGAACGTATGAATATGCGTATTCATCAATTATCAAATGTGGCTCAGGCACTAGCTTTTTTGGAAAGGCGGGTTGGGCTCGATAGTATGCCTGATATTGGAAATGAAGCTATCGTAAATGGCGATGCTAAAAAGACGTTGGCTCTCATTTTTTTTATCATGCTGAAATATCAAATTCAACTTATTGTTTCTGAACATGGTGATGAGTTTTTACACTCCTTAGCAGTAAATGTGACATAATACCTTTTTTAAACAACAACGGCTCCTTTTTTTTTGCTGTTGATTTTATAATATATAACTAACTTTTTAATATATATATATTTATATATATATTCTTTTTTTTTTACTGTTTAATAGGAATTATCAGAGCGTGAAAACGGAGTGAAATCTAAAACTGATTTTAATATGGAAGCATCCAAGCCAACACCTTTATCCAGTGCAAGAAAACTAGGTAGTCATAATTCAATAGCAGACAAATTACAGCATACATCTACTTCAGCCGAAGCGAAAATTGCATTGTTATATTGGGTCCGAATCCAATTAGAAGATTACATAGGTGCCAATATTATACCCTCTATACAAGATTTTTCTAGATCTTGGAGAAACGGTGTTGCGTTTTGTTTATTAATTCACCGTTATAACCCTACCTTTATACCCGATCTATTTAGCAACTACTTAAATAATCCTGATCTAAGTGAAAAGGCAACTTGGAATAAATTATTAACTTTGGCTTTTGGTATTGCCACGGAACAAATGGGCGTGCAAGCTTATTTAGAACCTGAAGATCTAGTTGAAGTCGATTATCCTCATGAACCGAGTGTGATGATGTATGTTAGCGAATATTATAAGGTCATGTCAAAGTACCAGGCAGAAGAACCTATCAATATCAAACGTGAAAGAGCTGTGAAAAGAAAAGCTGAAATCGTTATGGCATCAGGGGGGACTATTGATTTTATGGAAGAAGAAGAAGAAGAAAGATATACCTCTTCTCCTCCACCTACAGATGAGCTGTTATCATCTACAACTACTAGTGAAGCTGATAAATCATTACCACCACAACATTTACAACCCCCTACTCCCATACCCATGCCATCTGCTCGCAGAAAAAAGAAGATGGCACAACGTGAATCTACATTAGGGAAAGAGGATAAAGCAAGAATTAAAGCTGATTTAAACACTAAATTGTTAATGCAACTAACTGGTCATTTACCTCGTGGTGTGCACCCTATCCTTGATGAACTATTGACTATTCATGAAACTGTCTTATCGTTTATTAAATCAAATACAAGAACTATCGATGAAATTCCAGAAGAATTTGTAAGTTCTTCTTCTGTAACAGAGTATATTGATGCATTGGAAATCATTGAAGATCAAGTAGATAATGAAGTCTCTCATTTGGATACAGCTAAAAACGCAAAAGATATATTAACTTCTCCACCAGAAACAGCTGATGATACTTTAATTCGCTTGACTGATTTACAACGTACACAAGTTTCTAAATTATATGACATGTTAAAAAAGGAATGGGATCAATTTGTTGATTTATTAAAAACAACAAAGGATGATTTATTAAGTGTTGAAAGTGCTTTGATTGATACAGAGGAAGGTGCTGAAGAATACCAATACCGTGCCAATAAAATGGAAACACAATTAGATACATTTAGACAATTATTAAGTCAAGTTGCTCCTACCACCACCAACAAAAACAAAAGCAAAATACACCCTATAGAGGGTACAACTGAAAATGCTGAACAGTACAAATCAAAATTACTTGCATTTTCAGAGCAATTTAAAAACTTTCAGGCTTCTACTTGGAAAGAGTTTAGAAAATCTAGTCGTCAATTATCTCGTGCAGTAATGCAAGTGGTTTCTGTTAGGTCAAATGAAGTTATCTCAAAGTATGATACTTTAGTGATTGATCTGGAACACGAGCGTCAAGCATGTGTTAATTTCGAGCGTGGGTTGGTGTTTTTAGCAAAAATACATGATATTGATACTGAGTTGACTCATATTCAACAAACTATGGAAGACAATGGACAACAAGAAACTACAAATGATGATATTCAGTTATTAGAAAGTAAAGTTGCTACTGTTCGTGGTACTATTCATAACCTCAAGGAAGAGTTTGGTGATTTATTGGAAGTTGATACACAATTTACAAATATATTTTCTCAAATTCAATCTCGGTATGAAAAGGTCAACACTTGGGTAGATCAAGTACGCGTTTGGTTTATTGAGGCAGACAGAATTCGTGATTGGATTGAAGCTCGTATCAAAATCATTAATGATAGTAACGAACAAGTTCATGTCGATCCATTGATTGTAGATATGTCTCATTGGGAAAAGTCAACTACTGATACCATTTGTGATGAACATAAAAAGTTAAAGCGTGAAATTGAACGATTTGATCAAGATGATATGACTAGACTTCGAGCTCATGTCAAGTCTTTAACTCATGCTAGTGAGCGTAACATTAGTCCAGCAGATGCATCTACTATTGAGATCACTTTAACTACCCTCAATATTTTAAACCGTTTAATGAAGGCATTGGAAAATAGATCAAGGTTGGTAGATACTTTAAGAGTACGTATTCAATGGGAAGATTTATTAGCTAAAGCCGTTGCGTGGTGCGAAGCCAAGGATCAAGAAATCCATTTATTTGTGCATGGAAAGGCTCGCTGGTCTGAACCTGTCGAAGATGAAGTGAGTCACCATTATCTTAAGCAATTAACCGAAGATGTTATTCAAAGCTTAGTTTCGTTCGAAAACAGTATTGCTCAATTTGATAAAGGTAAAATAAAAAATATGAATGTAAATATAAATTTTTTTTTTATTAATACAATTTTTCAGGTAAATTTTCGGAAGTATTAGATAGTTATCAAGAAATGGAAGAGCTGGTAGACACAGCTTTACCAAGTCATTTGGAAGACCGTCAAGAAGACTTTGAAAAACAGTTTGAATTATTGATGAAACGCTGTTCGTTCGTAAGAAAGGTAGTGGAGCAACATTTAGTCATCAACGATGTAACCTCTCAATTCAGAAAGTTAAAAACCGAAGGTGAAAAACTTAAATCATCCATGACACATAGTACAGACACCTCTTCCTACACTCAATCTGATAATACCTTTGATCAACGCGTTCAAACATTTAAAGACAATTCTTCTACTTGGGTTACTACATTGGTAAAACGTATTCCGTATCCTGAAATCACTGCCAACCTGTGTGATAATGATATTGCGTCAAATACCATGTCAAATACTTTGATTCGTGATAGAATGAATGAATATGCTACATACCTTGCTGAAATCACTGAAGAGCTGGAGGAATTACTTACTTCTCATCGAGATACTCTTTCGTTACAGCAACGTGCTAGCCTTGCTTACGATGATATCTTGCGCATTACGTCTTGGTTAGAAGACAGAGTACGTGCTATTCAAAAGTTCGATGCCAGTATTTTGGATCGAGAAGACGTCATTGTACTTGAAGATGAAACTTTGGTACGTTTGGAAAGAGAGCAAGAGGGTATTTTGGTTCGTTTGGAGCAGCTTGAAAAACGCGATATGGCTAAATCCTTGGACACTGTACGTCGTCTTGAAGTTGAAATTGATGAAACCAACTCTGTTTCCATTGATAGAAATACTTTGATCAGCGGTATTGAACGCTTGGAACTATGTCACAAGGAGTTAAAGAAGGCGTTGGTTGTAAGAACACAAGAATTGGCTACTTTAAAGAGACGTATTTGTTGGGAATCTAAATGGGAAGATGCTTATCAAGCCTTGAACGACTTGGCTCATCAATTATGGGATTTTAATGATAAGTTTGCTCAATATGATACGGAAGGTTTGAAGAAGAAGAGGGTCAGTGTTTCTGATCCTGAAACTGAAAATGTTGAAAGCAAAAAGGAAACCGTGTTTGTAGAACTGTCATCGTCTGTCTCTAACATTTTATCGCAATTTGATATGCTTGATTCTGATTCTACTTATAATGAGCTATATACTGCTTATAATTTGTATTATCAAGACGACAAAGATAACAAAGTAACTCCCTCGCTTCCTCCTCCTCAACATATCATTGATAAACAACGTGACTTAAAGGACATGTATCAAGACTTGAATGCACTGTCAAAATACATCTTTAGTGTTATGAATCAACACAATGATATTGCTGAACTTGTTATTTTATCTGACAAAGTACAAAAAGAAGGCGAAGCCGCTCAAAATGCGATTCAAAACACGTTACGAGAATCATCTTCTACGGCTACAAACGATATATCAACCAGTACTAGAAATACAGGGCCTATAATCAGTGATGAAGAAATCGAACAGCTTGTATCTATTCAAAACCAAATTGTTCAATTGTGTCAAACTGGTAACTCTTTGGAGTATTTGGAAGGCGGTAATTGGTTTGAAGGCAGTCAACCTCAGTCGCTTGTTCAATCTGATGATTACAATAAACAACTTAGGGAATTTATGGCCAAGAAAATGGACAGTCTTAACAAATTGAAGGAATCTATGGGTAGAATTTTGAGTAACTATCAATACACTGATTCTATCAAATCCAAGCTGGAGGAATATCATGTGGAAGCCAACCGTATTCAAGAATGGATCGATAAAGCGTATGATGCCTTAAATGGACGACATATTGATGTAGCCGTATCTTCTACCAGTAAACTTCGTAAAGAAACAATTACTTCTTACCAATCTGAAAATATGCATCTGGTATCTGAACTGCAAGATTTTGAATCGGTTCGTGTTGCTGCTTTACTAGAGAACTTGGATCTTTTAGTCAAGGAGGTCACTGAAAAAAATTCTTCCATTATTGCCGAGACTACCGAGGCTTGTAAATCTTTATCTGAACATGTAAACCGTAGTCTTCTCTCGTTACGTCAAGCTATCTTTAACCAATCTTTAGTACTTGATACAGCTGAAAAGAGACTTGTATGGGAAACTGATTTAGAGGAAATTCAAAGTCGTTTAGATTTTATGAATCATCAGCTCCAACTCTACATTTTAAAGAAGAATAAGTGTGTTGCTCAACAAGATACGCTTTCAAAGGATTTGATCGAAACACTTGTAGAAGAAAGGCGTGATATTGACCAACAATGTCAACGATTTATTAGTGATATGATGCAACCTCTGCAAGACCGTTATGAACAAGTCAAGGCGTTATTTATCAAACTTCCCTTAACAAAATCGATTCCTGTTCATATGCAAGAACGTATGGAACTTTGTATCCGTAATTTAAAAAAGTTGCAAGACGCACTCTCTTGGCGTGAAAAGGAATTAGATTATATTAAACAACGAAGTGAATTGGAACTGGATATGAAGCAATCCATGGTGGATCTTGACCAATACAAAAAATCAATTTCATTATTTGTAGAAGTCAAGGCAAGATGGAACCCTGATGATATTCATCAGAAACAACATGATACTGTAAACGAAGCAGTAGAAACTCAGTGGATGAGTGAAAAGGAACAATTTGAATCTTACAAGCAATCAAAGTTACTTACCATCAAGGATAAATACCAATTGTTACAAACCATTTCTAATTCTTTGAAGCCTGGATTTATGTCCGAGTTACATACCAAGAAAATCGAAGCCCTTACATTGATCGAAGATTATGTTGATGCTGATATATCTTATGCTCGTCAAGTTGTAACACAAAGAAAGCAAATATCTGAATTTTTGGATAACACATCTGATTTAGAAAAGTTGGCTGAATTTATCAAGGAAAAATTCCTGTCTTCGTCTGCAGCTGAAAAGCTAGATATGACTGAATTTAATAAACAGCTGGAAGATTTTATGGTTCGCGTCGAAGAAACGAAAACATTTGCAACCTCTGGTATTTCAGTTCCCAAAAGATCTAACCAAGAAGATATTGCTATGCCTACTAAAGTAAAAGATAAGACTATGAACTCTGTAGCTCAGGATGTTATTTCTACCCGAGTCGGAAGATTAGACGAACTTGTCGAAAGTCTATCTACTTTATTCAAATCTCAAGAAGTATTTACACGACTTCAGTATATACTTAAAATATTCAAAAGGCAAATTACTTCTTGTGACAATTGGATCTCATCTCGACGTGAGATACTTGAAAAGAGTGTATATATCTTGGACGATGATAATTTAGCTCTTGATATTGATCATTTACGTGATGCTGTTAGTGAAGCAGATAGTATTCAAACTGCGATGAAGGCCCATGACAACCATTTTACTCTTTTATGTAAATACCGTCAACAATACATTATGATATTTGATGAACAAGGTTTGCTCACTGATGGAGAAAAGGAAGAAAAGATGACTGAATTTGATCAAGTATCTGAATCGTTTGAAGCTATCAGTCGTCAATGGGATGATCTGTTACTGGAAACAAAAGAAGTCTCTAATGCTTTGACAATTGCTCTTTTACCTGCCGAATTAAATGGTCGTATTGCTAATTTGATGGCGTCATTTGATTTACTTCAAGAACAAATCTCAACAGAGGTTGAATCGTCTGTAACTGATTACCAAATCAGTGAATGGCAAAAGCGTATTGATCATTTAGAGTATAAGGAATATGATAGACTTCATTCAGAAATTGCAGATTATAAGCATACTATTAATGCGGATATGATTGAATCCTTAATGTCAAAATTAGACCGAGCAGGAGATACAGTACTGGAGATCCGTGCAACTTTGACTGGTCTTTATGATTTAATTAATGCAAGCCGTCTTCGGAATACACATGCCGAGAATTCAGAATTGTTTCAGAACTCTGCAGAAAAAATTATTGTACTTATAAATAAGGTGCAACAAGGTAAATTTAGTTTGACTACTGATAAAAACACGACAGAAGAACGTGTTCAACACTTTAAAGACCTTACTACTGCGCATAAGCAAATCAAGGAATCCATTTTAGAATGTCAAGGCTTTTATGACGACTCGTGTTCTTATTATAGTTTTATCAAGGTGCAAGATGTAAATACCCCTGAATCTCAACAGGTACAAGAAAATGTTGAAAGACTTTGGACTCAAGTCGAATCAAAGAATTCGGGGTTATCTGCTTTTGTAACTAGAACATCGAAATGGATTGAAGGATGTGACGAGTTGGATAAGTTGAAAAAATCTTTGGAAGCTTTAAAGATCGATGTTGATAAAATCTCTGGTATTCAACTCCATTCATCGTCTAACAATAAGATTCACAAGTATGAAAAACAACTGTTGCAAATCACAATGAATTTAGAAGAGCTGGAAAACACTGTTAGAACCACGCCCGATATGGATCAAGATATCGTAAACAAAACCAAGTTTTTAGCCCGTAGTCAAGAAATTCGTGATTCTAGTCTTATGATTCAACGCGTCTTGGATAAGCGAAGAATGGACAAGGAAAGAACTGGTTTATTTGAAGTATTCAAGACTGAAATTGCAAAGGTTTCTAAGACATGCGAGGACCAAATATCTTACATTCGTCAACAGTCTGCTGCGAACCCCGAGAATCATCTAAAAAAGGCAGATACTATCAATAGCATTATCAATGCATACAGTGCTGCCTTATCCCACATTCAGGACACTTATAGTGAATGTAAAATTAAACATGATGGTATCATCTCTGATCACGCTACCAAACTTATCAAGACCTTTGACCACCCACCTTTCGAGATTAACAATGCTAAACTTGGTCTCGATAAGCTTTTAAAGGAATTACACGGTGTTCTTAAAATCGAAAATGATTATATTACCTCGCTTAAATTGTTGGGTCGTCTTATCAAGTCTGACAAAGAGATCAGTAGAAACATTGCAGACTTAAAGTCAGGTGGTACTCGTCCCTATACAGGGAAATCTTCTCGAACAAGTCGTACGCGTGATTTACCCGAACTTAAAGAGTACATGAATCGATTTGATTCTGTTGAAACGTCTATTCGCGAATTCCAACAAAAATGTGATGAAATTAAAAAGAACTTGAACAAGAGAATTAGTATTGCTCGTACGAGCGCTATTACCAAGACTGTCGATAGACGTAAAGAAGAGATGGGCAGAAAGTGTATGGAAATTAAATCTTCGGCTGATGAAACCCGTGAACGTCTTGACTCTATACATAAGCGTCAAACTGCATCTTCCAAGTTATCAGAATCTTTGAAATACGTTGGTAACTTGAAAGATCGCGTTGAGGTACTTCAACTGTCTGGACAAAGCGTATCGATTGAAGAACAAGAATTAAATGAACTTCAAGAAGAAATTGATGTTACTTTGAAAAAATATACTCAAGATATTGATGCTCTGCTAAAGGCGTTAAGTCATAGCGATATTATTACATCTACCTCATTATCAGAGGGTTCTTTGAAGGCACAAAGAGAAAAATTGGGTAAATCGATTGAAGAACTTCGTCAGCTAGTCAAGCACCGAATGAAACAAGCTCACACAGAAGGAAGTATCACAGAATTTTTTGGTATTACCGATCAAGTTGAAGCGGATATTTTAATGTTATCAAAAGTAATTGAAGAAACGTCCACTCAACATGCTAGCGTAGTTGGATCCAAATTCAACAAAGCAGATTTACAAAGATTATTAAAGACATTAACTGCAGCTTACAAGAAGAGTGAGCCTAAAATAGCGCAACTTTTGATCAAGGCAAAATCAGAAGCACAAAAGCAATTTTTGGATGATAACGATCGTGTAGCCAAAAGATTAAAAAAGACAATGAAAGACTGGAGCAACGTACAGGCTTCTGTGTCATCTAGAGAAAAGGAATTACAAACCTGTATTAAAGAATTAAATCATGAATTCTTTACTAAACTTGCCATGGCCAAGTCTAGCCCGAGAGAAAGGAGAGCTCGTCGAACAAGCAAGTCTAGACCCGAAATAGTAACTCCACCTGGACCTCGTCAATTTAGTTTTAGATCTTCCACCCTTTCTACTGAGATGAAAATGGCTTCTAATCAAACTGTACGTCGATCAAAGACGCCAAATGGCCCTAATTCTGGTCGTAATAGTAGTTCAACTTATGTTGCAGATCCTAAAAACGAGTTGGATGTTCAACTTGGTTTGATTGTAAACGAAAGTCCATTTCGGATGAAAGTAAAAATGGTTCCCGGAGAGGCCGGAAAGTACTGGTTTGGTGATGATCATCCCAGATTAGTGTATTGCCGTATCTTACCCAGCAAAATGGTGATGGTTCGTGTTGGTGGTGGATGGGTTGAATTATCAAAGTAAGTTTTATAATAATAATTTATATTTGTGTAACTTTTTTTTTAAATATTGATGTCATTTATTTTAGGTTTATGAAAGGTACACAAAGGATTATTATTTTTATTTTTTATTTTAAGAAATAAGAATAACACATTACTAATTTTATTCTATCATTTTAGATCATGGTCATAGTGATAATCTTGCTACCAAGTCGGATAGCGGAGAGACAAGGTACTTGACCGTTAATACTTTCAATGATGTTGATGAAACACCCTCGTTCTCCATTACTACCAGAAGTGGATCTCCTATGGGTCCTGTAGTCGGAACACCTATTATTCGTCGCGGTAGTGGTGTCAGCAGCAGTCTAACTAATCGCTCCTCAAACTCTTCCTCGGGATATGTGGAAGGAGATAAATTTATACAAACAGATGAAGAAGGCAATCAAGTTGCGCTGAAAATGGTCAAGGCTGATAATTTATCAAAACCTACTAGCTCTAGTAAAAAAAGAAGTGGTATTTAGTAGTAGACTACTACTACAAAAATTCACTTTTTGTTATAAATAATATATATATATGTATACCTTTTATTAAAAAAAATAATTTTTTTAATACTGATATTTTTAGACCTTTTTCTGGTTCAAAGTAAAGGGAAATCAAAACATTCTTTTTGTGTCAGGTTCATGAAAAGGAAAAAAAAAAAAAAAAAAAAGAGCTCATCTGATGTATGCATAAATATGTCAGAGTTATGTAGTCTGTCTCCAACGAAGAAGTCTTTTCTTAAAACACACACACACGCATACTTTCTCTTTCTTTCTCAAACACGAACACACGATATATGTCGTGTAATTTATAGTTTCTGGACAAAGTGAAAAAAAAAAAGCATTGTAATTGACTTGCTGCATTATTATTATTATTATTACTTTTAAAAAAAAAAAGGATCCGAAACCAAGATAAAAAGATGTACCATATGTATGTTCATGTTATGGTCGTACAACCACAAGAAAACAATCCTTCATCAAACATTTATAACGGAATCTCCGCAATTGTGCGTGTGTGTGTGTGTGTGTGTATCCAAACTTTCCTAGTTTGATTACTTCAAAACTAACGTGTGTGTAAAAAAATAATCATTGATGGTGTGTTTTTAATCATGTACTATGTAAAATCCGGAACTACACTTTTGTGTTTCCCGCCTTCTCAAAATCTACATATGACCTGATTGTTGTCAATCACCTTATATTAGTCTAACATGAGGGTGACATAATCCTATACACGTTTTATTCAAATGATTTATGAAACTTTTTCTTTCTTGGTTACTACCCAAACATTATTAAAGGATTATTGTTTCGAAACATATTCTATCTTTACCAACAGATGCACGTCCTTGAAAAATAAAAACAAAGAGAGGGAAAATAAAATTTACAATATATACTAACTATTATTGTACCACAAAATTTTTTTGTGTTTATTTAACCAAGCCTTATCCCCCCCCCCCTTATATATATATATATATATATATATGTGTGTGTATTTACGCATATATTTTCCTTTTATCTCTACTCCATTTTTTTTTTTTTATTATTATAATATGAGAATTCTTTCAAAAATCTCAATCGAAAAAAAAATTCAACACTGGCCAAAACTAATGAACCGCAACCTGTTAAAAAGGAACGGCAAAGTAAACAATGAAAAAATAACGCCTAAAAAGTGCGCTGGTTCGACTTGGGTTTCAACCCTCTTTCAAAAGATCTGTCATAGTAAAAAACCATTACCTGTAACCGACCTTCAACATATCGTTATTTGTGAAAAGAATGTATCTGGTATCATGGTTTCATATGACGATAAGCCTGCAAAAGTGAGTGTTACAGATGGTGGTACCCAAAACGTCGCAGAAAAAACGGTGTCTGTTCGTCCATTCTTTCGATACAGTATGAATAACACTGACCTACGCAGCTTTCAATACCGCCGTATTACACAACCATTTAAACCTGTTTACGAAGTGGAATGGCAAAAGGATCAATGGTTACAACTTGATAAGTCTACCAACAAGCAAATTGAAGGGTTACGAAAGAATGGGTTCTCTAGAGTACCTATCCGTAAAGATGCAATTCTAATGAAACATATCATGTATGATGATCCTTCTGAACTAGATATTTTATTAGAATTGGATCTTTGTAACAACAACAATGAGTCAAAAAAGAATATAACGGATGAACAATCTTTCCTTCCTTTCTCAGTTCGTCGTACCCACTGGTGGCATACTTCTTATCAAATCGGGCAAGCAAATTTACCAGACTGGGTAGATACTGATATTTGTTGTACTCCTTCCGTTCCTTCGGTCTTTACTGTCGTTTCAAATAATTATTCAAGGTCTATTAAGCCTCTACAATACAATGAGCCTCCTTATATATTAGCCCAATAGGTTTAGGTTCTCTTTCTTTTAACACACACTCGTTTTATTATTATTGCTTATCCTTATGAAAATTCATTTTATATCCTGTAATTTTAATTATATCCCCCCACTTTATTATTCCATCGTTTGTATATTTTTCTTTCACTCTTTCATTTTTACTCTCTCTTTTCGATCGTTTTTACTTATATAAAATAATAAAAAGCAAACCGAATTTGTTTTTTAAATTGTAATTTATGAACAGGTTTAATTAAAAAAAAACTTTAGATCACGTTGGAGAATATCTCGATAAAAGGAAAATTAATTTGTAAAGAAGGAGGTTTGGCTGAAATGAACTCTTATGAGGTGATTTTTTTTTTTTTTTGCAAGTGGCTAAACCATTTAAGGGTTTCGTGTAAAGAATGAATGTTGTTTTCTCTTGGTTTAGAAGATCCTTTTTTGAAAGGAACAGTTTACCCGCTCTTTGCAGTGTGAGCTGTACAAATTTGGGTTAATTTAAATGTGAAAAAAAAAAAGTGGAGTTTTAAGAGAATAAGATGTACGCAGTTGAAAGATCGAATTCGGTCTAATAAGAGAGTATCCGGTATAACAGTTACCGTGGATATAGGGAGTGTTATGCAGAAAACTATATTGTATCAAGAAAAAAGAAGGGGGGTTTTTCCCGAGGTAAAAAGTACTATTCTCTCACACTAGTTTACTATATGTTAATTTATTTTAGTTTGTGCCAGTTACCGAAAACAAGGGCTTTCTGTCAGTTGTCACAAAAACAGTTTTTTCTTTCTTTTTCAGTAGTTTTTATATTATTTGTTTATTTCCAAGTGGATGGAGGTACAGAAACTATAAAAACGTTTTTTTTTAAAGCTTATTCTCTATAATTTTTATGCAGTGTGTACACAAACAAAAGATTTTTTCTTTTTAAGATAAAAAAAAAAGAAAGTATTCTTTGAAACCGTCGATCACTTTGAATCTTATTACGCTTTTAGTTTATCAAAATTATATAAATCTGCTACTACTACCAGTACTACAAAAAGAAGGGGGATAAGAATAAAAAAAAAAAGCAGTTAAATATCGGTGTTCTAAAGCCCTCACCGTGGGTGAAAGAGAGTGAGAGTGAGAGTGAGAGAGAGAGAGAGACATTTGGAAACTATCACGTGTAATCAGCAAAAAAGACATTTGGTATTAGAAATACATAATTCCCTGACAACCATATTTATTTGTTTTTTTCTCACCCCTTTTTTTTCCCCCATTTTCTTTCACTTTCTCATACATGTCTTCTCCACCAACATTTAGTTTACAAAATACTTTACCTAGGTTACCCGTTCCTTCCTTAGAAGAATCATGCGCCCTGTATTTAAAGTCCATCATCCCACTTCAAACACCTCAAGAGCACGCAAATACAAAGTCTATTGTTGCTGATTTCCTTGCAAGTGATTTATCAAAGTCTTTACAACAGCGCTTAATCGATATTGATCATGTCTCTCCTACTAATTGGTTAGAAGATAATTACTGGTTAAAGAAAGGTAATAGCATATATACTTTTATAATTATGATATTAATTTTTTATTTATTTATATTAGCTTACTTGGAATGGCGTGAACCTTTAATGGTCAATAGTAACTGGTACATTCTTGGCCAAGTAGATGCGGGACAACCAAAACAACTTTTAGCTAATAACGGTGTACAAGCAACTGGTCTTTACTCTCAATTTCAAGTGCGTAGAGCTGCCCATATGATTCGTCGTGGTTTAGAATATAAAGAAATCCTTGACAGGTAAGGAAAATCATATGTGTACAATACGTTTTTGTGTGTGTACTCAATTTTTTTTTTTTTTTTTTTTTTGGTAGGCAAGAATTACCCGTAGATATGGTAAGAGGTAACAAATCACTATGTATGTGGCAATACAGCTCCATATTCTCTGTCACTCGGGTTCCTTTACATCACTGTGACACACTTGTGAAAGCCAACGCTAAAGAAATTCGACACATTGTTGTTCTTTTACGTGACCAAATTTATAAATTGGATATTTATAAACAAGATACATGGATTTTACTTACAACAGACGAAATTGAAGAGTAAATAATACTTTACTCACAAAACAAAACAAAAAAACTAATATTATTTATTCTTTTTTAGCGCACTTTTAACTTTAATTCATCATGTTGAAAATCTATCCAAGTCTAGTGTACCTGTCTGCCTCTTGACCTCCTGGCATCGTGATAACTGGGCCGTATCCCGCAACCACCTATTATCAATGGAACCTACACTCCACCGTCATAACCTAGATCAAATCGAAACCGCCTTATTTGCAGTTGCTTTAGACGACCACTCAAGCGGTATTGATAACCACTCATGGACCAAAACCATGTTCTGCGGCCACCAAGGGTTAGGTAACGGTCATAACCGTTGGTTTGATAAATCATTTACACTTGTTGTTGAAAACAACGGTATGTGCGGCTTCTCCGGTGAGCACTCACCTGTCGACGCCTTGACTGTCAGTTACATCTTTGACCACATGTTGCAGGAACCCGTTACAGGACCTAAAACGCACCAATTTATTTATCCTTCAACATCTTACACTTCTCAAAAGAGCGTGTCATTTGAACACTTGCTATTCAAGACAGATACCAAATTAAACGAGTACTTGGCTGCTGCGCAAATATCTGCTGATGCTACCGCATCTCTTTCCGATTCCAATGTATTGGTCTTTAAAGACTACGGTACAAGCTGGATTAAAAAGACCGGCCGTGTTCCTCCTGACGCCTTTTACCAAATGGTCCTTCAATTAGCTTACTATCGTGTCCATAAAACCGTAACTCCTACTTATGAAACTGCCTCCACCAGAAAGTACTTGCGTGGTCGCACTGAAACCATTCGTACACTTAGTGTTGACAGTAAAAATTTCGTTGAAGGCTTTGATAATGAAAAATTAAGTCCTGCTGAAAGGTACCAATTGCTAGTGAAAGCTACTTCTGCTCATAGGGATTATACAGCTATTGCTAGTGACGGTCATGGCTGCGATCGTCATTTGTTAGTACTTCGCTTGTTAAACGCAGATCATCAGATGCTGAACGAAAAGGGCGAATTGGTAAACGTACCAATGCATCCTTTCTTTACTGATCCTATTCACGGTCAATCGCAAATCTGGAGGTTGAGTACTTCTGGTCTTCACGCTGGTATTCGATTAATGGGTACTGGATTTGGTACTGTCTATCCTGACGGTTACGGTATTAATTATATGGCCGCACCTACTCTAGTTAAATTTGGTATTGAAAGTAAACGTGTACCCGAGACAGTAGAAACAACCAAGTTTATGCAAGTGATGGAAAATGTACTTTTAGATTTACGTACTGTATGTGAACAAGTGAATGGAGTAGATTCAAAATTATAGAAAAAAGGGGAGGAGGGGGTATTTTGTTATTATTAAATATTAAATAAAATATATATATAAATATAAATGAGTATTATTTTTTTTTAAGATGCCTTGTTTTTCTGTTGCTGCTTCTTTTCTTTTCTTTCTTTTCGTTTAATAATAGCTAATAAATCACCATCATCAGAATCATCTTCTGAAGAAGAAGAAGAAGAAGAGGATATATAGGTAGTTGAGTAATGAGGCTCTTGTTGTTCATGAATAGGAGAAGTTAATGGTATGAAATGATTTGGTAGTGGTTCGAGTATATGCGTAGGTACATCAGATTCAGTTTCTTCTCTACTACTGCTACTATAAATGGATCTATTCGTTTGTTGATAAATCAGTGGACGTTGATACTGATGACTATTCCGATTTATATTATGATGATTTGGGTATAAAGAATCCGGATGATTATTATAATACGAAGGTAATCTATCCGGTGAAGAAACAGTTGTAATTTGTGAAGTATTTCTGGTCAAGTTATTATGATGTTGATTAAACTCCCAGGAACGACTTGATCTCCAAGAAGAAACAGAATTATAAGATCTATTTGAAGTCTTTGAAGCGGTTGAATCCGATCTTCCTACTAGAGTGCTTTCGCCACCATTGGAATGACGGTGAGCGGTAGTTAAAGTTGAAGTAGAGCTATTATTTGTATGCCAAGATGGTAAAATACCAGAATTCGTTCTTCCTTCATCCGTCGAGCGTAAAGATTCAATGTCATCCTCTTCTTGTTCCGTGTTTCCTTCATTGTCATCAGATAATACAGTATCATGAATATCATGTGAGTATTTATTTTCTCCTTCGTCATCGTCGTCAATAGGTACAGCCGCACGAGGCCATGTACCAACTACAATGGGTAAATCCAGTACACAATTATTCTTTCCTCCAAATGATACTGTTACTCTAACTTTATAATGAAATCGAAGTACTTTATCCTTGTATCGAATAGAAGGAGGTGTTGAAGTTGGTATAGATAACTGACACTGCAAAGTTTGTTTATAATGAGGTGACTTGATATCAATAAAATAAGGTGTACTTCGAATTACCGTCTCTTTAAATACTGTATGTCTCGTTGTTCTAATTTCTACCGTTCTAACAAGATCGATTGTCACACCATCCTTACGTGAGAATGATGTAAAATGATCAATTATAATTTTAAGCGGAACGATATCACCTTAAAAAAAATTAGCGTTAAAAAAAAAAAGATTTTTTTTTTTTATTGTTACCTCTTGTGAAACCTAGACGAGGCATAGATGCCCTCACCATGCATTTTTGATTATATTTTGCGTGCGGAAGCATTATATCTAGACTCTTTTCTTGAGGCACTTTAAACTGATCTTTTCCGATATCGATAAATTCCAGTAACAACACAACGTATTCTACCTTTGGACACAGGGATTCTGGTAGCATGGGTCTGTCTAACAATGCATTAATTGTATAACGGATATGACCTTTCTTGCCAAACTTTTTTTTTGAGAAAAAAAAAAATTGTAAATTAGAAATGAATGACGTTTTTTTTTTTTTTTTTTTTTTTTTTTTTTTTTGAAAGAAAAACTAACCTCCATAGAGCTTGGCAAATTCAAGTTCTTTGGTACAATAAACTGAAAAGGAAAAGTATGCTCAGAAGCATCCAAAATAGTTTGTTTCGACTTATTGTCTTGGTCTACAGCAAGTACAATAGTATTTTGAAATAAAGTGCTTGTTTCTTTTTCTTTCAGGTGGACGTAAACTTGACCAGAGAATTTAAGTTGAATCAAGTTGACTTTAATGGCACTTTTTGGGTGTACAATGACAAGACCTATTTTATGTTAGATAATATTATTATTATTTTGAAGCAGCCAAGTTACCTTTGATAGTTTCGCCTGGAAAGTAAAACTTTTCTTCTTCTAAACGAATGTCTATTATTTTACTTGTCAAATGTCGTGTTAGCATGGAGAGATAAAAAATAAAATATAGTAACAGAGAGAAGAGGAAGAAGAAAAAAAAAAGATTTATTTTTTTTTAGTGCTTATCTTATACGCTTGTGACTTGGGCAAAAAAAAAAAAAAAAAAAAAAAAGAAAAAAAAAATATATATTATGTAGTACTTTACTATGTTACTAGTTTTGTAGTAATGATATTAAACGTAGTTCTTTCTTCTTTAATAGTATTTTCATTTGGGGAAGGTGAGGAAGGGGATAACTTTACAGTTACAAACTTTTTTTTTTTTTTGGGCCGTGACTTTTTGTGGGAAATGTTTCCCTTTTCTTTTTTTTATATATATATTTCTTTTTTCTTCTTGTTCTTTTTAATAAACCCTATTATTTTATTTTATTCATTTGTAACTGCACAATTTATTAACAACCTCAACAACAACAAAAAAAAAATGACTTTACCCTTCTTTCATAAAAGTGGAGTTAAAAAAAAGAAGGAAACAAAGAGTAGAACGGAATCTAGTTACCCAACACTTTCTTCATTAATACAAAAAACTGCACCAATAGAACAACAACAACAACAACAACAACAACAACAACAACAACAAGAGTCTGAATTACTACAAGCAGAAGAATTGGATGAAAACTTTTTTTATAAACATGTAATGACTCACTTTCACTCTTTATTTTGTGAATCAGCCATTGTTTGTATACCTCATTCAAGGTCTATTGAAGGACTTGTTTTAACAAAAGATATTATTGGTAAAAAAAAACAAGATTTTTTTTATTTTTTTATGCATAATTAAAACCCTTATAATAGAGACGCATTGCTTTCAAACATCTCCTTATTTTTGTGGTCAATATAGAGCTACCAAACAAAAGCAAAAGATTATTGAATTAGATGATCCTATTATTTCAACAATTGAAGGCTTTAAAGAAGTACGTACTGTACATATAATGGATGAAGAAGTTTCTTACAAAAGAAATAACAAGATTAGAATATTATTAATAGATAGACTTTTGGAAGGTGAACCACCCGTAAGTTTTTTTTTTTTTTTTTTTTTTTTTTTTGTATATAATTAAACAATAAATCTAAATAATTATTTTAGAAATATCATTACCATAAACATGCTATTACTATTCCACCTGTTCGTAACTCTAGAACGTAAGTCATATGAATAATAAAAAAATTATGAAACTTGCTAATAATAATAAAAAAAATAACCCCTAATTTTTTTTTTTTTTTGTGTGTAGTGATTTAGAATTTTTAAACATGTTTCCTGAAAACTTGGAAGCTCTTTATGAATTACAAACTGCAGTGCAAGAATTTACAGATTCTTACGTATATATAAAAGGCTACAACAAATGTACGGTGGAAAGAATACAACACATGTATATGAAGACGTACAGGGTAATTTATATATTAGTATACATGTAATCGTACTAACCCTTTGTTTCTGTAGACTATATTACAAAGAAATAAATTACTACAAGATTCATGTCGTACACCATCTGAGCATGATCAATTTTTAGAACTAGTAGAAAAGTAATATACATATATATTATACTCTCTCTCCCTCTCTCTCTCTATCTCTCTTTTATATATTATTTACCTTTTATTATTTTATGTAGCGTTGTCATGAGTTTCTTGCATAAAAAAATTTGGATTCAATCACTACAATCACTATTATCTTCTCAAGATAACTATCTCGATACAGTATGCTATACCTATTCAACCGTCACTTTATCTCAGTACTCAATTCGATATCCTATTTCTGAAATGAATCTATCTTGCTTTCGAGACGCCATCAATAACTTTAAAAGATTAGATTCTGATATCATTGATACAACCACAAAGCATTCTCAACTGGCTTTTACTCCGCTTGAAAAATTAACTGTCTTGAAGACTACTTTGGATTTAATATCTTTGGCTGTATCTGACTATGTAAAAGATTTTGGCAATGGCACATGTGGTAAAATAGTATTTATTTATTTATTGTATGTATACTTATTTTATTTTATTCTAGATACTTCTGTTACTGCAGATGAATTAATTCCTTTACTTGCATTTGTTATTGTTCAAAGTAATGTACCTAGACTTGCAAGTTTGATTTATTATATGCAGTATTATAGATTAGCCAGAATGGTAGAAGGATCTGTATACAGGTAATATATATATATATATATATATTGCTGTTAAAATTGTGTTAAACAAATTTTGTTGTTGTTCAGTTTTGTCGTTACAACAATGAAAACTGCTTGCGAGTTTTTAAAAGATGACCCATTGTCATTAAACGATGCAAGTTCGGTCAGTTCAAGTATTTCTGCAGGATCATTATCAACAATAAACCTATCACCTGAGCGACCCAGATCTGTATCATTCAGTTCGACAAACAAATTTGGAAAGCCAATTAGTGCACCATCTCATCACGTTAACTCTGCTCGATTCTCTCTTAACCATCGAAAATCCCAAAGTGCCGACCTGTACGGTCTTACCGATTTAACGATTAGTGCCAGTAACAGTAATAGTAGCATACACCCATCTCCATTAGAACAAGAAGTATTGGACGCAGATATCGAAGAAGATCATTACAGTACCAGTAGTGCCGCCAGTAGTAACAGTAACAGTAGGCGAAACTCGGCAATTATTAGACCTCATATGGTTTTACCTAACCCACGAACGGGTGAAAATCGAAAGAGCCTAGATATTCCCAACGATTGGCTATTGCCAAATTATACAACCAATAATAATCGATATAAATTAATTCCATCTCGTAATTTAGGTTTATCAAAACCTATGGTTACAACCACCTTCCCATCTATATCCAATTCTACTCCTTTACCCGTCGATTTATTACCTGATACCGATTTACCGATCGCTTCTTCTACTCATTCATTACCTCCTGTCATTGATATACCAAAGCTTGGTAGGTCCCTTAGCACCTCAACTGTTATCAAGAAGAAATTAACACAACCACCAAAAGTGATTAATATACGGGATAGAATATCCTTTGACGGTATAAGAAGACCTGCTTCCATATGCATCGATACAAGATCACTTCATAGTATTGAAGATGGTAGAGAAGATTCGGAAGAATTAATGGGCGATTTCTTACGAGGTTTAAGTAAAATAGATGGTAATGTCGTTGGTGAAAGAACTGGCTCAATTAAAACATTTAGGCACTTTTAACAGAAGAAAAAAAGAAAAAAATTGTGTTACCCTCCCTCTCCCCAATATTGATTCCCCCCCCCACACACATTTTTTTTTTTTTTTTTTTTTTTAATTATATCAAAAATAAAATTATAGCAGTAAAGATATTTATTTATTTACATTAGAAAAGGTATTTTTCTTATTTTTTAGCAATAAAGACTAAAGGTTCTTCACAATTGGTTGCAATAGTACCAGCAATACGAGTAACTGGTTCCGGTCTCTTTCCACTTGCAGTCTTGATCTCAAAATTCTTTAAAAGATACACCAACGACATTTGAATTTCCTGTACCGCAAAGAATCTACCAGGACATAAATGTTTGCCCATACCAAACGAAACGAAATCTCTTGCTGGTGTCGTACTAATTCTATTCAAGGACATATCAGGGTCCATGTCATCTACCTCGGAACGAATCACATTGTTACCAAAATTCAATTGACGAAGCGAAGATTCAACAATACGTCCTTTAGGCACTTGATACCCATTGGCAAACGTATAATCATGCATAGCCTTTTTACCGTTAGCTAAACGATCAGAACCTTGACGAAGCACTTCTCTCATAAAGTTATTTAAAAACTTCATTTGACCGAGTTCAGCGTGAGTAATGGGCGCACTACCAGGACAAACCTCTTCAATTTCTTGTAACAATCTAGCCATTAAATCAGGACGAGCAAGTAACCAGTAAAGACTGAAACTCAAGTTCATGGAAGTCGTATGTACTGAAGCAAACGCCACCATCAAGACTGCATGAGCAAGTTCAATTTCATTAAAGTGGATTGGGTTTCCGTTTTCATCTGTATCTGTATACTCTACAAGACCTTGCAAGAAATTCTCTTCCATACCATGAGCTTCACCTGCCTCTTCTGCAAGTCTCATCTTTTCACGACGTTGGATAATGACGGGCGCAATATATTTAGCCATGACATCTTGATGTTTCTTTGCCGATTGAACGTAAGGTAAAACCAACTTGTGCAAGAACTTGGGGACAATCATAAACAACGCAACATTTTTAATCACATCGCCTGTAAATCCTGCAAACGATTGAATCACTTCTTTATTCAATCCAAATTCATCGCCGACTAAACTGGGTACACTCATATAAGCAACAAAGTTTTGGAAAAATAAACTGGGTTCTTGAATATGATTGATGTCTTGCTTGAGAAGCTCGTCAACCGCGTTTTCAAGACCGCGTTGGATACCAGGGACGTATTGAGGCATCTTGGCGTTAGGGATTGCAAATTTAGCTACGACTGGGTTGACTCGGATACCAATGTCCATAATATCTGCGTCGAAAACATAATCAAGATGAAGAAGATCTAATATTCAAAAAGTAAAAATATTAATATCAAAATGATTAAAAGAAGGAGATTTTTTTTTTTTTTTTTTTTTTTTTTTTTTACCTCTGACAATACCATGTTCCAAGGATAAATCATCTTGGTCTGCCTTCATGGCCTCTTCAGCAGATTTGCCATTGGTTACAGTAACAGTCTTTCCATTTACATCCAAGTTATAAATTTCACCGTACTTTTGGTTACACCAATCCAGAAATTTGTTTGGCATGGCCATCAAATACAAGGTGTGACCAAATAACGGAAGACTGAAAGGTACTGTAGGAGGTAAATGTAATTTTTGACGTTGAGCTTTGATATATGCTGAAAGATTATACAAGGTAATGAAAGTTGCGGCTCCTACAAGCATCAATTCGTTCTTGGTGGAACGCTTATACATATCTGTCAATCTATGAGAGACAGGTAATTGCTTGATTAATTGAATCGCATTTTGAATAGGTGTATTTGACTGAAGTTTATTTAAATAATCCATATTGCAAAGTAAAAAGATGGGGGTGTGAGAGATTTATTTATTTATTTTTTAAAAAAAAAAAAAAAAAAAAAAAAAATGGTCTTTATATAAAGTAGAAATTTAGCTCAAGGAAGATAGAACAGAATTCATTCTGTAGTCAGCTCCGTTTTCTTGCTTTATTTACACTCAGTGTATTCGGCCCTAAGATTCGGCCGGGCCTAAGATTTGACCGGGCCTATCATGTCGTAATGTCAATAATAACAATAACAAATGATCATCATTTCTCGATTGAACACAATGATCGTTATTTAACCAAGGTCCGATCTGCATAATTTTCGCTCTTTTTTTTTGCTGTTACAATTTCGCAATTGTTTTGTTTCGACTTTTTAATTAGTAAATACGCGTATAATTTTTCTTTTTTTTTTTTTGCGAAGGCAATATATTCTTCTTTTTAAAGAGGATTAGTCCACTCCCAATTTGAAAAGTCCGCCCACTTTTTTGAGATTAAATTGCCCAAAAATTTGAGACTAATTTGACCAGATGTTTGAAGCTGAGTTGACCAGCTTTTTGACTTTATTCAAATGAATTTCTTTCGCGAAGACGGTAGAGGTGGAATAGTGGACGAGTCTGGCCATGAAGCGGCTGCTTTTGTTGTAAACCCGTCATTCAGACTGACAAGCTTGACAAACCTACATAAATATATCAAAAATAAAAAAGATAGTTGAGAAAGAACCGAAAGACACTGATATGCAAGAAGCAACTACAAAAAATGAAAGGTTATCAGAGTACAATGTTTACACTACCGAAGATCAATTGCGATACTTCTTTTTTTTATTCAGGAGAAGCTTATGAAACCAGCAGAAGTTGCAATTGGCGGCCTTATTTATTTAAAAATTACCCTACATTTGGGCAGTTTTAAAACGTCATTGATAAGAGAAGTGCAGAAACAATAGTTGATGAATAAAATAAGTAATATTGATATAAAAAAAAATCGATAAAAATAATAATAGCAGAGGTAGATTGTAAATATGATTACTTGCTAATAAAAGAATGGGAGAGGAATGGAGCAGCGGATTCATCTTCAGAATCATCACTGTTTAACTCTACGGCTTTTCTTTTTCTGTTACAACAGATCAAAGCTTCAACATCTTCCATTAACTTTCTTCCAGTCAACACTGTTTCCAGCAAGGCGGTGAGATCAGTACCAATACTTGAAACTCTGATCTGGGAATGAAAGCTTTTTTGTTCGAGAGATTCTGGTAATAGTATTTCCAGCAGGAATATCCATAATTAAAACCTCTAGCTCAAGTCCTAGATAAAAAAAAAAGTTAATATCTTAGAGAACAACCTATATTATAATCAAATTCTTACCCATCATCAGAAAGCTGACAGTGCACAAGCTGTTGCAGGGTTAGCTTTAACTAATCTTGAGAGTATATCCCTTTAGGTCTTTGGTAATTTTATCATGCCATCATCTAAGTACTTGTCGTCGATAGGCACGTCTTCCTTCCCAACTCCCCAATTTCCTACTTCGTGGCGGCCAGCCTTGGACAAGATGTCAACCTTTACTCCGGTGACCTTTCTTTCCCTTTTACTTGAACCCTCCAAGCCTCTACTCTCATTTATTCCTAATGAACAAGCTGTGCTGACTCGTTCGCCTAATTTGGCTTCAATAGGGCTGCCTTTAAAGCATTTAAATACGAACTGCCAGATTTTGTTGAAAAGATTGCCTTCAGAAAAGTCGTTCAACTCAATTCTTTCGGCGTTTTCGAATACTTCAGCAACTTCAATGACAGATTTTTAAATCCATTTTTTGGTTGTGATAGTTCCAAATTCAAATTTACTTTCGAAGGCGTGATCATAAAAATCTTTAGGTTTCTTGAATACGCCTTGATCAAATGAGGTCAAGTGATTTTTTTACATCTTTCATCAATACTGAAAAGAACTGGCGCTTTGTAATTTCTGATTTCACGAAATTCTTCTTTGGTAAAAACTTCTTTCCATTCCCTCTTAAACGTGTTCAAGTTACCGCCTGTGTAACTGCTGATGATTAAGTTTTTGCTTGAGTAACGAAATCGTCCCAATTCACACGATTCTCTTCCTTAACAATATTTTGTAGTATTGCTGACATTACTGAGTAACATATCTAGCTAGTAACAAAATCGCATATGGAAATCAAATACCACCATGACGAGAAAAAGCGCACTGGTGTTTGTACAAGCACTGGAATGCTTGAGGAAGCACCTGCGCTAATTTTAAGCAGGAGCCCCACCTTTTCAAGCTCAGGCTAGCTTTTTTTGACAAAAAATGGTACATCAGCAGTGCCAATTTAGGGAAATTCCTGGTACACCACCATATCATAGGGAAGGTCTTTTTGAAATATTTAGACATTTGATTGTATAAAAGGTACTTGCTTTTATATGAATTCATTGTTAAAAAAAAAAGGGTGGAATAAATAAGTAGTTTATTCAACCATGATAAAATGGGGTTTATTTAATCATCACGATATTTAAAAATTACGTCATAAATTGGCACTGGTGGTGTACCAAGAATTAACCAAAAAAAAAAAAATAATACTAGTAAAAATTATGTTTTTGAAAAAAAACCATTTCAACGCTAGCGCTTTACATAAACTTTGTATACCAAGATGAGTACGCTTTATTACTAATTGTTTTTTTTATAGACCTTTTTATACCAACTATTTTTCGTTGTATAACGTAATGCATAATGATAACCGTCGAATGATTTGGTATATCAAATAATAGAACAAATATATCAAATAAACTTTTTAAGACTACTTGCAATATTACTATGTATATCGTATTTAAACTTGGCAAACTAGTGTATAGAAGTTACATTTCTCTTGTATACTATTTCTCCCGCTTAAACAAAATATATCAATTTAATAGCTGCGTTTGCATGAAACTACACACCTAGACATTAATATTACAAAAAAGACAAGTTAGATTTTAAAATATATTTTTACTTGATCAATTTGTCCTGCCAAATAGAATTGGAGATATCCAACATATTTTTCGTAGCGTTTATATCTCGTTGCCAAAGTATGTTACAAGATTTTTTTTTTTTTTTTTTTTTTTTTTTTTTGCATTCCAGTATACTATTGGTGTTTTTCCCCATTTGACATCTTCATTGGTTTCATTTTTTTATTTGATTTGCACCTATTGCTGGTCCGTAATAAATATACATTAGCAAGAGCTCAAACATTATTGTCATCAATTAAAATAGTATAGAACTATGTATTAAAATAACATAAGTAATTAATTTGTATGTTTATTTCATTATACTCGTCTTTAAACTAAATAAACAAAATAAATTTAACTTGATTACAGGACGTAAAAATACACGAGGGGTTTTTATTTCAAAAAAAAAGTAAATAGTTATATTATCCAATTTCACTGTTTTACAGCTGTTACTTTTCTGATAATCAGTTTTTCAATTTCGACAAACGTGATTAATAAGACGACAGCTATAATAGTAATCACCCAACATTCCCATCCGACAGGAACTAGCTCTAACCAACCGTTGATACCAGGTGTGTAAATACCCATAACCATTAAGCCAAACGACACAAAGAAAGCTCCAACCATCCATCGGTTACCCGTTACACCCGTCTTGAATACAGACAAATGAACACTCCGAGCGTTAAAGGAGTGAACCAGCTGTAATGTTGTAAGCGTAGTAAATGTCTATTTACAATTTGTTTAGTATATGTACACGACGTAAAATATTTATAGCTTACCATTGATCGAGAAAGCTCAATAGGAAACTTAAGAGCGTATAATGTAATAACATAAGACGCCAAAGCCAACAATGCAATCAACATAGAGTTAATAAAAATAATCAACCATGTCATCTTGGTAATAACACCCATTTTTGGATCACGAGGGTGTCTTTGCATCAAATCCTTTTCATTTGGCTCAACACCTAAAGCCATAGCAGGTGGAATATCAGCTATATAAATTTATAGAGAAAATTAATAAAATGAAAGAAAACTTGGTGTTTTTTTTAAAAAAAAATTAGTATGTTATTACCGATAATGTTTGCCCATAAAATCATCATAACAGTCAATGGTACTTCGATATTAGCAATAGTACAAATCAACATTAAAAAGATTTCAGCACCGTTACAACTTAACAAGTAAACAATGAACTTGAGAATGTTATCAAATACATGCCTTCCTTCTTTGACTGCATCAACAATACTGGTAAAGTTATCGTTTACCAATACGATATCAGCAGCTTGCTTTGTAATTTCGGTACCAGCTTGACCCATAGCAACACCAACATCAGCACGTTTAATAGCAGGAGCATCTAATAAATATGTGCTTAATATAAATTATACATGTAATATGAAGTAAACTTACCATTTACACCATCACCAGTCATTGCAACCAATTCACCTCGCTGTTGTAATGCACGTACGATAGACAACTTATTATCGGGACTGACGCGAGCAAATACACTAGGAAACGGATCCAGTTCAATAATAGCGTCATCAGATAACAAATCCAATTCACGACCAAGAATAGCTCGACTCTAAAATCAAAAAAAGGGAAAATTATGATAAATAACCAGTTATAGTTTTTTTTTAAAAAAAATACGGCTTACCATTCCTGGGACATCGCCCTTGAAAATACCAAGTTGAGAAGCAATAGCTGTTGCAGTCTCTACATGATCACCAGTAATCATCATGACATGAATACCAGCCTGCTGACATGTTTCAACTGCTTCTTTTACACCTTGTTTGGGAGGATCAATAAGACCTACTAACCCAACAAAAATCATACCAGATTCCTCTAAGTTAGGATTTTTATTAGAAGACTCTTCACCATCAGACGTTTCATTATGGCCTTCTGAAAGATGTACACTATCAGCAGGAATAATCTTAAAAGCAATACCAAGAACACGTAAACCTTGAGAGGCCATACGCACATTTTCATCATATACCTGAGAAGCAAAATCATCCGTCATTTCCATTGACTGATCTGTGATAGACTCAGCATCTTTTTTCATATAATGGCTACATTTTCTTAAAAGCTCTTCAGGAGCACCTTTACAAGCGAAAAACATTTTATCGTTATCAAGAATATGATTGCCACCTTCAGCGTGATATACAGAACTCATCAATTTACGTTCACTATCAAATGCTTGTTCGTAGACCTTTTTGAAGCCCAAGTTTTGGCTCCAGTAATCACGACCTAATCCACCCTTTTGAGCAGCTACAGTTAATGCGATTTCAGTAGGATCACCGATAGATTTAAATTCACCGGTTTCTTCATCTTTTCGAATAGCAGAGTTATTACAAAGACTGGAGACCATGAAAGCAGAATAAAGTTGTTTGGTGTAACCTTCGGGGTGTTCGGTATCAATTGGTTTAGGTCTCATGGCTGCATAATTGATTTCCTGCTGATCATTACTTGAGGCATTAGCAGTATGTCTAACATGAATCATACGTCGACGCAAGTCTTCATGTTCACGAATAATTTGACCATCGTTAGGGTTTACAGAAGTAGATTCTGTAAACTTGTATAAGGAGTTATCTGTAGTCCATAATTCAGAAGTACCCATTTTTCCTTCAGTTAATGTACCGGTCTATATTTGTAGTGCATAAATATTTTATTTTAAAGTTTTTGTTTTTGTTTTATGTTTTACCTTATCAGAGCAAATAACTGTTACACTACCTAGTGATTCGACAGCGGGTAAAGTTCTTACAATACATTGACTAATAATAATTTTAAGGTTAATGCTTGTTTTTTATTTCTGAGGATCATTCATGCTTATACATACTTTGCCGCCATACGTCTTACTCCAAGAGCCATAGTGACGGTAGTAACTGCCACTAAACCTTCCGGAATAACGGATACGGCCAAGCTATAAAAACATAATTAGTATAAATATAGTGAAATAAAAATAATAATAAAAAAAAGACTAACCTTAAACCAATATTAACCATTTGACGGGCATCTTTTTTCCAAATAACACCAATAGCAACGACTAGTGCACACAAGAAAATAGCAAGAATGACCAAATAAATACCAAGTTTTGACAGCTTCCTTTGAATTGGTGTTTTCACTTTGCGCTTAGAACCAGATTGAATAGCTGTACTAATTTTACCGATCTATATATATATATATATATACATATATTTGTTATTATGTATGCGATGTGCAAGCAATTTTTAGTTTTGTTTGCTTACCTCAGTTTGAATACCTGTTCTCACAACAATACCTTTTGCTCTACCACGCGCAATTGTTGTAGACATGAATGCATTGCCTTTGCAGTCGCCAATAGGAATCTTTCGCGTCTGACGTATTATAAAAAATAAATAAATAATTAGTGGATTAAGACTTAACTAGATTTGTTATGGATTGTACATACTTTCGATTTAATTGCATGAATATTTTTTTGCGCAGGAACACTTTCACCCGTAAGGATACCTTCTACCACACCAAGTTGAGATACTTCAATTAATCTTATATCAGCAGGGACAGCATCACCTTCTTCCAACACAACCAAATCACCAGGAACCAGTTCTTCTGATTCAATGTATCTTTGCTGACCATCACGAATGACAACAGCTTGAGGAACAGATAAATTCATAAGGGCATTTAAGGTTTTACTTGCTTTCCATTCTTGGCTAAAACCAATAATAGTGTTTAAAACTACGACGACGAGCAAGACGATCATACTGTTATACTCCTTTTCTGCGGCTTCAATGATGGCAGCGGCAATTAGGATAAGTACCATAAAATCAGTTAATTGTTCCCACAACATTTTAAATGGATTAGGGCGTGGAGGTGCAGGTAACCCGTTTGTTCCATAGTGCTCTCTTAAAGCCGGAACCAAATCTTCCGATAAACCGCGGTCTTTATCCGTCTTTGAAAACATACAAAGTAATTTATCAACAGACCGATCAAAATAAAGCGCTTGAGGAGGAGGTAATAAAGCGATACCGAGTACTTCTGGTGCACGGGGCATCTTGGATTTTTCTTCGTTACTAACTTCGGTGTATAAAGAGGACTTTAATAAGCGTTCCATATCACCTTGTTCATTTTCTTTGATTAAATCACGCCAATCACTAAATTGATTTGGAAAGAAACGAGTCAATAGTAAGACCATAGCAATAGCACCACGTTTTTGCTCTTTGGTAGAGGAGGTAGGTTGGCATCGGTAATGAATTTTTAGTTGGCGGCGTAAGTCTGAAACGTCCAACTCACTGACCACAACACGAAACTCAATTACTAAAATAAAAAAAATGTTACTGGTTTGATTTGATTTGATTTTTTTTTTTATGATCTGCAAACCTTCTTCAAGGAAATCACCAAATAAGAAAAATGCCATGTCAGCAGCAGTGGTTGTCTTCTTTTTCAAAAGATGACCTTCAGTATGTCCCATATTAAGAAACAAACCTTCAGATAATCGTTTCATAAGAGATTTATCAAGATGAGGCTGACCGCCATTCTTGATTCTGTAGTCCATAACATAGCGAAGACCTTCTAGTACTTCTTCAAGTGAAATGGACTTGTTATCTTGAACATTAAAGAGATCATTGACTAAAAAAAAAATGACGTTTATATACGTGCATGTATATATATATAATGTATAAAACTTACCATATACTTCAATTTGTTGTTCAATTGAAAGTTTACCGTCATTGATAGAGAATATATCAACTACAGCATGTTGTATAGGTTCTATAGGGGGTTTCAGGGCCATAAATTGGATAAGTGAGATAAGGTTTTTTTTTGTAAAAAAAAAAAGATAAGTTGAACAAGAAATCGAGACAAAAAAATAATTAATTTATAGGAAAAAAAAAGTGTGCGAAAACTGGCGACATCACGTTACTTCTGACACTACTAATAAGAGAATATTCTGACGTACATGTGTCCGTTCTTTGCAATAAACAAGAATTGCTCTAGTGTAACAGACTCCAGAAAAATCGCTTCTTTATATATAAAATGATTGTGTAACATTTTTGTATGATTTCTTTTTATTTCCTTCTTTCTGTTTTAACAAGACTTATTTGTATTGACGCATGTTTGTTGGGTTTTTCTGTTGTTTTTTTTTGTTTGGAAAAGGGGGGATTTTTTTTTTATCATTACATTGATCAAGTTGCCCTAGTGATGATCTTTCCATTGGACATATCTATTCAAATTTGGTAAACAACATGTTATCAACCGTAGATCATGGGTTAGTATAAAATAGAAACATTCAATAAGCTTAGAAAAAAAAAAGACCCTGTCATTATTAATAAGAATACAAATAATAAACTTCTTCCTTATCTTCTATTATTATTTTATTTTATTACTGTATATTTCTTTATTACAAAAAAAAAGTCGGTTTTTGTGTCACCATTTTTACCGGTGCTTATTATCAAAAGTAGAATAAATACAAATCCGCAGTTTGGCAATATCGGATTTCTATTCTGTGATCGGTTGCTTAGCATCATAAGAGACCAATTACCTAGTTTTTGTGACGGATTTACTAGCCTATTGGAGTATAGCTTTTTTTTAAAAACTATTGACGTTTTATACAGGTTCTTTATTTAAAACTTTAAACATTACACAATAAAACGTTTAAATACGAATTCCTCAGAAAAAACAACAATCATTTCCAGACCAATCAAATCATATTTATGTCACTGTGATATTTAGGCTTTTTTTTTTTGATAAAATAAAAAGAAGTCAATCCTGCCATTGTCTCACAGACTAGTAAAAGTACCAGTACTAGGTCCCTCTTTCGCGTCAATGGCCGATACAGCCAAAAGAAAAACTAATTCCCAATTTCTTTCGAACTTTCGACTTGAGGGTCTACAAACGTTGCCTCTGCATTTATCAGCATATTTTCCCTCGACTTTTCTCCTTTTTTTTTTAGCTTGAAATATCATACTGCGTTTTTGTTTAGAACGGTATGTTCTACTATTGACGATTTACCTTTGAAAGCGTTACGCTCTGTCCGATCGAGTCACAATCATTGTAACCTTACATACTGGATTTCTCTCTATTTTCGGGACTTTATTTGAAACATTAGGAAACCAAACGAGCGCACCACTCCATTCTGATATTGTATAATTTACTTTTGTTATTCCCGAAAAATAACAAGATCATTTCTTCCCCCCCTCTCCGGCTTCATTTTAGCAGGCATTGTATATCCGCTCTCACGCCAGTGTGACTTTTAAAAATCCTTTAATAAATAAATGTATAAAAAAGATATTTTTTTTTTATTTTTATGTTGTAGATATTACAAACCCTTCGTATCATAAATATGACTGATCATAATAACAACAGTCCGCATAGTAATACTTTTCTCAAGAACCTGTCACAAAAGAAATACGCGTGGATGGAGGAAGCGAGCTCTATCACTACTCCTCCTTTTCCAGTAAATAAAACAGGTGATCAAAAACCAAGTGAGTCCTCACCGCGTCCACAATCACAACCACAACCTCATTCACAACCACAACCACAACAACAACAACAACAGCAACAACAGGCTTTGCCAAAAAAGATTAAAAAGCAAAGACTTTCCCCTGAACCAGAGACACCCAAGAAGCATAAAAATATCAAATCTCCTCCATCTGTTCCTATGAGTAACGATACCTGTATGGATAATGTAGAGATGAAAGTGGAAACTCCTGCTGATAAAGAAGTAGTAACTGTAGTAAAAGAGAATATAACACCAACTAGACCTCAGCCCCACTTTAAATATACTACTTTTCCTGTCAAGGGCTACAACATTCTTCCAACACGTAATATTACAAGTACTTTTGCTAGAAACGACACAACTTATTTTCCCGGTAGTAAAGCAGGTGCAGAAGAAATCTCACCTGATGTAAGTACCTCTTTTATATATATATATAATTATAATGTATTAACTCTTCCTCCCCCTTTTTCTTTTTTTTTTCTGTTAGCCAGAAGAGGAATGGAGAGATACCATCATTATTCATCCTGGATCGCGTAATTTGAGATTAGGTTTTGCTTCTGAAGCATTTCCCAAATGTGTTCCTCATGTTATAGCTAGACGTTTCAAGAATAAAGTTCAACAAGAGGATATGGATATGACAATTGAGACTGAAGAGGACGAGGAAAAGCGCCAAGAAGCTTTACAGGAAATTAGAGGAGAACTCAAATGGAGAATGAAAAATGCAAAGCGAAGAGCAGTTCCTAACGCTGAAGCACAAGTCATTGGATTTAATACAACTGCATTCAAGGAAACTATTCTCGATCATAACGACCCTTATAAAGTAGAATGGACTGAAACCATATCAAATGCCGAATATTTTGTGGGTGAAAAGGTAAAAAAAAAAAAGAAAAAAAAAAAAAGAAAGAAAGTATAACACTGTAAACGAATAATTATTATTAACATTAAATTTATGGATTAGGCACTTAATTTACCTATTCCTAAAGACTGCCCATATCGTATTCTTTATCCTTGGAAGTACGGTACATTCAATTCTGAAGATTATACGTCTTTAAATGCAGTATTGAGTGATATTGAGGCTATTTGGACTGAATCTATTATCAATGAATTACAAGTGGAAAAATCCGATTTTAAGGTATATGGTATACACAATTTTAATGAGGGGGAGATGGAGAAATTAATCGTATAGGGATTAGAACTTTAATGTAGTGATTGTTGTACCAGACAACTTCCATCAAACTTATCTTTGCGAGTTAGTTACCATGTTGTTACGTTACATGAACTTTAGAGGTGTTATTATACAACAAGAATCGACGTGTGCAACTTATGGTGCTGGCGTATCCAGTGCAGTTGTTGTCGATATTGGTGCACAAAAGACCAATATTACTTGTATAGAAGATGGTGTCTGTCAAGTGGATTCAAGAATATCAATTGCTATTGGTGGTGATGACATTACTAAAACATTTGCATCATTTTTATTAGCAAACAAGTTTCCTTACGAAAATATCGATTTATCAACTACTTTTGATTGGAGATTAGCAGAGGGATTAAAAGAAAAATGGTGTACTATGAATGAAGCCGATATTAGTGTTCAAGTATACGATTTCTTTACTCGTACTCCATTTAAACCAACCTTAAAATATCAATGTAAAGTATACGATGAAGTCTTTTTAGCTCCACTTTGTCTAGTCTACCCTGACATATTGGAGAATAAAAAGAAGGTATTAAAGTCATCATGGTCGTCCTCTAATGATTCAGTAAGTTTATTTATATAATATATGTATATATCATTTGTATTTACTCTTCTAATTTGGTTATAGTCAAATATGTATCAATCATATCCCATTGATATTGCAATTGCTCAATCAATTCTTAATACTGCAAATGGATCAGAAGAGAAATTAAAAAGATACTTCACTAGCATCATTCTAGTTGGCGGAGGTGGTAAAATAGCAAATTTCAGTAAAGTATTGGAGGACCGGTAAGTTATGAACTCTAAACGATAAAGTACAATTTTTTTTTTCTTAAAGCTTATACTATTATTTAGTGTATTATCAACAGTATTAGCGCAGAGAGCCTTTATTGATCGTGTAGAAGTGTTACCTGCCCCTAGAGAATTAGATCCTGAAGTATTGGTTTGGAAAGGTGCTTCTGTAATGGCAAAATTAGATATAGCAAAAGATATGTGGATTGGCGCAAAAGAATGGGATCAAGTGGGTGCAAGATTATTAAGAGAGAGAGCTTTGCTTATGTAATTTAAAATAAAATTTTTTTTCCTCATATACACACTTCTGTATTTTTTTATTTGTTTTGTTTTATACGTTTACTAGTTTTTTTATAATGGATGTTAATTGTATAATTATTTATGACAATACTGCTCAAGCTAGTGTGGTATTTGCTTCAGAAAGTGTATATGACATTTTAGGTTATACGCCAGAAGAGCTAATTGGTCACCCTGGTTACCATTTTACACATCCAGACGAACATGAAGCCTTGGCTTTAATTCATACAACCAATGTCGATGAACAACGCATGTCCTCGCTTACCACGTACCGTTCGCGTCATAAAAACGGGACGTATGTTCAAACTGATGTTATTATCCATTACTGTTATGATTCTCTGGTGAGTACACATTTTAAAGTATCTTCTCAAGATTGCCTTAGGCGTAGGATGAGAATCAATTCAGCTGATTTTGCATACTTTATTCAACATGACGGCACAATTCAATTGAACGATCCACAAGAAAAAATGACCCACTTACGTGCCTTTAAAGATCTTTGGGGAAAAGATAAGAAGGTAAAAAGGAAGACGCAAGAACCACGATTTTGTTTAATTTTAAATAGGTACACAGCAAAATGTACAATTGTATTTGCTACGAAAATGTGCGAAAGTTTAGTTGAATTAAACCAATTTAACTGTATTGGCAAATCCTTGTATGATTTTGTTAGTCCTCAAGATTACGAAAATGTATCAAAACAAATCGAGCTGTCAAAGTCAAATGATTTGATTTCAAAGATAAGATTCCATTGGGTTACTGAAGAAAACAAGCTGATACAAATTGAATCTGTTGTTAGCTGTACTTATGATGGTTTAGTTATGGTTTCACGTTTATGCCCTTTCTTTATTACGGAGTAATCCTTTTTTTTAAAAATTATTTTTACATTCATAAATTCTACCTTTGACCCTACAAGACAATTAACGGTGTAGACTCTCATTATTTCACCCAAATATAAACTACATATGCCAACATCATATCAACGGTAAGGTACGGTTATTAATTTTCATTGTATACCACCCAGTCAAGAGAGGTTAAATATCGAATAAAAAAAAAAAGGTTTTATAGATATAAAAAAAAAAAAATTATATAAAAAAAGTTTGTGAGGGGGGCAGTTGTTTTTTGGTTCATTACTTCAGTTAAAGTAAATTTAAAAAGAAGACCTACCTATTTTATAGTAAAGTCTATCTTCTTCAGTGAAATGTATCATGGCGTATTTATATTAGTTACTTACTGTTCTCGTAGATAATTTTAAGTCCATTGTTGATAAGTATCTTTGCCGTGAAACGAGTGCGATACGAACGAAACATCAAGAACAGGCATGAGGCTTCAGTGATAGGTTTGTACCATCATCTAAACTCTAGTAGTAGTTAGTAGTAGTAGTAGTAGTAGTAGTAGTAGTAATACAAATTTTCATTAAATTTAGCTAATAACCACGATAACTATATATACTTACGTTATTTGGTCGTATCATCAATTATTACGGATCTTTCTCTTTCTTTTGCTTTGTATACTTTAGACTGGGAGTGCCCTCTCTTCTTACGATATCATCATCTTTGAATGATGGTGATAGGCGGAATGAGTTCAGATAAGAAGTATAATAATATTGAGAACAATTTAAATCTTGTAAGCAATATCGTCAGAGAAGCTTATTCACTGTATGCTGCTTTTGAATAGATGATTTAACAGCATTCAAAAGATTCACGCGCGGTGATTGAATCAAAGAGCCTCTTTAAAAAAAAAAAAAAAAAAAGTTTGAAATGCATGCAACAAAAGAAAGGTCTATGATGAAAAACCATAAAAGGGAATTGAAAGGGCTTTGTATGACATCTTGGTACCTCTCTCTCCCGGGTATATTAAAAGCATCGAATTAAAAGAGTTATGAGTGAGCGTGTAATCTATAATTATAATGCACGTGTTTGTTGACTATTTACTTACTAAAATGAGGCTGGTGAGATTGTTCCCTGAGCTTTTTATAAACATTGTTGAATTAAACAAGTATAAAGACACGCAAAACCTTCTTTTGAGGAGGAGCGTGACATCACAAAAGTTAATTTTTTTATAGCTTTTTTATAAGGTTACACATCAAGTCTGTAAGAAGTGCCTGAACGTCTTCTTTTCTTTTATTCTTATTTACTTTTTTTCTTTTTTTTACTATCCTTTTTCTTTCCTTTCCTTTTATTTATTTATTTATTAATCTATTTATTTGGGTATGGATCAGAAATATCAATCATCTAGTCTTGATGTAGGCTCGCCAACATTGGAAGCTCTTTATAATGACTTGGACATGTTTATAAATGAATTAAGTGTAAATACTAATTCCGACACTCGAACCGAGACAACATTTTCCAAGAGATGTAATAAAGATATTACACCTTTAAACCTTGATAAAAACATGGTACATATATATTTTTTTTTTTTCAGAAACTTGTCTTTCCTTTTTTTTTTTTTTTTTTTTTTTTTTTTTAAAAAAATGGGTTCCTTTTAGGATGAAGAACGACATTATGTGGATGAAAGTCCAGGTTATTCACCAGTGTTAGAAAACTATACACGATTTAGTACAGCGACCGACAATAGCAAACCAACGATAGCAGTTGTTAATCGATCTAGTTCCACCTGCTCCAATACCAGCCTACCGCCTACTGCGCCTATATCACCTTCATTTTTAAGAGTCGGTGGCGGTGGCGGTGGTGGTGATTACTTTAGACAGACCAATAAAGATGATTATGTATTTACCACCAGATCCAGTTCATTAAATCGTACCACGTCTTCAGCAACGGGCAAATCAATTCTTTCGCCTAAAATGCTTTTTTCGAACCCAACATCTCCTCTTGCGTTTGAAACTGTGCATGAAAAAGAATTTCCAAATCAGGCTTTACTTTCATTCATCTCTAGTAATTTTATTAACGAAGTAGCTAGATTAAATCAACGTAGAAAGATTTTCTGTACAGATGAATATCCATTAAGTTTTAACGGAGAAGAAGCCACTGTAAGTCTATGCACAAGACGTTACAAACTCGTTTTAACATTATTATTTTTTTATTCAAGGATATTATTCGCTCGTTCATTCCTGCTGGATTAGGTTCTTCGGGTTATTTAGATATCGCTCAATGCCTAATGTATTGTAAACCTCCCCTTATTGTCCCTATTGCCTATTCCGAAAAGTCCCTTAGAAAAAACAAAATTTATAATTCAATTAATGAGATATATACTTTGGTAGAAGAAACATTAGATATAGAAGATGAAATACAAGGTGTTTATACTCCATTAACTCGTTGTTATTCTGTAAGCTGTTTACCTGGTCAACCTAATTGTTATTCTTCGTGTTGTCCCAACAAATCTAGTTCTGATGACCAATCAGTGAAACAACCTACTGTTTCTATTGTATCATCTACCTCTCATGATACTGTAAGTATATCAATCTTAGTTAAAAAAAAAACATAATTTAATTTTCGTTGTTGTAGGCTGTTTCTCGCGCTTGGTCTGCTAGTGTAGCTAAAGATATTTTAAAAGCAATGCCTTCTCATGAAATTAGTAGACAAGAAGCCATTCATGAACTTATTTATACTGAAGATGATTATGTTCGTGATTTAAAGATTTTAGACCAGGTAACGTTCTCTATCGAGAAAACAAAGCAAAAGGTATACACATAAATAGATATTAAACTCCCCCCCTCCCACTTTTTATACAGGACTTTGCTAAAGAATTGTTAAATTCGCAATGTATTGAAGAATCAAGAAAGAAAGAATTTCACGACAAAGTAGTAAACAATTATCAAGAAATTTTGGCTATCCATGACAACTTGTATAAAGAATTACGTGACTACCAAGCAGTTTGTCAAGCCAACAGTCGTATTGGTCTAATAGATAAAATTGGAGATATCTTTTTACGTCATATCCATGCCTTTATGGACGTTTATTTGAAATACGGACCTCATGTTGTATTGGCTGAATACGCTGCTAAAATTGAGTCAGAAACCAACATGGTATTTAAACACTTTATAAAGACAAAGGAACAATTAGCTCAGTGCAGGAGATTACCCTTTCGTCATTTTATTATTTTACCCGTGACTCGACTTCAAAGATATTCGTTACTATTAGATGCTGTACGAAAGAAGACGCCCGAAGAAAACCCAGATAAGGTCTATCTTGGACAGTGCATAGAGATCATTAAAGAGATTGCTGGACAGATGGATAAAGAAACACTGGTCACTAAAAATACATTACGTATTCTAGAAATCGATGCTCGTATTCGTTATAAGCCAAATGAACATCATCAATTAGACTTGACAAAGCCAGGAAGAAAATTAATTTTCGAAGGTAATATGACCAGAAAATCCCATCTTGTTGTCGAAACCATTGAATTACATGTATTCTTATTTGATCACTTGTTATTAATGACCAAGGCAAAGAAATCTGCTATCAGAGATGGTGATGTTGAATATGTCATTTCAAAGATACCTATCCCTATGGAATTATTACATGTACAAGAAGCAACAGAAGGATTTTCAATTGGATTACGAAACATGAGCAGTACTTATAATAGTTCAACTGCAACTAGTACCATGTTATCTTCTACATCTCCTTTTGGTGCTAGTTTCCCTATACTGTTACAACATTTAGGCCGTCGTGGTGCTGATTACATGTTGTATGCTGAAAATGCTGCAACGCGTATAGAATGGAAAGAGAAAATCGTACAAGCAAAAGCAAACAAGGAAATGGCCGATATGGATAAACGTATCTTTGAAATTAGATCATTGAGTGATACAACATTTGCTGGATCAAATTACCAATCCAATACTCATAATCATGGTAAGGTGACATGTACTGTTCCATTTGGTAAGTTGCTAAATAAATCCATATATATATATATACGTATTCATAAACTAACAAATGATGATTATAGTGGGTGCTACCGGTATTCGCATGATTGCTATAGGTACACAACATGGTATTTGGATGGGTATTGAAGGTGATACCAATACCATTAGTCATGTTTTATCTATATCAGATGTACAACAAATTGCAGTCTTAGAGGACCACCATGTCTTTTTAGTTCTTTCAGGTAAGTGATCTCAAAATAAAAAAATAAATAAAAAAAAACTGTGAAATTTATATATTTTTCTTTTTTAGATAAAACATTATACGCGTATGCATTGGATTCATTGGTTCCTACAGATTCTCGTAAAGTATCAGTAGATAAACCTCATCAAAAGGTAGCTCAACACATTTCATTCTTCCATTCTGGTGTATGTAACGGACGAACCATTGTTATTGCTATGAAAAAACGAGGTGTCGATAGTAACTTTAAGGTCCTAGAACCCATCTGTGGCGATTTAAGAAACCCCAAGAACAGTAAATTCTTTCATAAATCCGGATTATTTAACAAGATGCCATCCTGGTTTAAATCGTATATGGAATTTTATATCGGTACAGAATCGTACGCTATTCATTTCTTAAAGGCGCGTGTTGTAGTTGTTTGTGCTCGAGGATTTGAAATTATCAATTTGGAAGAGTTACATAAGAATCGTAATTTACCTGATGCAACCAATTCGGATTTTGCGTTTGTAACCGAACGAGGTGACGATTTAAGACCCTTGGGTATGTATCGCTGCAGAGAACATTATTTGCTGTGTTATAATGCGTTTGCGTTTATGGTCAATGTACACGGTGGTCTTGTACGTGAAACTCCTCTTATTGAATGGGAAGGTGTTCCTCAGTCAGTTGCCTTTTATTATCCTTATGTGATTGGATTTGATCCTCGTTTTATTGAAGTGCGAAATGTAGAAACTGTAAGTTTTTCTGGATTGTATATATTATATTTTTTTATTAACACCTGTGTTTTTTTTATATGTATATAGGGTGAATTGGTTCAAATATTGGCAGGTACCCATATGCGTTGTCTCCAGTTTATCAATCAAACATTGGCACCTGTCATTCACGGATGCATGGCTCATCCATTCAAATCTGATTTCCAATATGTATTCCAGTTAATGGGCACATTTGAACCACCTCTTTAATTTAATTATTACCATTTTACTATTTACTACCCCCTTACAAGTCTTTTATATATATACATATTCAAATTAAAAAAAAGAAATGTTAATTAGAATGAAAGTGTTTTTTTTCTTCGTTTTAATAAAATAAACTGTTCTTATTTGATTGGTTATCGGATTTTGAAATAGACAAAAGGGGGATGGTGTGGGAGTTCACTCACAAGAGCCGCAAAATAAGGAGTTGAGGTAAAGGGCGGAAAGAGGAATATTACCTTCTCTCTCACTTGATAACAGAAATGGTAAGTGAATGATATATTTTTTTTAAAAATGGATGGATGGATGGATGGATATAGATGTACTAAAAAAAATTAAAATAAATTATAGCCTTCTCAAAAGACATTCATCACCAAGGTCAAGCTTGGCAAGGCTAAGAAGCAAAACCGTCCTTTGCCTCACTGGTTCCGTCTCAAGACCGACACCAAGATTCGGTAAGCAATTTAGAAGGATTTAAAGCCGACCATTTTTTATTTTTTAAATACTAATAATAATATTTGTTATATAATAGTTGGAACGCCAAGAGACGTAACTGGCGTCACACCAAGTTGAACATCTAAATCTATTCAATTCAATTCAAGTTCAAACTGATGATGATGATATTATTATGATTCAACCTTTCTTTTTTTTTTTCTTTTTTTTTTCTATCACCAAATTAGACTCAACTTGTAATTAAAAAACGAAGAATAGTTTAATATATTAGAGTCGAAAACGAAACTGTTATGTTTTTTTTATTTGTTTTTGAAATGGTGTTTTTTTTTATACAAATATATGTTTTATATATATTTCTTAAGCGGTATGTGTGTGTGTGTGTGTGTGTGTACAAAGAACATATGTAACAAAGTTTGGGGGGGGGGAAAGGGAGAGGAGGGGATGAGTTTTAAAAGCCAAATGTGTTTTCACCAGAGTATCTACAAGTATACAATAAATCATGTGAGTCAAAATAATACACACACTTTTTTTTTTAAAAAAAAAGAAAGAATTACTTACGTGATATATAAGAAACCATCTTCATCTTTATGTTCCTCATAAATAGCACTCATTAAAGCTAGTAATAATAAAAATAAGTTATCACACTAATAATAAATAATATAATTGATGATTAATTACCAGCAGTAGGTGGTAATATTTCATTGACAAAGATAAAGATTGCTTTCTCTGGGCTCAGCTTGATTCGCTTTCTGATCACATATACAAATTGACCAACCGTTAAATCTGCAGGAACCAAGTATTTCTTTTTATCAATAGTAGGTATATCACTCTTCTCTACCTTTTCACATATAACCGGAATACGGTCGGGATATTTTTGTCGAATTCGCTCAGCTTCTGCTTTACGTTTTTCTATATGTTTTTGTTTACCTGTTAGTATCTCTTTCTCTTCTTTTATCACTTACACACACACACACTCTCTCTCTCTCTCTCTCGTATTTAATACTTTACCAAAAGGGTGTTCGTCTTTAAACTTTGATCGCATTTCTTATTTTTAAATCCGCAGTAGATTAATAAAAAGAAAAAGAAGAAATAAAAAAAATAAAAAAAAGAGGGAGCGCATAAATATAAATAAGTTCATGTGATCACGAAACCATATGACGCCCATTACACACACTTGCTTTAAAAATTATCATCTTTCTTATTGGCTAATTATTTTGCTTATTTTTAATCTCTCTTTTTACATCTATCTATTCTCTTTTTAACCGCGTAAAAAAAAAAATGCTTCCTCCAATTACTGATGGTATTAGTGAAAGTATAGGTTTAACACCTATGGTTAGATTGACAACTGAAAATAAAGGTTAATATTTGCTACCTTATTAAAAACCTCTCTCAGTACTAATATAATGTAGTCAATATACTTGCAAAACTAGAGTTTACAAACCCAACCGGAAGTGGTAAAGATAGGCTTGCAAAGTATATTCTAGACCGTAAGTAAACATGTTTAAAACAACAACAACAATAACAGCAACAACAAAATAATACTTTATTAGAGCACGAGAAAAAGAATCCTTTCGAGTCTAGAGATAGCACAGCCAAGAGAACATTAATTATTCCTACTACTGGCAACCTTGGTATCTCTTTAGCCACTTTAGCAGCTAAAAGAAAGTATCGTATTATTGCTATTATACCTGAACGTACTTCCAATGACCGTATTGCTTTATTAAAGGCACTTGGTGTAGAAATATTACGTTCTCCTAATGAGGTTCGACCTGAAGCGCCTGAAAGTGCTTATTCAGTTGCTACTAAACTTGCTGAACAATTAACTGATGCTGCTGTAATGGACGAGGTAAATATACATACATACAGCCAAAAAAAAAATTGCTTTTTAATTATTATTATGTGTACAGACAAAGTTACGTGATTTGACAGCATATCATGATTTGGCAGAAGAGATATTACAACAAACAAAACTAGCTGTCGATTATGTTTTTGTGGGTGTTGAATCAGGTGCAACATTGACAGGTATTGCACAATACTTGAAAAAGAAAATACCAGGTGTAAAAGTAAAGGCATGAATTTTACGTCATATACTATCCATTTATTAAAAAAATAATTATATATAAGGTAATTGGTGTTGAACCAACAGAATCTATTTTAAGTGATAAGGAACATCACCGTGTCACTCGCTCAGTAAGTTAGACATACACACACACACACAAAAATTTACGCTGATAATATCAAGTAGGACTGGAAAATTGAAGATATGGGAAGTAACTTTATGCCAATCAGTTTAGATAGTTCACTTGTAGATGAATGGATCAAAGTATCCGATCAAGAAGCCTATTCTTCAGCACGTCGTTTAATTAAAGAACAGGGTATTCTTTGTGGCCCATCATCAGGTGCAGTGATGGCAGCAGCTGCACGTCATGCTGCGTCTACCTCATCTGACCACAGCACACACACATTTCAATCTGTTGTCATTTTAAATGATTCTTGTAAAAACTACACTTGTACTTTATTATCTGATGATTGGTTATTTGAAAATAATTTAGCCGATGACTTGATCACAAGTGAGTTAGAATATGTGTCTCAAAATAGATATCGTGCTGCAAGTGTAGAGGATCTTCAGTTACCTGCTGCGGTCACTATCTCTCCTGCTAGTTTGGTTTCTTATGCCTTGGATTTAATGTTGGAACGTGAATACTCTCAATTACCCGTAATTAATAACAGTAATCGAAAATTGGTTGGATACATCTCCATGGCTTCCTTACAGGATAATTTGGATCGTGGGAATGTACAATTATCTGATACCGTTGAATCTTGTATGTTTGCTTTTAAGAAGGGTGGTGTATCTTCTAACAAGTATCAAGTTATTACGCCTGATACTAGCTTAGCTGATCTTGGTAAGTTTTTTCATTGTTTCTGCTATATATAATTTCATGTCTCTTACGTCTTTTATTATTATTATTATTATTATTATTAGCTAAATTCTTTGAAAAGAATTCGTTTGCTGTTATTACCGATTTAAACAGGAAATGGTGTTTGGGTGTAGCTACAAAGTATGATTTAATTAGTTTCTTACATAGACGTCAATTTTTGTAAAAATAAAATAAAAGTTTTATTGTATAAAATGATGAGGGGGTTTTTTTTTTCTATCTGCTAAAATGTTGTGATATAATTGGGTATAAATTCTTTTGCTTTTTTATTCATCAGGGTACATTGTTCTTCTTACTACTGGGTCTTAAACCTTTCATTATATTAGGCAAAAGCTCTCTACGCCACTGGTCTTTACAAGCTTTTTTAGCTCTACCTACAGCCAAAGAAATTCTATCCCATCGAATAGTCGTCATATCATCCAACTCCTTTTCTTTTACAATAGCTTCCAGTAATTCTAACCTTTCTATCTCTTGCCATCTTGGTTTATTTGAAGAAGGTGTTACAGATTCAGTTGAATGATCCGTTTGATAATAACAAGACATATCCACAATCTTTATTTCAGTAGGCTTTCTTGGACGACCTCTTCGACGACCTGTAAAAGTAGCAGCACGAGTTAAAAGGTTTGATTTACTTTTTGTAGAGGAAGTACATGACCGAAGTGAAGAGAATGAGGTAGAGGTAGACAAGGGAGGAATCAATGATGCTTGTTGCGTATTTGAAGAATAGATACTAGCTGTATCATCACTAAGTGAATATAATGGTTGGTCTTGATGAGAAGGCAATAAAAGGTTAGAAAGTGAAGGTAAACGGTGATGGGTTTCTTGTTGAAGTGGGTGTATTGGACTTAATGTTAAATAATGGTCAGTAGGTTGTTGAAGTTTTAATAGGCCTTCAACTGCTCCTGTTTCATAATCTGTAAAATGATTTGACATGATATTTTTTTTTTTGAAGAAGAAGCGTTTTTTTTTTCGTCTTTCTTTTATATGTATATTATTTCATTGTCTTGTTTATAGTATATGGTTTAAACTATAAATAACACATTCTATTGATTATAGTGCCAATATTTTTTTACATATATTACATTATCATAATTATTTACTTTAAAAGGAAGAGGATCATCTCAGTGGTTATTATTGATCACAAGATTATCTAATATTAGTTAAAAAGAAAGAGAAGGGATAATGAGCTTTTTTCAAAGTTCTTTGTTTCTTACATGCATCTAATACTTGCGCTTTGCATGTTTGGGTCCAAGTATTTATTTATCTCGTGTCACTCTTTTTTCTTTTAAAAAAAAAGGAGAGGTTGTGCGTATCTCCAGTATAGTATAATCATTTACGTTTGAAATTATACTGCCTCTTCTACTACACTACTTTGAGACTCGTTATAACATGTTTATTATAAAGAATAAAGTATTTATAAATAATAATAAAAAATAAAAGTGAATGAATATAACTCTAACTGTGAAGGTTGATTTAGTTATATTCTAGAAATAGAACATGCTGATTATCCAAGGTACGTTCATATCCATGTAGCCGATTGTAAAGATGATGGATCTTCTTTTTTCTATTTACTTCTTTTCAAACACGTTGTATTATAGTTACAGAATGAATCAAGGTGTTTGCTATTATCTGTAAATCTTCTTTTTCTTTTTTACACGGATAATAAGGAATGTTCAATTTCACAAATCTTGATAGGCCCCATCTATCACAATTACGTTAATTATCCATGTCTAAATTCATTTTAAAGCATTTAAATACATACCTTTAGTATCCGTAACGAATGACCAGGAACAAAAAAATACTTCATCAAGCTCGGAACGCCACCGCACCATGTCAACTAGATAAACGCCCAACACCCTGTTTGAGTTTAAGTGAAGCATTGAAACTAGAAGAGTAAGGAATAAGATGGAAGCATCAGATAGTTAAAAGAGAGAGAAGAAAAAAAAATGTCGGGGTGTAATTCGCGTCAGTAGTTTTTATGCTGTGTAATTTGTAGCTTAAAATTGATGAGTGGCATGAAAAATTCTTAAAATGCGTTACCCATATTTTTTTCTTTCTAGAACCTCCTTTCTTCTCCCACAAATAATATTGTTGTCAAATGAAAGAGCCAGTTTGTAATATACCAGAGTACAAGAAGTTCAAAATACCTGGGAAAGACTGTAGTAAATATGCTATGAACTTGGTGTTTAATGAGCTTGAATTAGAAAACTGGGCAAATCTCGATACTCTCATTACGCAAGACAAGAAATCTTTTAATGCATAACAATCAATAAAAAATAATAATACAAGGTTTCCCTCTCAAGCATTGCTAAACCTTTGACGCTCTACCCATTTGTAAAAAGCTATGCCAATCAAGTCTTGCAATACTTGGAATCTTCTGGTATTTATAAGGTGTATTCAGAGAAGTATAAAGATTGTTTAAATAAAAAAAAAAAAAGTTAAAAGACGTTCGAAGAGAAGACTAGACAGCCAAACCGAACTCAATTCAGAAGCAAAAGTATTATTGAAAAAGAAAAAGGAGTTTATAAGAATCGAAACTACGATGGATAACTTGTCTGAATCATCTAAATCGGTTTATGGTAATGCTTCCTCTTTTTCCTCTCCTAGTGTTACTGCTGTCTCTTCTGATGCTACTGATGTCTCTTTTGGTATTACTGCTGTATCTTCTGGTGCTACTACTGCTACTACTTCCTTTTCTGAAACTTCTGATGTTGCTGGCTTATCTTCCACTACTAGTACCTCTCCAAATATCAATATTCGTGATACTATACGCGATGCTGCTGTTATCCTGCATGGAAGTTATCTTAATGTCTAAGGTACATGACAAACCACAAGCCATGGTATTCAGTTGTGACGACGTCAAGTTTTCCCCCATTAAGATAACTTCCATGCAGGATAACAGCAGCATCGCGTATAGTATCACGAATATTGATATTTGGAGAGGTACTAGTAGTGGAAGATAAGCCAGCAACATCAGAAGTTTCAGAAAAGGAAGTAGTAGCAGTAGTAGCACCAGAAGATACAGCAGTAATACCAAAAGAGACATCAGTAGCATCAGAAGAGACAGCAGTAACACTAGGAGAGGAAAAAGAGGAAGCATTACCATAAACCGATTTAGATGATTCAGACAAGTTATCCATCGTAGTTTCGATTCTTATAAACTCCTTTTTCTTTTTCAATAATACTTTTGCTTCTGAATTGAGTTCGGTTTGGCTGTCTAGTCTTCTCTTCGAACGTCTTTTAACTTTTTTTTTTTTTATTTAAACAATCTTTATACTTCTCTGAATACACCTTATAAATACCAGAAGATTCCAAGTATTGCAAGACTTGATTGGCATAGCTTTTTACAAATGGGTAGAGCGTCAAAGGTTTAGCAATGCTTGAGAGGGAAACCTTGTATTATTATTTTTTATTGATTGTTATGCATTAAAAGATTTCTTGTCTTGCGTAATGAGAGTATCGAGATTTGCCCAGTTTTCTAATTCAAGCTCATTAAACACCAAGTTCATAGCATATTTACTACAGTCTTTCCCAGGTATTTTGAACTTCTTGTACTCTGGTATATTACAAACTGGCTCTTTCATTTGACAACAATATTATTTGTGGGAGAAGAAAGGAGGTTCTAGAAAGAAAAAAATATGGGGAAAAAAAATATGCGTGACACATTTTATCAATTTTTCATGCCACTCAATCAGTACTAAAATAAGACAATGATGGAATAATTAGATACTGATGATGATGTTTATTTGATGAATAAAGTTAATGGATATAATTCCGAGCTAAAGATCACTGTCGTAAATGGGAAGGTTAATTACAGAAGAAAACGAAGTAAACTTTGGATATAAGGGATGGTGATACAGCAAATACAATAATTATAAAGTTTAAACAGACAATACTCTTCTGTGTTCACGTTAAACCATCGGTCATTATACTTCACGAAGCTAAATTCGTCTGGTTGCCCAAATATGTCTACATTTCCATTTTCATCCGTAGCATCATCGAAATAAAACGTTTCATTACTATCAAAGGCTTCATACGCAGGAATTCTAGAAACAAACCGATCACGTCTGGGAGGAGTAGACCAAGTAGGTTCTGGTGACTTTTGTTGGCTTCTATCTGGAGATTGATTCGCAAGGGATATTGAAGCTTTTTCTCCATGTCAATAGCTAACTTCTCAGCTGAAGTTCTGAAAGCAAACAAAGATCCAATGAAGTTACAATTTACTTCGTCCATGACCGAAAAACCACCAGAGAAAGAGATTTCAAACTGAGGAACAGCAACATGATAATGATAAAAGATATGTGCCAGATTTCTTTGGATTTCTTTTCCTTCCTGTATAAGCTTGGAATTGCCACTATTAGATTTCAAATCATTAGCATCTTGATGACAAGCTTCCCCACACACCAGGTCAAACTCTTCATCTTTATAGTCAATTAATATTCTCATTGAGGTATTTAGTATCGAATTATATTATAAAAAGAGACAGCAGTAAATAAGATGAAACTTCTTTTGGATCTTTATTAATTAAAAAATGACTTCTAAAAAAACAAGAGAGGAAACAAAAGGTTGCCTCGTATAATATCCTTTTTATAGTAGAAATAATTTGAGTTTAAGTGATACCTAACTGAGGTTGTTGTGTAACCACTTCTGATATATTTTTGGAGTGATATCTTGCATTAGTTTTTGGTTAAATACCACACTCATGTCCACTTTAAACCAACTATATGAGTATAATCTTCAGAAAGTAATGATTTAACGAAAGTCGTTCCAGCTAAAACGGTTTCTCCCATCTTTATACAAGTAAAAAAAAAATCTTGTTGAACGCAGGGAGCCAAATTTGGTACGCAAAATCACTTTCAGGAACTTTGCTTGAATTCTTCTTATCCAACATAACTTCTTTGATTCGATTTGAAATACAATCCCATTTAAAAAATCGAGAGTTATTTCTTCAGCGACAGTACTTGCTTTGCTCCTCCTAGACGTGATCAGTTTGTTTCTAGAATTCCTGTGTATGAACCTTATAGTAGCGATGAAGTCTTCGACTCAGATGATAGTAATAGTAAAAGTGATAATGTGAACAACCCTTTACGTCAATGAATCTATTTGCTCTAGTATAGTTATTACCATTGTTTAATATAGCTAAATAAAATAGTAATAATAAATAAAAGATTAACAAGCTCCCCCTCTATGTGAATGTTATGTTGGTCAGTATTATACTTCAAAGATATATTTTTTTCTCTGATGCTTTCCCCGCAGATTATCTACATGCTCAAAATTCATCATTTTCGTCAGGCCCGAATACTTAATGGCCATCTTAAAATACAATAATTATTTTTGAAGAGGGTTTAAACCAAGTAGGTTTGTCGTCAATTATAATATACTGTAGTATAAAAGACGAAAGGATGATTAAAGCTAATAAGAAAATACGTAGTATTGAGAATCTCCTATGTAACATACCACAGGTACGATGAGGCATTAGGCCTGAAGAAGCTAGTAACTAACTGCCAGTAGTAGAATAATAATCTCTGGTAAGTAAACATATAACACAAGTAAAGTGAGTATCACGTATTTATCACTTTTATTACTTTACTTTTGTTTTTGTCCTTTTAAGGGTAATCACGTACTCTTTTTTTTTTTTTTACTGAACGTGTAAATAGAACGTGTACCAACCTCAACCTCCTTGGTGCGCGTATCTTTCTCCTTATTTTATCATTCATTTAACTAAAGACATAACTAGACACAGTTGTAATCAAAAGGAGTCCGAAGTCGTCCGAAAAAAAGTATATATGTAATTTATTTATAAAAGTCTAGAGTAAACGCTTAATGTTAAATGTCAAGCAAACGGTCATTACCATAAATCCATAAAATACTAAGAACAAGGCAACCAGTCTCTTCCAGTGCCATCTATCTTCACGATGTAATCTAAAGTAAAATAATCCAGGCAAGATAAAAGAAATAGTAGTTGAGCCAGTAGAACCAACAAAGGATAGTACCAAATCTAATTGAGAAACTGTAATAGCAACGAAATAACTGGCAATCACGATAATTGTTGTCACTAAAGCAAATCTCTTGGTAGAAATTATGGCTGATTCAGGTTTCTGTAAATGATCTAATATTTTATCAATCGATGCTCTACAAGGGTGTGCTTGCAGTGGGTAACTAAAAATAACAAGTACAACGATAGCAAGTCTACCATAAGCAACGAAATGACTTTGGGGATCTGAACACAAAAAGTGAGTTTTAAAAAAAATGGAGTTTTAAAATGTATAAAAAGAAGAACTTACATTCAAGGATGATATTGCCTAATACATCTTTACCGAAACTAAGATATCCCATAATGGCAACTAATTCATAAATAAAAGCAGCAGAACCAATGGAAGCAAATATAACCTTAATAATTGATTTTTCACTGTTATTTTGTAATTCATTATAAACAGAGAAAATCTATATATTAAAAAAAAAAGTTAGTTTTTTTTTTTTTTCTTTTATAAATAAAATAATCATACATTTTGATGACATGTAAAGGCGAAAATAAAAACAGGTAACTGAGCAAATATTTTTGTAGTCAAATGAAAGTATTCAATAGATTCAGCAGGTGGAGGAGGAAAGTTTGGAGTAATATAATGATACACCACAATAACAACAAGGTACGCGACTGCAAATAAAGCGATTAAACTGGTATATTTTAAAGAATCTAATTTTCTCAAGAAACTAAGTGGTCCAACTGCTGTAAAAATGGATAAAGTAATCCAAAAACGTCTATCCATTAATAATTGACTTTCTTCAGCTCCGTGAAAAAATGACCGAATGACCTTGTTATATAAAATGTCAGTATACACAAATATACACATTAATTTTTTTTTTTTTTTTTTTTTTTTACTTGTGGCATTAAATCACCCATAATAATTAAATAACTGACAGCAACACCAAAGCATTTTATTGCAATAGCCAAGTCAAAGAAGATACCTAATTTTGGCCAAGTTAATTTCGATAGGGAAGAGAATGATGCATTTCTGCCCCCTACTTTTTCTGCACATCTTGCTAGAAAATAAAGTCCTAGTCCTGATGTAAGTCCAGCATAAATAATTATAAAAATTCCTGGTATTAAGCCGACAGAAGCCAGAGCAGCAGGCTAAAATATATATGTATATATACGAGTTAGATTACTATTTACTTTTATATATATATATATATTACCATAGCCAGCATGCCTGTACCAAGAATGGTATTTGAAAGGTTAATAGAAGCACTGGCTAAAGTAGCACTAGGTTCTTCAAAGCAAATATCGTCATTGTAAACGGATGACTCTTGTGTTGAATTAGTTAACAATGGTCTTTGTTCATCAAGTCCTGTGCCAATATCAGAAAATACTGATATTGCTGGTGTAGAGGAAATAGAAGAAGCCGAAGTTTCAATTGGCTCAACTATACTTTGATAGTTTGTCATATCACAAAAATAAAAAGATAGAAAATAGAAAGAAAAAAAAAATACTAAAAAAAAAAAAAGGTCTAGAATTTATAGCAGTTTTATTTCCTTATTGGTTTTATCCGACCAATCGGATCACATTAAATTTACTTGACTCTTAATACAGCACGAACATCCATAAGAAAAGAAAGTAAAGCTTCTTTAAATCCAGGTACAATTCTATTTGCAGGTAATCCTTGTTGAGGTGTAGCACCATCTAATTTTTGAAAGGCAAGTAATAAACGTGATTGAATTTCAGTCGATTGTTGTGATATAATTTGATTTGCAAGTACCATATAAACGTCCTATACAATAAAAAGAGAGGGTTAGGTTATTGTTTTTGTTTATGACTATTATTATTATTATTATTATTATTATTTACCCTTTGTGTACAAACTAATGCAAGTAAAGCATCTGAAGCAGCGTCAATAACGTTTGTATCCAAATGTTGAAATAATAAACAATCAAGTAATCCTTGTAAAAACTTTTGTAAAGCTTCCTTTATAAATTCTACATTAATTCCATTTGTTTGTTGATGATATACCCACATTGATAATGGTGCAATAGCGTGTAATGTCAAAATATTTATATCTGAAATATCATGTCGAATACCATATTCTAAACTAGCCATCAAATTATTAAATAATGGTGTAGGTAACCCTGATAATTTATCTGGAAATACTTCAATCATATGAGAAATCAGTTGAATATATTGCTGACATATACTAGGAATCTACAAACAGATAATTAATACAATGTGATTACTTGTATAAATTTGAAAGAGTCTAACCTTTAACATCTCCATATTAATCATAGGAATAACTATGTTAATACCAAATAATACAACATCTGCAACATCTGATCCATTTTGTTCTTTTCTGTTAAAGTCTTCAATACCAGAAGCCATAATGTTAGATAACATGACCAAAACAATTGAAATATCTGCATAAGGTTTATCTTCTTCTTCTTCTTGTGAATGCATTCTCTTTTTACCATGATTACATGTACCAAATATCTTTAATATTTCAATAATAGTACCAAATAACAATTGTTTATCTTGTGCACTTAATAATCCAAAATCAAGTCTTTTACAGAGATCAGAAAATAACTGCAAGATTGCCAATTGTACTTCGGGTGCTTGTTTATAGAGATTCATCAACTGAATAAAACTTTCAAAGAATCGAGTACAGAACGAAAAGATGGTTTGTGTATTACTGTATTGACATGCAAGTGCTAATCCATCAAACATTTCTAAAGCGTTAATGACTTTATTAATCACTTCTCCTTGTTGATAACACTGTTGAAAGTCAGGGCGATGTAAAAGAGAACCTAAACAATCTTCAATCATTTTAAACATGAGTCCAAAATAATTATTTCTTGTTGTTTCATCCACTGCAAAACTAGAAATAGTTGCAATTGTTTGAATAAGTGAATTATGAACTACTTCTGGTAATTGTTCCAAGTTTTGTGTAATAAATTGAACCAAATCGGGGAAACTAGATGATTGTAACAATCCACGCTTCAAGTTATTCGATGTACCACAGGTATGAAGCCAGTTAACAAGTTGTCCAAGTACATCGGGATCTGCATTCCAAAGAATAAAGTTCTTCTTCATTTGTTCAATAAAGAAATCAATTACAGTAATACCTTGTCCATCAGAAGGTCCGGGTCTACCAAACGCTTTAGCAATATTGGGACTAATATAACCATATTCATTTTCATCTACAAGTAAATAAGATTTACTCCATCTTTCCATATACCAAATTAAAGTCTCTGCTACTCTTGGACTACAATTGGATGCTTCAACTGTACTAGAACTAAAACTAGAATTAAATCTAAATAATTCAAGTAACAATTGTGATAAATTTACAATTTGATCTTGCTCAAATTGTTGTGACCCAGAAAGCTGCATAAGTGATTCTGGAATCATCGGTTGTTCTCCCTTTCCAGTATCTGCAAGAATATGCCCTGTAATTAATATAATCCAATGAAATTGTTCATGAAGAAAGATTAATTCTTGATCATTGCCATTATTGGACCCAAAGTATCCCTTGAATGTTTCAAACCTTTCCATTAATAACTGTTGAATACGTAATAAACAAGGTTGAGGGTTCAATCTACCAAGTGTACCAATACAAGTTAATTGATCTGCAAAAGTATCCCAGTCTTTAAATCCAGCATCAATTTCATCTTCTTCTTCGTCATCTCCAAGTACTAATTTGGCTCGTTCAAGACGTGTATTAATATAAGAATCTACGACTTCACTAGCAACGTTCGTCATATACTGAGTTAAATGTTGAGATTGTTCTGTTGTTAATCCAGCTTTAGGGTCTCCACCACGAATATCACTAGGTTGAACACTATCTGCCATTTTAACCCATGTTTGTAAACACTCATCACATGCTTCACTAATCCATCCTTCATCCACTTCAGTAACTGTACCAGCAAGACAACTGACAGTAATAATTCCAACTTCGTTTAAAAATTGAAAGAAGTCAGGAATAGAACAAAGAATAGAAAGTGATACGTTTTCTAAGAGACGTCTAATCATTTGAATAGTACCAAGCATTTGAGGACCTTGTTCGCTAAGTGCGTCAGGACTGGTTCCAAATAAAGTAATACTAAAATTACAAATTAGTTATTAGTTATATACATATACATTAGAACAATTACTTACTCGCTCAACATTTTTCTAATTCCTTGAATCATAATAGTTGCATAAGATTTAATCAAATTGAAATCATTGTTAAAGAACTCTTGTTGGAATCCAGAAAGCTGAATTAAACATTGTCTGCAACGATGACCTAAACGATCGTCGTCTTGAACAAGGCTATAAGTCTAATTGATTACACACATAAAAGAGAGAGAGAGTTAGTTGGTATGTATTTTACACCACTGTATATACTACTACAACAATTTACCATAAAGAACAACCACAACACTTCACTATTTCCAACTACAGGTTGCCAATTCTTTGGAAACACAACATAGCTCTTTTTAGCAGACGAAGGACCATCCTCTCTATCAAAGTCATCCAAATCAGATTCCTTGGCAAACGTACCAGGTAAGCTAGGTGCGGTGTTTGTCTCTTCAAACTCCCACTGCAATATCTTTTCCAACAAGACAAGCATCTCTACAAGTACAGCAGGTACATTATCAGGTAAATGCTGAACGTGTGATACAAATTGATGAAGTTTGGTAATCACTTGTTCAAATAAAGGTAAAAGAATATTGGATTCAAAAAATACTTTACAGTTGTGGTGATGCTCCCAGGTAAGTCCAATTGTAGTCGATTTAGTGTTGGAGAATTGATCAACTAAAGCATTAGCGAGGGCCAGCCCAAGAACTTGCTACAGTAAAAAAAAAAAAAAAAAAAAAAAAAAAAAAAAAAAAAACGTTTATGTCAAAAACTGTATTCCACTTTGTGTATGTATATGTGTCTTACTGCATCGTCGGCTTCCATTTGTAATAATTGTTTGATATGAAGTAAAATAGCTTCTCTGTCTTGATCTGTGACATCGAACAAACTACGTTTGGTGATTAAAGCAGCTGCTAATACAAGTTGATCACGAACAAATTTAGGTAAACTAAAAAAGGGTCAGTTACCCTACTTTCAAAATGTTGTCGTATATACTTTACGTTGGTCTTTTAAGACAGTACTCAATCATATAGTTCTTGAGTTGAATTAAATCTCGTTGTTCATAAAGTGTATAATCTCTTACGGCAATGTCTCCGATGGCTAAAGTTACTTGAAACTGAACCATGGCTGTTTGTGCATGCTCTAAATTAAAAAAACGTTAGAATCTCGAGAATTTAGTAGGGTTCGGTTTTTTTTTACCTAAAACATATTGACAAGCGGGTAAGACTTTGGGGATTTGACGGAATTGAGTCATGATTTGTTCAGCGGCTGCTCGGGTTGCAGGTACCTGTAAAACGATCTATTAGAAACAAGGAAACTAGACATAATCTCTCCCTCTCTCTTTTTTTTTACCTGGAAGTCAGAACATGCTTCTTCAAACTGCTTAAATATGGCAGCATTCTCTGGGTCTTGTGCTCTGTCCATTTCAAACTGTGGAAAAGAAGAAAAAAAGTCAAAAAAAAAAAAAAAAAGCTTTTTTTACAGGTTGCTGTGACTTGTATCACCTTGTAAGGAAAAAAAGGGAGAGCAACAAGTTCTTACAGCAAATGCATTATTGCTTGTAAAGAAGTGAAAAGGCAATCCTTCCTACAGTAGCGGCTCTATTTAAGAATGACCTAAATCTGGAAGAAATCCACCTTTAAATCGAACATACCCTTATATTATATACTAAAGAAAAAAGCTCATTGATATACCGGAGTGTAACTAATCGCTCGCATATGAAATCACTACTTACAGGAAATGATTTTTGGACCCAAGTTGTATAATACAAATAGTTGTATTAAATATATATTTGATAAAAAAAAAATTAAAAACGTTCAGTTTTCATCTCTGGAGGTCAATCTTTTTTGGTTTTTTTTTTTTTTTTTTTTTTTTTGTCAAAAATCACGGGGGGGATGCGAGTATTCGGGATCCACTTTGACTCTCTTTATGTAAAAAGTAATTTTATAAAATAACTTGTTTAGGCGCTTCTAATCCATTTTAAATGAGGTTTTTAATGTAAAAACTGAGGGAGTGATCACTGTTTAAAAATACTTTTTTTTTTTGGACAAAAATGTCACTCATTTACGCGACGCGATTTTTATATTTTCGTGATTACTTAAAGCTTACTATTTTTTGTTATAGAAATGGTTAAAGATCTTTAATAATCCTTTCTTATTCCCTTATTAGTAAAAGTGCTATAACCATTACGCTAACTTTTAATTACAAGCAGATTTTAAAAAGAAATATATAAATGATTTATTTATTTTGATAATATACAATAAGGAAAAAAAAATACAAAAATATTTAACCCCAAACATCACACAAGTAACGCTTTTCATCCATAAGCTTATCAATAAGCTGTTCAGCTTGTTCTTCAGTTTCAGCCATACCGAAGGAAATAGCCATATTAACAAACGCGCGACGAATATCACGACTCATAGCGCCGCTACCGCAGACATAGACTGTAGCAGGCTTGGTATCAGGATCAGCAGGATAAAGCAAATTCCAGACCTCAGAGGCATTAGAGATAAGAGCGTGTTGAACATACTTGACAGGAGATTGCTCTTCGTTTCTAGAGAACGCAGTATGAAGACGAGTAAGCACCTTATCTTCAACATACTGTTCCAATTCCTCTTGATAGATGTAATCTTGATCTGCACGACGACAACCAAAGAACAAGACTGTTTCACCGACCTTTTCACCAGCATCGATTTGTGCTTTACGCTCTTGAAGGAAACCACGGAAAGGAGAGAACCCGGTACCAGCAGAAATCATAATTAAAGGAACACTGGGATCGCTAGGCATACTGAAAGTACTCTTGGAAGATTTCAAAGCGGCGCGAAGTTTCATATCTTTATGGCCATCCTTTAAGAAGGAAGAAGCTAAACCACTATAATGCTTATCGTTAACTACATCGTCTACGACACCGACGGTTAAATGAGAAGAGTAAGGATGAGCTAAAGGAGAAGAAGCAATAGAGTAACGACGAGGTTGAATGACAGGGACTGCAGCCAAGAATTGGCCTAAATCTAAACGATTGACTTGAGGGAAAGCTCTTTGCAAATCTAATAACGTACGATACTTTTGAATAAAAGCAGGGTACTGATCTTGGTTATTTGCGTCAGGCATAAGTAACTTTTCAAAGGTGGCGGCTGTATCAGGAGCAGTTAATTTCAATTGAGCAGAGAAACAGGCAAGTACTGCACGAGAAGGAGGAGAAGTAATATCAGCGTAATAGGTAAGCATGTTACGAACTGTACAAGGTCCCTTGACGTTAGCAGCGAGAGAGCGAGGAGATACATTAGCAAGTGTCTCTTGATCAATTTCAAATACGGATTCTAAAACCCAACCGAAACTTAATGCAATAGCCTCAACAGATTCCTTGTTGTTTTCGGGGAAGACTTCTAAATGATCACCAGCATTGTAAAGATAGTTCTTGTCGCCAATGGCTGATAATTTGGAGATATCAATTTCAATATGACGAGTACTACGGGGAGATCCTTCCTTTTGAATTTCACGACTGGTAGAAATAACAGCATTGTTTTCACCGTTATGGTTGTTTTTGGCAGCTTCCCAAGCTTCCTTGTTGTTGGGCTGAATAAATTTGACCTTGACGACTGCCTTTTGAGTGCTGACAGTGGTAGCAGCAGTAGGAACAACAGATTTATCTTCAGAGGCTTGAATACCATAACTATCTAAAGTATGAGTCCAGAAATGTGCACACCATTCGTTGAATACAGCGTCCATGTCTTTATCGGCATCACCTTCACCACCAGCGAAGAAACGATCAGCACCAAGTTCTTCCAACATTTCAGTGACCTTGATAGGGAAGCATTGATAGGTACGCCAGTTCTTGTTACCAAGACCAAAGACAGTGAACGAAAGACCATTTAAAAGTTTTTCATGGCCTTCTTCTTTGCTTTTCTCATCCAAGAACTTGTCAAACTTTTCAGCAGTATCAGGAGGTTGACCGTTGTAAGTAGCAGTACAGATAACAACAAGTTCCTTATCTAAACGCTTGCTCTTGTCTTTAGTAACGAATTTTCCTTCTTGGATTACCTTCCATTTATCCATTTCACATAAGGTAACGTCTTTAAATCCAAAACTCTTGGCTTGGTTGGTCAATTGGTTAGCGTAATCTTGAGAGGTACCGGTTTGAGTACCGTATAAGAAAGTGATGGGAGGTAAGTCGAGGTTGGAAGAGGCAGCTGTAGAAGAAACAACGGGTAAGCTACGAACAGGTTCGGCCTTGGTAGTAGACGCAACCTTCTTGGCAGCAGTAGCTTCATCACTAGGTGCGGGGAAATCTTCACGGGGATGAATGGTCATAAAGAGATCAACGGGTTTAGTAGTAGCAGACTTGGGATCATATTGAATATCAGGACCTTCATACTTGAATTCAAATCGGTTTAAAAGCATAGCTAAAACAGTCTTGGCTTCTTGAATAGCTAAAGCCATACCGATACAACCTCTAGCACCGGTACTGAAGGGTAACCAAGAGAATCGAGAACGCTTTTGTTCTTCTTCGGGAGTCCAACGATCAGGATCAAAGCGGTTATGGTCAGGATAAACGTCTTCGTTATGATGTAAGCCATAGACATGAATAGCACAAGTGGTACCAGCTTTAATTCTATATCCACCAGGAACAATACAATCTTCTTTACAGTACTTGCCTAAAATTCTGACAGGTGGGTACATACGAAGTACTTCCTTGATAACTTGATGAGTATACTTGAGATTAGGAATTTGTTCAGAGGTAGGTAATTTATCCCAACTGATATGGTTATCAGCAACTTCTTGCAAAACCTTGGCTTGAACATCAGGGTTTCTGGATAACTCGTAAAGGGTCCAGGCAAGTGTATTGGCAGTGGTATCATGTCCAGCGATCAAGAAAGTAACGACTTGATCGCGAATGTTTTCATCGGTTAAACCAAGGTTGTTTTCATCACGTGCGTTTAACATGTAACCCAATAAATCCTTCTCCATGTTCTTAGCGTCTGCGCTGTTCTTACGTTCAACAATAACACCATCTACAACACTGTGCATAAGAGCAATAGATCGATCAAACTTACGGTTGGCTTCAATAGGTAACGACTTTACAAATTGAGCTTGTTGCATACGTTGAATAGATTGCTTTAAACAGTATCCCATAGCTTCAATAAATGGGTTGGCGGGTTGATCGGGAGAGGCGAGCAAATTGAAATCATATCCGAAACCGACGCGACCAATTGTTTCGAATGTAATGTTGGTGGTCCAATCAATAATCTCTACACGATCTGTAGGTGAAAATTGTTCGAAAATTTTAATGGCTTGTTGAGTGATTTCACCCATTTCTTCTTGATAAACCTAATTTTTAAAAAAATACATTTTTTTTTTTTTTAGTTTTCCAATTTGACGCTACTTTACTTGTTTATAGTTTTACCTTAATTGCGCGTGGACTAAATGCAGGCATTAAAAGTTTATGAGCAAGTTTCCAATCCATTTCATCTGTATCGGTAGTGAAAAGACCTTGACGACCAAATGCCTTAATCTCGGATAAACCAGTAGCTCCAACTTTCTTGGTAAAGTATTCACTTTCCTTTGCAAAAAGTTCGGCGATATCAGGCTCATTGGTACCAACAACCTTTCTTCCTAAAATATTAACTTCTACCAAAGAACCGTGCTTTTTAAATTGACGTAACCAACCCTCAGTACTAGCCAACAGAAATATTAATACGAGTAATACATATACATATATATTAAACACTTACATATTTGGAAGTAATTCATATAAACTACCAACAAAGGGAAGATTGGCAGGACCGGGAATAACATCCTTGATCTGTTGCTTAAGATCAATAAGTACAATTTGTTGGTTCTTGACAGCATCAATACCAGTCAAGATTTCACCTTGATCGTTTAATAATTGAATATCGGTATAACCTCCAGCAATACCTAATTTTTCGGCGGCAAGAGAACGAACAGTGTCCAAGTTGGCACCGTTACCAAATCGGATAATACGACCGTCTTTTTCAACATCAGTTGAACCCTTGAGTACAACAATTAAAGAAGTTGTGTTGTCTGTTAACATATTTAATGTAATAATATTGTTTTTTTTAAAAAAAAAAATTTAAGGATGTAGAAAAAAGAAAAAGGGAAAATACGGGTATGTTTGTGAAGGCTTTTATACTCGCATAAAAAATGCGGTGGAGGAAAAATCTGGGAGAAATAGTTCTTCCTTGTGAGCTGATGTTGAAATTTCTGTAGGTTTCCATATTAGGATAAAATCGTATTCGAGCCAATATCAATTCAAAATGAATACAATGTAAAAAAAAAAAGGGCTGGGGATGCTTTATAATCTCAACCAAAAAATTCATTTTAAAAAAAAAAAAAGATTCGGTTGCAGTTACACTTGGTTACATGTAACTTGAAAAAAAAAAAAAGTGTAAACTATAATCAAAAATAAACTTTACTTCTTTTTTTAGATATAAAATTTGTAAAATAATTTGTAATGTTAAATACTAAAATAAACTCCGTTCTTTTTTTTTGACAAGTCGCTTCCCGATAACTCAAACTATTACTGGCTAAACAATATAAAAAACCCCGGAGAAAAATTAAATTAAGCCAAGTCTTGCTATTTTACCAAGCTTTATTACGTGATTCTTTATTCTACAAATCGAGTAGCAGCTTATTTACAACTGTGAATGTCTTCAATAAATAACTAATTATCTTACGCTACTGGATCATACTCTCGATCTATCCACTTTTGAGCGTTAAATCGGCCACTTTTCTCTAAATGTAGTAAAAAGACCTACTATGTATTTCTCAGAAGCTATTTTATTATGGTTTGAATTGTAAAAAAAAAAAAAAAAAAAAAAAAAGGCTATCAGTGATTTCAAAATTTTCTGACGATAAGCTACTTGTAGCCTATACATATTTCGCTGTTTCACTTTTTAAGGCCACTAAGTAACTCAACATAATAAGTTGCAACACGTTTATCTGCTATTGGATTGGTCTCGATCAATTTAATAAAATATGCAACGGTTGACCGCCGTTAAAGATGCTGTCGTAATAAGCCAATATTCTCATTGAAACAGTTCCCGGAATGGGTGCGGATTTTGTATTGTTGTCAGCGAGCGAGCTTTAATGGATGATGAATACAAGGCAACTGCCAATAAAAGAAAATTGGCCTGAGAATCTAAAAGTGAACATGATGCCATCATTAAAGTTACGGCGAACGACTTAGGTATTGTTAACTAGTTTCAGGAATATTCAGACAACAGGACCTCGTCGTATCTTATCAGCCATGCATTTGGAGGCTCACAGTCTACTATATTTCTGTTTAGATGAATTCGGTATCAGTATTAGATGGTTAATGACCATAATAGATCAATTATTACTGCTGAAAAGTGTAATTAAAAAAACATTGTAACAACTCTGCATTTTAATCGAAAATACAGGTATTTTCCCAAGCTAAAGCTAGCCTACAATCGAAATACTTACTATATTCCACCCAGAAATGAACAATCGAAACTACCAAGGATCTGATTTCATTACAGATGCCGACCAACATGGTTGTCAAACTCGTTCCAACTGAAAATACTATAGCAAATATTCCAAAAGTATTGGTACAGGGTCTATTTACGCGACCAACACGACATTATATTCGGTCTATCCATGTTAATTTCGTAGAGAGCTTGTTGCATGAATTAAATAAGTATGAATATTTTGTATTAAGTGTAAACTTTATTAATTAGATAAGAAAAAAAAAAGACTATATGTAATACTGAATGTAATACTAGCCAGGTAAGAAAAGATGCATAATTGAGCTCCATTGTTCAGTAGGTTTGTATGAATTTTAAAAACGTTTAATAGCGGTATGATGGTCTTGTTGGAACATTTTTAGAAAAGTTATACTATATCAGGCGTCGTATTTGATAATGCAGAGCCAGCGTTGTTTCCAAAGGTTCGATAATACAATGCTAAAAAATATAAATGTATATAAAAACGAGTTTTTCTTTATTAACATTTAAATACGAGTGTGCGAAAAAAAAGTATAGTATAATATATGATTTAGTAAATTAATCTTTTTCTTTTTTAAAAAAGAATTCGCATGTATATTTTTATGTATAGTATATATACATCTTTAAAGAGAGCTTTCTTATGATATGGTGGTGTCAGTACGAACGGATACGCCTTTTTGGAAATCTCCCCTCAGAAAGAGCTGCTATAGCGAAAACAATTTGTAATATTAAACACGATCCAACTCCGCTTTCGTTTTTTTTTTTTTTTTTTTTTTTTTTTTTTGACAAGTCGCTGCCGGATGACTCAAACTATAAGAAACTTCCGGCGAAAGTTTAAGGCTTCGACAAATCGAGCAAAACTTTGTCGTTACCAAGCCTAATTACATTTTTTTCTTTTTTTTACAAATTGAGTAACATATTTCAAAGTGTGATATCCTGGATAAAGAGCCACTTTAGAACTTTGTATTATATAATCTGGCTGGAAATCGAACGTGTAAACTGAGCGCGTAATAAATACATATAAAGATTACCCCAAACATTGGTACCGGAATGATCTTATTTGTTCAACTGTATGCATTAATACATTTGTTAATAAGATGATGAAAAAATAAAAATAAATTAAAAAAACGAGGCAGTATCTATCTTACTCGTGGGATTGTAAAAAGCTTGATCCTTTCCGAACTTAAGCTTTACCAAACGTAGTATTCTCCTGCCTTTAGACCCGTCTGTAACACGTGTATTTTTCAAATACGATAAAAAAAAATACCGAGAGAGAAATGTTCAATCTAATTGAAGTCAACAATCTCTTTTTTTTGACTATATTATTGTTTTTAGAACCCATCCGATTCTTTCGGTAAAATGGACAATTCAGAGTAGAAAAACTGAACTATTTCCTTATTGACTAACAAAGAAACAAGCTAAAAAAAAACTAACGCGAGTAGATAAGAGATAGCACGAAAAAAATAAATGGGTACATTACTGATAGTGAAGACAGCTTGCAAAAAAAAATTAGCAGTGTAGAATCACTATGCGTAATAATGATGTAACTAGATTTTTAAAGCGTTGGGGAACTAAAACGGGTCAGATGCCAATTTACGAAATTTATTCTTTGACAAGAAAATGAATGTCCATTTGAACGATAATAAATGTTACATAGGGGTTTTTTATCTTTGAGAGACTCGATTATAGATATAAATAAACGTCGATGAAAGAAGATATTACATTACAACACCAATAAAAAAAAACAGAGTACGAGCATAACTATCGCTTTATTTGAGAAATAAAATGATGTTTATGAAAATGAATGATATGTGCTACCGAGGCTGTTTTAGATACATAATGCGACATCAATAACAAGTGCTCATAATAAACCCTACTCCTTTTGTTATCAGCTAGTTTCCTTTTATTAGTGATGCATCTAATAGTAACATTCGTTCTATTATTAGCTAGGCCAACTGGAATTATTCTAGTAAACAATATACTCCCTAGAAGTACAACATCATCTGTTGCTATTATTAACTAGTAGTGTATCTGTTGGAACATCCTCGGCTGTTTTTAAAGAAGTAATTGACTTCGGGGGACTCTGGTTTATGGATTCGAAGGTGTGCTCAAAACTAGGAGCAAGCCTAGTCTAGAAGTTTACTTTACTAATAATTAACACAGACCCTATCCGTGCTACAGTAGCAGTAGATATTTAAAGGCGTTCAAAATGGACCCTAACGTTCGTCCCTACATAATGAATATATGGAATTAAGTTGGTACGCACAGTCTACTATAGCATAGTAAATATAGTTCTGTAGTATGACACCTTTTTTTTTTAAGAAGTATACAGTACAGTATGCACGAGTCGAACTTCCATTATAAATTCGCAGTATCAGCTGGTTACTATGATATATATAAGTTGTATTTCGATAGCATATGCCGCAGAATTAGACATATCTGTGTAGAAGGCATAAATTCGGCTAAATATATATCTCGCTTTATGAAGAGGTATAATATTATACCCCCAGCAGGGCGGTATAATACTCTGATCAAATTGAAATCGTCACTTTTTACAAACAGAAACAATTATCCATATGATATAGCATCTTTGAGTGAAGAAATTTGATAATAAAACTTTAACCAGATAACTTTTAATTTTATATATAAGCTACTGAAATATACAACTAATGAGCGTTAGGTTTTAATATTTGATATGGTCTTTATTGGTTTTTTTTTATTTTACCTGGCCTTTTTTTCATTTCAGCGCTTCACTTGGCTTTTTTTTATTTCAGTATTTCACCTGGCTTTTTCTCTTTTCATTTTAGCTTCTTGTTTAAAAAAAAATCATGTTTTCTATTTCTCACGAAGAGACAATATGTTTATTTTATGCTGTTTCCATACAATCAGGAGAATGCAAATAAATATTCCAAGATTATTGATGAAATGGAAAGTATAACCATTTGCTACCCTGAAAATCCTAAGCGACCATTCCTTTGCTCGCTAAAATCAATGGATCTTAACCCATCAGAATATAAACAATATCCTGTAATTTTGCAAGCAACCAAATAAACTTTTGAAGTGATAAAAGAATACAAGTTTTAATATATAAAAAATCTTTTAAGTTTAGAACAAATTAACTAAATCACTTAGGAAGTGGGAGAGGACGATATCTTGGAGCGATGGAATAAATCCTCTCGACCATCAAATTTAAACAGAGATTTCAATTTGATGATTTCCTCATCACATTCTACTACATGTACTTGATTATCATGCACGGGAGTATCAATAATGATTTCTTTTTTTTAATATCGCGATGCTCACCGAAACCAAAGTTAGCTAATTGTTTTGCTTAAAAAATAATATGTCACATACCGAATAAATAATTCTAAATCGTTCATGTTTGTAGTCAAACTCGCAGAATCAATAATCACTAAAAACGCTTTATCCACCTTTGCTAAATCCTTATTAAGTCTACAAACAAAAAGTCAGTATTAAATGCAAAATTGTACTCTATAGCATTTTATATAATACATTGAATACCTCGAGCGTCATTCATTACATTACTCTTCTTCAAATCTCTTCTGTGCATGGGGGTATTAGAGTTACAGCTGACTGAAACGTAGACATTTCCTACTGAAGGCCTTTTTTGTAATCCAACTATCATTGATTGAAGCGATTCGACTACATTAGAGTTACCCCCGTCGTTTTCGACTTGCGACAATAATCTAATATACAGTATCTTTCTTGTGATATATTGTTGATATTTTTCAGGTAATTTGATAATATCTTCCAATAAAACATCTACGATGCGATAATTATTAATACTGTAATAGTATAATAACAAACCCATTAATTATCTTTATAGCTACCCTCTAATACGTATACGCCTCGCAGTGATGACCTTGTCCCAGTACCAAGCATTTTATTATAATTTGCACTAACAACTTCATTTACTTCTCTATCCGCCTTTTCATTATTTTCAATTGTTTCTTTTGAGGATGAATATAAGTGAATGTCGAACGAATTCGTGTAAATAACTCTTGTACATAAAAAGTCTTGGTTTTTTTTTTAGGTTTCCTTGTAAAGCTTATTTCAACATCTTCCATTTCATCGATGACCTTGACATACTTATTTGTATTCTCCTGATTGTATGGCACAGCAAAAAATAAATGGTTACACTACCCAGTGCCAATTTAGGGTAATTCCTGCATCAACACCACCATATCATAAGGAAGCCCCCTTTGAATTATTTAAACGTTTGATTATATAAAAGGTACTTGCTTGTATATGAATTCATTGTTAAAAAAAAAAGGAAAAGAAAAGAATGGAATAAATAGGTTAATTTAATCATGATAAAAAGGGGTTTATTTAACTATGATAAAAAGAGTTTATCAATCATCATTATATATCTATATTACAATTTACTTTCTGGTGGTGTAAATGGTGGTGTACCAAGGATTAACCAAACTATTCTCATTTACAATGCACATATGGTCTACAAAGATACAAAATAACAACTGCCGTAAATTAAAACACTTTATTCATTTTTTTATACTTTGATACACAAATCGAACTTTAATACAGACCATTGAAGTATCGTTGGCTGTTTTACAGTTAGATATACTTCTACGCATGTATACTTTCACCACTTATGCCACTGATGCCACTTAAATTACCGACTCTTCCGACCTGGTTATCGCTCGTGTCTGCCGCAAGATGCATCTCCTTCACTGGACGGTAAGCTCAAATTATTCGTTTCATTTTTTCATATGTTAACCTTCTACCTTTTTACTTCTTTTATTTCCTTCATTATGTCTCTTCATTCTGGCTTTTCATTCCGGCTCTTCGATCTGTCTGTCACTTTTGCTATTTTTTTTATTTATTTTTTTCGGCCTAATAAAAGCGCACAAACCCGAGAAATATAAGTGAAGCCCTTTATTTCAACTTTATTCTTGTTTTTAATTTACATTAATCTACCTTGCATTATAAGTTGTTACGAACCTTCCAGGAATCCAAAGCTTCAATAAGTTACAAGTATGTATACAGGAAAAATAAAAAAGGAGAGAAAAAGTATAACCTAAGAGTTTATCTATTGTTGTAGTAGTTCGTGGAAATAAGCTGTGTTCGTTTGAATGGCAAAAGAGATTCCGAAGGAACTCAATTGGTTAAATAATTTCGGAAATAATAGGCATTACCGAGTTCCAGGGACCAAAAAAAAACCCAGATGACTTAAGTTTTAATATGATATGGTATATTCATATTCTACAGAGGAGGATCCTTTCTACCAAAATTAATTTGTGTATTTTTTATAAGTGTTTATTCGTTTCTTGTAGCATAAAAAGTGATAACGCGCTCTAACTATGGCCTCATTGAAATTAACGTATGATCAATATCCTTTTTTTTTTCTGAGTATTAAATAAGTAGATTTTATAATATTTAGATAAAATCATCTTAGGCTTGTTCATCTTGAAGATATAATAAACTTTTTTTGGCGACATATGTATTTTGACAACGATAAATATGTACGTACATTTGTACAACAATACCTACTCTAACCCATTATTGAAATCAGGAATTCTTTTATCTTTGTAGCTTTTTTTTTATATATAGTATGACTAAAAATGGTATTTGTTTAAATAATTATATAAACAAGGTTAATGTTTATGAGAATGAGGTGTTTATATAGGTTATTAGTATTTTAACTGTTGGATTGATCCCTAATTTCGACGATTTACATATACTAAAAATATGTGCACCACTCTTTATATGTCAGAGCATACCAAGACATTGGTTTTATATACGAATATTAAGTTGAAGATGATAACGTGGCTACTAAAAAGCGATATCGGTAAAACGCTTATTTTATTTAATAGAATTGTTAAGAATGCTACTAACTTTTTCTGGACTGTAAAACATTTACTAATTCTTTTCCCCCCCCCCCTTTTTTTTTAATCTTTTTTTATACTAACATCAGAAATAGCTATTTTTTTTTCTTTTTTGTATATAAAGAAGTAACGCTGATTATGATGACATTGAACCTTTTTTTTTTAAAAAAAAAAGGTTCACTGCAGTACATCGTAGAATAAATGGACTTTTTGTTTAAATATATCTACAATCAAATCGTATTTTATTTCTTATTTTATATGGCTTAGAGGACCATCTGATATGCAATGCGCCAAACAAACTAACTTAAAAAAGATTCCACAAATTATTTATTTACGGCATCCTAAAAAAAAAAAATGTGGGATTTTTTGTAAAAATGGCTTACAACTAATTAGGAAAAATGCTGATTTTTAAAAAATGAGTGTAAACAAGGTTTTTTTTTTTTTTAACGCGATAAAAAAAAACAAGGAGAGGAAGAGGTTGTTTTTTTTTACTTTTGAAGAATTTTATTTATATGGATTTGTTTTTAATAGATAGGTATTCTTACAAAGGTATACATTATCCCTTTACTTTATAAAACATCTCCCTTTTTATTCAATTATAATAGAAACTTATCACATTGTGGAACGCCCATAGTTCTATATTTGGAGTAGGTGGAAATTTTTTAATTACCTAGACCATCGAAATCGACTTTTTTTTTTTAGTATTTTCTTTTCACTTTTCGCTTTTGAATTTTACGGTTTTCTTTTTCCTTTTCATCACTTTTTTATTTTTTATTTAGTAAAATCACTGTTTTCTGGTAAAGGAAAAAAATAATAAAAAATAATGCTATTTTTATTTTCCTTGTATTTACTTATATATATATATATTTTTTTTTTTTTTTTTTTTTTTTTTTTTAAAAAAAAAAGATAGATGAATCAACAAAAACACCCTCAACCAACAAAAAGATACACAACAACAAACAAAAATGATAAACCCTTAACAACTAGAAAGAGATCTCACTCTTCCTCCTCATCTACTTCCTCTTCTGGATCTCCTTCAACAAATTTATTCTCAACTGCTGGTTCTTCAGACTCTGGTTCTTCTTCCATAACTTCTGTAAAAAGTACACCTCAAAAAAAAAAGAGAATTATTCCCAATAGTATCGACACTGGTAATAGTTTTTCAGTAGATAGCACTGGTAATACGTCATCACCACAAACACATTCAATTGCACATACTTCATTTACGTCACCTGGTTTAATAACACGGAGACTAACTGCTCAAAGAAGTGTACCAGCTTTTTTGAATAAACTTTACAAGTATGTATTTATTTTTTATTTTTTATATTTTAGCGTACTAATTTTTTTTTATAGTATGGTCGAAGATTTATCAACAAATAATTTGATTCGATGGTCAAAAGACGGCTCATCTTTTATAGGTAATACTACATATATTTATAAATACATATCACAATTGACTGACATATTGAGCCTAGTGGAAAAACATGAAGAATTTGCGAAAACTGTATTACCTAGATTTTATAAGCACAACACTTTCGCTTCCTTTGTACGCCAATTAAATATGTATGACTTTCACAAGGTGCCACATCTTCAACAAGGTGTCTTAATAGCTGAAAGTGAACATGAAATTTGGGAATTCAGCAACCCCCATTTTCAAAAGGGCAGACCTGATCTTTTGGTCTTAGTTACTCGTAAACGTAATAAAGAAAGGGATACTGTCGATACCGAAAACGTTAGTTTATCTGCTGTTGTTCAAGATTTAGCTACCGTAAAAAAATATCAATCCACTATTGGTACAGACTTACGAGATTTACATCGTGACAATGAAATACTTTGGCAAGAAACATTAAATGCTAGAGAAAAATATCAAAGACATCAAGAAGCAATTGAAAAAATATTGCAATTTTTAACTGCCATATTTGCTAATGATCATTTAGCTATTAATATGAGTGAGTGTGCATATTAAATGTAAAATATAAACTTTATAAACTAACTCTCCTTATTAGATAATGCTGAATCACTTCCTAAAGGTTTAATCGAAGAAGCTGCCACATTGGCTGGTATGTCTACAAAACCGGATGAAGCTACCAGTAATAAATTAAGATCAGTATTATCTTCGTCACCAGTTTCGTCCTCATTTGCTACATCCTCTTTATCAAATATTTTATCATCAGTTTTAAGACTATATTCTAATAATCCATCTCCACCTACTCCACCTGAACAAAAAAGCAATATGATGAATCATGAATTCAGACAAGATTCGGACTCATTACCATATCCTCGCTCACCTGAAGATTTAAATAATAACAATATGAATCCTCCAACCCTTATCGATTTTTCTAAAACGTTAAATTCAGCAACTCGATCAGCACAAACAATTACACAAGATATTGACATGCTTCAAGTGAACATTGAATCACTAGCCAACAATTTGGGTATTGATTCTAGTCAATTTGATGAAGACATGGAAACGGATCGTTGTTTCCAAGACAACTACAGTAACATGATCAACTCAGCAAACTCGGCAGATAGAGCTAAATTGTATGCGATTGCTGCTAGTAACGCAGATTTAGATAAAAAAGATTATGCTATTTATGATCACAAGAAAGACCAGCGTGCTATGGATACAAACCAATTTAATTTCGATCTTCAAAATACGCCTCCCAGTCTTTTTCAACATTCATCGCAAAGACAAGCTCCATTCACTACGCGGGGATACCCATCAAATGATAACAATATTGGACAAGATGACAATAAACCTAATGGAGGTAGTATGCACCAACAAAAACAGAAACAAAACCAAAACCAAAAACAGAAACAGAAACAACAAAAGCAACAACAACAACAGCAGCAGCAGCAGCAGCAACAGCAGCAGCAACAGCAACAGCAACAACAGGCTCAACAACAGGCTCAACAACAAGCTCAACAACAGGCTCAACAACAACAACATACACCTGATGGGACATACAGGCAATTACTTTCTTCGATGAATTATGCGGATTCATTTGGACCAAACTATCCTGGAGAAAATGATATTAACACCACAGACTTCTCCCATCATCAACGTACATTTGACAGAAACAATAACCAATCAAGATCGGATAACATGAATACAAATTATTATAACAATTCGGCTATTAATAATACAGCTGAGAATATCATGTCTACTGGTGCTGCTGTATCGGAATACAATGCAATGGTTAACGAGTATGGTGATATCATGAGACCAACCTATTTTAATGGTGCTACAAATGCCAATGATAACTATAATGATCTTTAAACACATAAATACCCTTAATTTTTATCCAGCACTCTCGTTATTATTCATACCCCCACATACATGCTCCACTATATCTATACATAGATTGTACTTTGTTATGCCTCTTCTCCTTTTTTTTTCTCTTGTTACAAAAACCTTGAAAACTCTGCTCCCCTCCCCCCCCCCTTTTAAAAAAAAGAAAAAAACACCTTTTTATTACATGAATTATGTACATGCACATTTTCCTTTCTTTACTGTACATAACTACTTAATATTATTATTATTTATAAAATAATCTTTAATAACTAAAATACTTTAAAATGAGACTTCTTTCTCCTTTTTTTTTTTGTTATTATTCGTTGACTTGAAAGCTTGTATGTAGCATTTTAACGTATTAATGTTACGGTCATATCAACTTCTTGTTAAATTTCAAGAGCATGGCCCTTAACCCTTTCTGCATAAGTATTGCTTTAACATCCAGAGATTAGGGTTTTTCTTTTTAGTATACCTCATGTATATATTTATTACTAGTAAAAGCTTTAAGAAATATAGCTTTATACAGTATTTTGAAAATTATAAATAGTAAGGGAATAATAATATTTCGTGTTCATCAAACTAAAGCATTACTACATTTTGTATGCTACTATTTTGAAAGCGCCAAGACAGTTCAATGCGATCCCCTTATCCGAAATCTATTTTTTTTTTTTTTTGTGGAAACTACCCTTTTTAAGTATAGTATAAAGTACGGCTCAACTAACGGGACTTTTTTTTTTTTTTTTTTTTTTTTTTTTTGAAGCAGAAGTTTGATGAAAGTATGCATGTAGGATTATGTACCATAGTAACAATTAGACCGATAGCGACTTTTTTTTTAAAAATGTAAAAAGAGGGCGGGCCAACTGACATAAATATAGTAAAAGAAACTAGTCATTCACAGTCAAATATATGTCAACTAAACACCTACCTTCTGTTATAGCCATACATGTCTTTTTTTCTTATTGAGACTGGAAAAAAAAGGATAGAAGATAAATAGTCCCATGAGAAAGTTGCTAAGATATATTATACAGCCCTACTTTTAGGTATAATATAAATCTATATTTTTCGAGGATGCTTTTAGTATGTATCAATGTCAATCTATTAGTGTAAATAGACATAATATAACGTTTTTCTTGGGACCACGGTGGGTGCCCATAGGGAGAGTGAGGATCGGGTACTTCGTGGTCTGTAAGAGTTTGTCACAGCACGGTCAGATCTGTCACACAACCATTGTCTATAAAAGAAACTAAAAAAAAAAATTCAAACAGTAATTGATCAAAGTTTATGAATGATTTTAATAAAAAGTTCATTTTATATATAAATAGTATGTTATTCTTCATCTGAAGAGAGAATGTTAACATAATCTATTTTTTTTTTTGGATCAATAGGTACGTTTTCTTTATGTTTTGGAAACTGGCCAAAAAATATTACAAGTTACTTTAAAAAGAGAAGAATAGGTTTTGTCAACACTAAAATACAGTTTTTAGATGGGAGGATACTTAAATTGTAAATGGCCTAATTGAACAGCGAGCCAATGTACATTTAATGAATTCTGAAGAATAAAAGGCTGTACTTTCACTTTAAGTTTTACTGAAGCTTTGAGTGGTAAGTAAGTAAATGGTTCGTCTGCAAATGATGTGAAGAACGGTTCGCTGTAAATCCATACAGGTAAATCGTAAGCATCAGCAACAACTTGAGTACATTCAGGCGTCTTAAACCAGACAGACAACGTATTACATTTTGCCTTAATGTCTTTTTCTAAACTGACAGTGCCGAAATCGAAGAATCTTGAATACACATCTTTGTTAGCATCTAAAGCTACAAACATATCTTTCTTGACGTCTTTATATCTAGTTCTATACAAACTCTTACGGACCACGAAGTACCCGATCCTCACTATCCCTATGGGCGCCCACCGTGGTCCCTAAGAAAGCCGATAATATAAATATAATAAAAAGTAATAGTTCGTCCCTACTCGCAGTCTATGAATTAACCACGAGATAAAAATTAAGGAAATATGAGAGTCGTGTAGAGAACCATAAACAATACGTAATACTATCTGCTGTTCCATACCCCTCTTCACCCATCTTCTTGTAACCCCCCTTTATTCTATCGCTCGCATAGTGTAAACTATATAAGAGCTTCCGCCCTTAATAAATTCGTCGTCATTACTTGCCTCTTTCGATTTTTCGAAATTCTTTAACCTCCCTATCTAAAAAAAGAAGTTAAATTATCACCTTGAATAGGACTACTTTACTAATATCTTTTATTTTTGCTTTGTCTTATTTGAATCCCACAGTGATTATACCTAACCAAGGGTAAACCGTAGCTCGTATTACAAACTGAGTATCATATTTTCCTCGACCTTAAAGCTAAAACGATGTACCCGATATCAAAATGTATCTTTCGCCTAATATCTCCTTTACGATTTTTTCTATGGAACAGGTAGAACATTTCCCAATGAGTGTCATGACGATAAATAAACTTGGCTGTTGTTGAGATTTTTTTCTCTGCTTGTGAAGTTGCTCTTGGATCTGAAGCATTTCTGACTCAAGAACAAAACGATTTTATATACTTTTTTTTAAAAAAAAACTATTCGTTTCTTAAAGAGTTGACTCTTAATCTTTTGGGTCAATAGACGCAAGCTTAAATGAGATGGTCTAAAATAAAACTACATAGCAGATCGATATCAGCATTTTAGAAATATAAGTTTTCAATCTATCATATAAAGGTGTACAATATGCTTAGCAAACATTACCAGAAAGAAAATGATTTTCGTCCGGTTCGGAACGTTAAACTGAATATCTTTCTTCCCTTAAAAAACATCACAGTGTAACGTATCACAACACTATAACCTCTTGATCTACCAATCCGTTAATACACCCAAGGTAAAGGTTTACCCTGCAAGTAAAATAAAAAAAATATTCAAATGTCATTTTTATAAAGTACAAAAGGCATAAAGTTTTACCCTTCCGTCCCCCCCCCCCACCCTCCCCCAGTTATGCAAAAAAAAAAAAAAAAAAAAAAAAATCGCTCTAAAGTTTCTTCGTATAAAACTTTAGGACCTTATCGATTTGATTTGATCATTGTGTCAAAAATATAACCAATAAAAAATTAATTATAAAAAAAAAGAACAAATAAATACTAGCTGTTTTATCTTTTTTTTTCTACCTCTTACCTCTTTTCTTATCTAATGTTGTCCAATCCTATACAGCTCGTACATACGTCTGATTTTCATATCAACGTAGAAAACGAACATATATTACTACGTGGTAGTATGGACGAATCGGCAGGTGTTATGTTACGAGGCTCAGTTGTTCTCAACTGTCATGAAACAACAAAAGTAAGATCAATCTCATTAAAGTTTATTGGTAAAGCAAAAGTGGACTGGACCGAAGGTAAAGTTAAAGAGAGAGAGAAAGAAAGAAAAAAAAAGAAAGCGATTTAGTTTTAACCTTTTATTTCTTTAGGACTTGGATCTCACCAACGACATTATAAAGACGAAAAGACAATTATTAAACACGAATGGAGTTTTTTACCGCCCAACAAAAAAACATACCACTTACCACAAGGACATTATAAATGGTAAATGTCACAAGTTAAAGAAAAAAAAAAAAAGTAAAAAAAAAAGACTCAAAGTATTATCTTGTATGACAGGGATTTTGAACTTCCTTTGCCTGGTGATTTACCAGAAAGTGTACAAAATGAATTAGGTCAAGTGTATTATAGACTAAAGGCAACAGTGGAGCGACCTACATTTTTGATCAACTATAACGATAAAAAGATGTTGAGAGTATCTCGTGTATTACTGCCATCTTCATTGGAATTAACACAGTCACTTGTGATTTCGAATGTTTGGGTTGACAAGATCAGTTATGATATTAGTGTACCAACCAAAGTATTTAGTATGGGCAGTTTAATACCAATTACATTTGCGCTGGTACCTATCGCTCAAGACTTGAGGGTAAGATCAGTCTCGTGTGTTTTGAAAGAATACACTACATTATCTGCGGACGAACATTCAAAAATGGAAGGCAAAGTGATAAACCACTTACGTGATGAAAGTTTTGATGAATGGACTAAAACAGAGTTATTACCCGTTCCCGATTTTCACTCTCGCTTAATTCAAACGGACTCCGTCTGTGATCTTATAAAAATTAAGCATAAATTAAAGTTTACAGTTTCTTTGACAAATGCAGATGGTCATATTTCAGGTAAATTTATATATATTTGTATCATTATATATGTATATAACTAACTAACCTTATACAGAGTTACGAGCGGCTATTCCTATTATTATTTCTGAAATGTCTCCAGAAGAAGACGAGAACGCGTTACCGGCTTATGAAGACGCATGGAAATCAGCGCCTTATGATCCACAACAAGTAGCAGCATTGATTGCTCGAGGGGATTTACCGCCGTCTATAGCTATTACTGCACCAAATGAGGCAGCTAGTAGTGCCAATAGGACACTATCTTCTTCAGATACAGAAGAGGAGAATGATAATTTAACGTTACCTTGGGAAGGTATTGATATCTCTAGGGTACCGTCCTATACTACAGCTATTCGATCCAATAGGTTATATAGTTTCTCTGGTTCTTTACCAGGTTACGATGCGGTTCCTGGTAGAATCAGTAATACTATAAACAGTTAAAAAATATATAATATACATATAAAAAAATAAAAAAATAACGTCATTAAACAAAACAAAAACAAAAAAAATGTCTCTGTTTCACTTGTTTCTTTTTAAACATATTTATGTACAACTAAAAAAAAAAAAAAAAAAAGCGTCCGCATATGCCACTTATAGCTCTAAACAAGTTTCGTTCACATATTTCTAAAAAATATTTTTATATTTTTGGAAAGAAAAGTGCAACAAATGTATACTTTCACCTTTTCACTTGTATCTTTATTATTTGTGTTATTTCATATCCCGTATTGTTAAAGCTTCCCATCTTGCAAGATCCAAAAGACTTTATTGACGCTCATGTTTGGCAATTCTCTCCTTACATTCATGTCACTAAAATTATCCCTCCTAATGAATGTCAATATATTGCGCAACAAATTCATATAGAAATAGGCCGACATAATGATATATCAACTCGTTTTTTATTAAATACACTATCTTTACATAATGTATTAACAACGTCATATATTACCTGGCAAGGAGGTTTCTTTTCATTACAGGATATATGTGTAACAACATCTGAAGCAAACTGCTTACTATATTCTCCATTAACTTATTGGAACTTAAACAAGACTCTTATAGAACAAGATAATAATTATAAGCAAACCATTAACCATTACTTGCGTAGCAGTTTATGGCACCCTTTTGCTACAATGGGAAACGTAACACAAGATTCAAACCACCAATTCCTATCTGCCGATTCATTTATATTTACTATTCTTCTGAAACAAACTCCAACTTCACTTTTACAATGGGATATGCTTTGGAAACACACACTGCAACAGTTTAATTTTACTGTGAATCAGTTGGATGTTCCTAATACGATATTACAATACAAGGTATACAAAAAAAAAAAAAAAAAAAAAAAAGGGCTGTATATAAACTAACGAGTTGAATTAGTTAAAAATACTACCACCACTTTCATATCATACGTTAATTATCGTCTTGGTTTCGATCGGCTTATTATTTTTAATCAAGAAGCAGTTTGGTAAATCAGACTTGATTAAATCAAAATCAGGCTTATGCGTAGCTACATTATTTCTATCTTTTGCTTGTTACACGACTTCGCTAGGCATATTTAACTTCTTTCATATCAACATTCAAATTACACCATGGTTTCTTCAAATACTTGTATGTACTACTGCAACTTTGGAACATGCTTTATTATTGACTTGGTCGGTAGTTTCAAGTGGGAGGGGAATTAGTGTAAAAGAAAGAATAGGAAGAGGTATTATATATATATATATATATATATATATATATGTCAGAACCCTGTTTAATTTGTTTTACATGCATATTTTAGGTTTACAACAAGTAGGCATTTTAATGACTTCCACTTTAATTGGTGAACTCCTTGTTCTAGCAATTGGTCACTCCATGAAAGCACGTAACGTACAATCGTTTTGTACCTTTACCAGTATTGCGTTGATAGTTGCTTATATACTAAATTTAACATTTTTTGTGGCTATATTATCTATTGATATTAAAAGGGCCGAGGTAACTAGAATAATTACAGGAAAAGGAAATCCATCACATTTTTAATTATTATTTTATAGCTATCAGATCTTGGTAACGATGAACCTAAATCGAATGTACAAGAACAATACTGTCAAAAATTTAAATCAAAAAGAGCTATAAATGCATTTTTAGTAAGTATTGTATATATATATATATATATATATAATAGTTATATAAGTTTATATGTTGCTGATAAATACTCTAAAAAAAAAAAAGTTGTGTATTATTTTACTCTATCTTAGTTTTTTTTCGGCTGAAACAAATACCCCAATACTGGATAAATTTAAGTTGAACCAGTTAATATCAATATCGAATCGATTTTGGCAAGTTCTAAACCCATCTTATGATACGGTCTATCTCAACATTCAGCCCCCTTATATTATTCAATTATCTCAAGATACTTTAGAAAACAAGTTACGATTAAATCATATTACTCTGGATTACAGTAACAAGCTATCAACCTTTGTTAATTCGACTATTCAAGATGGTCAATTTAACCTACTGGACTATTTAAATACTGCCCTAGTTTCTCTACTGAGTATAAACGTACCGGGTGTCTTACTATTTGTAATTATGGTTGGTATTCTTATGTGGATGACTCCGTATATTCGTGAACGAACACTTTTACCTATTTTACGCACCCTATTTATTCAACTGCTCACTCTTCTACTCCGAATTATCTCTCGAATTATACCAGTTAAAACAGATTCGATTATTCGACGTGTTGAATCAGACTATAATGAAGATGGTATCCATTTAGGCGCCATCTCACTACAATCACAATATAACAAGTTACAAAATCAAAATACAATACAAAATATCAACGTTGGTACATTAAATGGTAAACATACTTCTGATATATGTCAATTGGATTCTAGCCCAAACTTAATTGTATCACTTGATCAAGACCATCAAATTATACTGTGGGATCATAAAAAATCAGAGTGGATTGCAAGATTAGATAAAGTGAAAAAAGTAAATGGTCTTTGGATAGCAGAGAAAAGAAATAATAACAATAGACACTGTACCTCAAGGCAATTAATGCGTGCAAAATGTATCGCTATAGATCAACAAGAGAACTGGGTTACGGCTGGATTTGAAGACGGTATGATTGGTATATGGAACATAAAAAACTTGCAACTTGAGCATGAAATAGATACTGTCAACAACGCATTGCGTCATCAAGGTAAAGATCGAGTGATAAAAGTGTTAATTTTGGGTCATATTGTTCTTTCCGTTCATAAAAGTGGGATAATCCGTGAATGTAACATAAAGACAGGAGATATCATTCGATGCATTGAATCTGGTCATGTGAGAGAAATTACTGCAATCCAAGTTTTATCAAATTCTATTTTTACAGCTTCTAAAGATGGTATGATCAAAGGCTGGGAGCGTAGTAGTACATTTCAAGGCATCAGCCAATGGAAGTTACTTTTTACTATTAATGGACATGATGGACACAGTATCACTAGTTTAACAGCTCAACAGTTAAATAATGAATTGGGTATCATCGTGACTGGATCAACTGATGGATCAGTCAAAGTATGGAACTGTTGTTCCGGCCAAACCATATGTACTTTATCCAAAGGTGGTATTATAAAAAAGTGTAATCTTCAGCGTCCTCTTTTACAGTTTAGTAAAGTTACTCAACCAGATGATACAAAACAAGAATTAGCTTTTTCTAATCACTCTGATGCCGTTTGTCAAGTCGTAGTAACACCTATAGAAAACCCTGAGCTTAAAAATGATCAATGTCCTAACTGTCATACTGTAATTAATACTGGATTTTTTGTTGCATCTTGTTCATTAGATGAAACAGTACTAGTGTGGCGACTGGATTGTACTCAAATGACTGAAGTTGGCTGTATCCAATGTGCTAAAAATTACCATAGACACAATAGTACAAGATCCTCCTGGAGAAACGTACAAGACGATAGCCCCTTTACTAAACCGTCTACGCCAAGTTTAAGATTACAACAAAAAAAGAAACGTTTAAATACAGGTGATAGTGAAACAAAACCTCCCTCACAGGAGTTAACTTTACAACCCTTGTTCCTAGGAAAAATAGATCAATTCTCAGGGCTTGGTATAGTGTTTTGTAAAGACATGATTTTAGCGGGTGTACGGCATGGACAACATGACTCAATACAACAAGATGGATGGCAATCTTGGTTTGTATGCTTACAGTTCTATGAACCTCCTCCTTTAGAAGAAGAACCCTTTTTAATACCGGTTATTACTCATGATTTGCAGATATCAGAAATCAATCATAAAAAATCGACTAAAGCATCAAGTTCTGTTTGGAATCAATTTTTATTATATGCCTTTGGCTTAAAAAAAGTTGCCGGCCATAAACCGATAAACCATAAAACAAAAAAGAACAATCAAATGGTAATTGAACAAGAAAAAGCGCAAAAAGGAGAAAGAGAAGAAGAAGCGTATGCTGTATTACCCTTTTCTGATATTAAATATGTTGTTAAAACAGATGGGTACGGCTTAGCTTGTGATTATGGGAATTTTATAAAGGTTATTTCATTTGATAATCCATCAAAAAGATATGTATAAAAAAAATAAAAAAAAATAAAAATAAAAAAAAAAGGTGGATGGGTTTCTTTATAAAAATACAAAAAACAGGTAAAGTCTATTATTGTTCTGGAGGACAGCAATTGTTTTCTAAACAAGAGTCTTCGATGCAACGCAGCAAACATGTCGAAGAGTTGTTTTGTGATCCCTATTGGTTAAAAATTAATAAACATTTACTTTCTTTACAAGTAACAATATTTACCTCATTCAAACTAACAACTGAATTTACGCCTGGGGAATTGGATGCCTCTTCTACACCATGAATAATTAACTCACTTTCGCTATTTATATCATCATTATAATGTGATTTTTCGTCTAATGTATCCTCAATAAATTCTGGTTGAATGGTAGCTGAATGAATTCCATAACCATGAAGTAATTTACGTATTTGAGATCCAAGTTTCATGTAACCTTGTCGAGATTTTAAAAGTACGTGAAGTGATGCAATCAATTTTGTATCTGAGAGTTGCCACACGTGTAATTCATGTACCGAAATAATACCATCAAGCTAAATTGAATAATGGTGAATATATTATATGTATACGACATCCACCCGATATAAATTACCTTTAATAATGAATCATTTACATCTTGCAATGGTACACTTCTTGGTACACCTTGTAATAAAATAGATGATGTTTGTTTTACTAAAAATAGAGTAAATATAAGAAGAAGAAAAAAAAGGGCATTGCATTGTTTTATGTGCATTTTGTTTACCTAAAGGGATTGCAGACATGAAAATAATGAAAGTAATCAAGATACTAAATGTTTTAACACTGTTAGATATAGAACAATTGAAAGTATTATTTTTTTTACCTAACAATAGGATCGAAATAAAATCGCCAATCATAGGGAGTTAACCAAATAATTAATCCAGATATAATTACACCTACATTACCTAAAGCATCGCCTAAAACATGCAAGAATATCTATTTTAAATTATAAGTATAATAGTAATAATAATAGCATTAAACAAATACTTTACACCCCTCATGTTTAAGTTTCCTCCTTCATGTCCTTCATGGTTATGTGATTTTACAGATTCCACATCGTGTGAATGTTCGTCATGACCGTGTTCAGCATGACCATGTCCACCATGACTATGTCCACCATGGCTATGCCCACCGTGACCATGAGCCTCTATAAGTTAGACTTTTTTTTAGTAAACAAGTTGATAGGTAAAAAAAAAAAACAGTTACCGTGAAATAGAAACAAGCCAATAAGATTTGCAACTAAACCAGCACTACCAGTTATTAATACTAAAACGGGGCGTTCGACAGGTTCAGGCGAAGCAAATCTTTCAATTGAATCGATGAGGATAGTAAAGCATAATGCAAGTAAGAATACACCATTGATGAGAGCACCAAGGATTTCTGCTCTTTGCCATCCATAGGAATATTTTGGATCGTATTCTGTCTTTTTCGCTACCTAATAAAAAAAAAAATTAAATAAAATGTAATGATATAAAGGGTGTTGTATTTTACTCTAATAGCCCATAATGCAACACACATACTAAGCAAATCATTCAACATGTGAAAAGAATCAGCAATCTATTCGTAAAATGTAAGTAAAGTAATAATAATAATAAAAAAAGAGTGTATTCAAAGTAAATACCAATGCTAATGAATTCACATAATATCCGACTACAATTTCTACAAAAAAAAATCCACCAGTAATTACTAGCATACAGTAGATTTTTGCTACTCTTGAAAATTTCATTTATAGTTTTTTTTTAAAAAAAAAAGATGTGAAAAGAAGAAGTAAATAGCACAAGTTTGTTTGCATTTATATAAGAACTTTTTTTTTTTTTTTTTTTTTTTTAGGGGTGCATTGCTTTTCCGGCTATCTTTAACTGGAAACCCCATGATGCGAGAGGGAAAAATAAAGACGAATTAAATGTTATGTATACCGAAATTTGGCATCAGCAGACAGGGTTAAAACAAATACACACTAGGATGCTTTCTTTTTTGATAGTGATGATCCCACTTTCTATCTCATTGTTAAATGTAGTAAGCGACGTGTTCGATCTGGTGACCACATTTACCATAGTTACACGATATATTTGATTTTTATCTACACATAGTTACAAAAAAAAAAAAAAGACATTCCTCTCCTAAAGAGCTTACATTCCCCACGTATTAGAAAATTAGGATTAAACGATAATAATAAAACTCTTTACCATTTAAAAATATACAAAAATAAAGCTGTTGTCAAACTAGTTTTTTTTTTTTTTTTTTTTTTTTTTTTTTTTTTTCTGTAACTTTTTTAATTTAAGCACAAATAGATCAATTTTCTTCGTTACACGGACCCATTACGTTTACCTTCTACATTTGATACATGACAAATGCTAAGGTACGATAAATATTTGTCTATTATAAATGGTAACCGTCGTAATACATGGTATATCGAATATACCAATAAAAGGAATGTTACGTTAGTAAGTTAGTCGTAAAATCCAAACGATAAATTCTTTATAGTTTAATTTTCGGCAAGACATAATGTATGCGACCACAATCAAAAAGAAGAGAGAAAAAATAATCGTCTTGGGTCCAGCGTGTTCATATGTCCAGGGTCGTTATTTGTTTAATTTCAGTCGGCCCTTGGAGACACAAGATAATCAACCTAAAGATCTTCAACGTTACACTGGAAGATTCCAACAAACTAAAAAAAACATTGAATGACAAATGTTGAATCATCTTTTAACTCAATTCCATTAGGACATCAAAGAATACATATTCTATAAACATAGTGTTTCTTCTTTAGAAAGATAGAAATTATATTTACCGCTAAAGTTTATCCAGATATCTATTATGGATTATTAATCATATCAACTCAATCATATTTAATATGCCGTTAATAAATCTAACAAAACATCTAGTAGTGGTAAAATAGGAGTGTTTACAATAACCAGGTACATTTCGATAGTATACTTTAGGCTCAATAGAATAACTTACTGTATAAAACCTTCAATACGAAACATAAATCTACTACTATATTTGGGGTAAAAAAAAAAGGGGGCGCCCGGCAGCTCAGATCCTTACATTATGCGCAAAATTGATGTCTATACATCAATTTTTCTGTGATAGCTGTATAATGCACAACCTAAACTTTTGTATTGAAGTTTGAACGACCATGTTTATAGCGTAGAGTAAGGTAAACAGGTTCGTGTTACATTTAAATTTTTTTTTCCGGACCCTGTATCGAGTGACTGTTTATAATATATAGTATTTTTGTTATCAGATTTTTTTAATCTGTTTTCTTTTTTTTCTATTATTCCTTTTTTCGAGAAAAAAAAATATATATATATATACGTAACAATAGAATGGTTTCTACTAATACAACACAACAAAAAAATATTGTATTCATTGGCGCATCCTGTGCAGGTAACTATCTTATATGAACAAGATATACTAATTCAGTAACTTAAATTTTTTTACCTTCTATCCTTAGCCATGGGTGCTTCTCTTAACTGGTGTGAGAACCATGACGAAAACTACAGATTTATTTTAATTGAAGAAAAGACTCACTTCAACCACGTATTTGCTTTCCCTCGTGCTTCTGTTGTTTCCGGTTTTGAAAAGGAACTTTTTGTGCCCTATAAGAATATGTTTGACGGTGATGATACTGTCGGTAAAGTCATTCACGCTCGTGCCACAAGTATCCATAAAGATTATGTCGAAATCGATAGAGAGGTCGAAGGATTTGGAACCAAGATTGAGTATGCTTATCTTGTGTATTGTGCTGGTACCAGAATCCCTGCTCCCGGTCGTTTCACTAATGACTCAAAGGCTGAATGTATTGAAGCTCTTCAAAAGTACCAAGAAGTCATTCGTGAGTCTGAAAGTCCTATTATTATTGGTGCTGGCGCTGTTGGTTTAGAACTTGCTGCCGAAATCAAGGAACATTATCCTGAAAAGAAGGTTACATTATTACATTCACGTAACAGATACTTGCCTAGATACAAAGTCAGTATGGACGTGATGATCTATAACATTCTCAAGAAGACTGGCGTCAAGCAAGTGCTGGGTGATCGTGTTATTTTACCTGCTGGAGGGTTTCCTTTAGAAGTCAAGCCTGTTGAGATTCATACTAAGGGCGGAAAAGTTATCCACGGAGATCTTGCGGTAAGTACGAAAAAAAAAATCATTTGAGAGTACTTATCTAATCAGATGATACTTTTTAGATCATGTGTATTGGTATGACACCTAATAGTGTATTACTCGAATCTATTTCACCAGATACCATCAATAAAGAGTCTGGCTTTGTCAAGGTGAAGCCTACCATGCAAATTCAAGATGATAGATTCACAAATATATTTGCTATTGGTGATGTCATTGAACACACTGATGTTAAAACTGGTCATTTTGCCTGGATGCAAGGTCTCGCAGCTTTAGAAAATATTAGAAAGATGATTGATGGCGCAGCTCAAGAAGACTTAGCTCCTTATAAGAGTAAAGACGTTGCACTTATTAAGGTTATTTTGGGAAAGGTAAAAAAAATAAAATAATGTTTATAATGACGAGGAAATCAACTAATATTGAATTATCTTTATTAGAAAGAGGCTGTTATGCAAACACACGTACTCGGTCCTTTAGCAACCTTTGGTTCTTGGATCAGTGGTCGCTCTATTCCCGAAAATGTGTATGCCTCTGCTTCTTGGAGCTGGTTGAAGACTCCTCTTGATGAAGAGCATACCAATTTGTAAATTATCATTTTTCTTTCTTGCAATATATTTCTTTCCCTCCCTCCCCCCCCCCCTTTTACGCTAGTTAAAATAGAATCCCCAACTTTATTCTTATTTCTTATTTACCATAATATACACTACAATGCCTTCTATCTCTCGCTCTTTTGTAATATTTTTCCTTTATTGATAATGGAATCTGCAGAATAATCTGGCGGTGATCCAACGTTATTATGATCGGGTCACTTTTTGTTTTTTTTTATCAGATCTAAATTTCAATCCAATCAGATTGTGCGGGGATGTAAAGATTTTGATTAATTGTTTGTGTTTAACATGATTTAACTAGTACAAATATATTTTTTATATTACAGTGCTCATGATTAGATTATATTGAACACAAAGTTATGATAAGTACCCTTAATCCTACAAAAATGTAGGTTTTTAGATGTCTTAACTTTTACTTTAAATCTAATTCTTCAAGTATATACATCCTCTCCCCCCCCCCGATGGTTTTCAAAATACTTTATCCAAACATAAACAATCCTTTACAACAACTACACATTTTAAACTCAATCTTCGTTTTTCCATTAGCTGGGACATATAAATAATGTTTATTACAACAGTAAAGGAATGGCACACGAATCAATAAATTTTTAAATAATAAATGCTCAAGCATAAAATGTAAGAAGGTATTATTGGGGTGTTTGGATTGGAGTTCGGGAACCACATTCATTGCAAGTGTTTCAGTTTCAATATTTCTTTGCTCGGGTCTCTTTCTTTTTTACAGCGCGATTCTAGTTTTTTATATATAGTATAGTAATAGACGAAACAGTTTATTCAACTAATTTACGTTCATATAATTCAATCTTAACAGACACTTTGTCCTTGGCGGTTTTAAATACGCAAAATAATTAGGGATTGGTATGGCTACAACATATTAAAACATTATGAAGATCAGGTGTGTCGTGAGTACTGTATTATTATCATTATATATATACTTTAGATTATCAAGATCTTTTATATAAGTAATAAAACAAAATCTTGCTCTCAGAATTGCGATGGCGCAATATAGGTCTCTTACTCTAATATGCGCAATTATTTAAAGTTTTCTGTTCTGTATTATTCCTTTGAAGAATATTACTCTTACGATAATATACCACCCCCTCTCTTTTTTTTCTGTGTTTTAAACATCCAACTATATAAAAAAAAAGGAGATATTCTTATTGTTTAGTCATTCTATTTAGAAGGAGGAGTTTCGCGTCTGCGCCTTTTAGGTAACCACACCAGAATTAAGGATAGTTTAGTCAGTTGAGTACATACTAACCTCTAAAATCAGTAAAAAAAAATGGCGCGAACAAAGGAGTATGAATGGTGCCGAGGTTTTTTTATTCTAAAAAAAACAGATGCCGCACTAGTAAAAAAAAGCGACAGGTGTAACAAAGTTGAGACCGAAGTATTTGCACTACTGTAACAATAAGTGCATGGCGATATTTGCCGTATATATATGTAAATCAAAAGTATATATAGTACTTTCATTACTGATTCGTGCGCTCAAATCTAAAATCCGTGTCCTTTTTACTGATCTCATTTTCAATAAACCGTTTAACGCCTTGCAAGCAATAACTCACCTACTAAAATCAATATTTTCTTAGATTTCAAAAGCGTTCGAGAGAATTTATTATATTTATTAGTGTTAAATTTTATTATTAATATTATGTTATCAGTACAAGTGGGAATTATGTGGTTTGGGGAGGGGGGGTTATTATTATTACGTATATATTTTTTGTGTGTATGTATGCTATAAAAAGACTTTCTTAAGGATGCTTATGAGTACTTGAATCATCTTCTAAACGTTCGTCGGTTCCATTGACATTTTCTTCATGAGCTGGTGCATCGCCATGACTCTCTTCTTCGGATAATCCAAATGATTTCATTCTCAAAAAGAAACCAAATGCAATGACTGAAAGACAGAGACCTACGATAGACAAGATTCTTTGAACGTTACCATAAGCAATAACAACACCAGCATGTTGATCTTCAGGAAGGTTCTTGATATATGTAATATCACCTAGAATCGAGACAGGATCGTATTCGCCGGGAACATGATCTGCAAGTTGTCCAGGTAAAAGAGCGTTCCAGATAGCTCCTGCAATTGAACCACCAACACTAGTAGCAATAGTACCACCGACTTGTACTAAAGCGGTAACAATAGCAAGATCTAATCAATAAAAAATAAAAAGTTAGTAAGTTAACTAAAAAAAGAAAGGTCTTTTTCTATTATTATTATTTTACCTGCGTGAGGAACAGAACTTTGAACAGCAACGAGAACTGGGACGTAAATCATACCAGAACCGAAACCAGCAATGATTTGAGTAACGATGACAAAAGCCTTGGGAGATGAAGGGTGACGAGAAGGAATCATAAGACCCATACCAAGAATATAAAGACAGATACCGCCGAAAACAATAGGTCTATAGACCTTGTATCGTTTCATCAAGAAACCAGCAGCAAGCTGAGAGATCAAGAAAGTGGCGTGATAACCATAATCAATATAGACAGATTCAAGATTGGAAACTTTACGAGTGATTTGAAGATAGGTCATAAAATAAGTCCAATTCGTAGCGCGGATGGTACTGATAGCAGCACAGGTCATAACACCAGCCATAGGGGTAGGGCTTTCCCAATCACCAAGAGGAATAACAGGATGCTCGGCCACCTTCCATTCGTAAACACAGAACAAAATAGCACAGATAAAACCAGCAACAAGACATCCAATCGTACGAGGAGTGTTCCATCCACCCCAACGAGAGGGACCAAGAACAAGAGGAAGTAAAATCATACAGAGTGCACCAACAAATAAGATACTACCGATGGCGTCAATTTCATTACAAACATATTTAAATCTTTCCATAAATGACTTTTCCTTGTATTGAGTTTTATCACGACGAGGTAAAAGTCCGGATTTCTTGACGGTTTTCTCAATACGATATAAACCAAACAAGAGTGGAATCGAAGCTCCACCAACACAGAAAGGAATCATAGAGTAACACCATCTCCAAGAACCATGAGCAACAATAGCATCACCAACAATAGGTGCTACCCAAAGGTTAATCATGGCTGGAAAATCGTAAAATGCTTGAAAGATACCACGATTAACAGAAGAAGTAATATCTAATAACGTAAAAAAAAAAATTAATTTTTTATGCTTGATGAAAAAATGTATATAAATTTTTACCAGCAATAAGAACATGGCCAAGAACACTAACGCCAGAGATACCAAAGGCATAAATAACTTGACCTCCCTAACAATAAAAAAGAAAGAATCGAAAAGTTATTATTGCTTGGGTTATAAAAGATCAATATAAATAATTACAATAAGAGTATCCATAGTAGGTGCAACAGCTTGAATGACACCGGAGATAACATAGAAAAATATGGCGATTGAAAAAGCTTCAGTTCTACCGATCATATCAGAGAACTTTGCATACATTGGTAATAAAACGGTTTGAACGATATAAAGAACGACACTGATGAGAGCAGAGATATTGAGAGAGTTAAAGTAACTAGCAACAGCAACAGACGCCGAATAAACAACGTTGCCTTCCCAATTCTTTGCCCATGCAACCAAGATAATACTATTATTTTTTTTTTAAAAAAAAAAAAAAAAAAAAAAAAATTAGTTATGCTTACAGATAAATGTATTTTTATATTAAAAATTACCCTGTAATAACAAGAATTTTATCCCATTTTCTACCAAGTTGTTTCATTAAAATCACTTTTTGGACACCGTAAAACTCATTACTCAAGTCTCTATTTTCTTCACCAGATACAGTGCCGTAGCCAGGTTCATGATTATCCATATAGGTTAAAGAATGAGGACCACTTTGTTCCTCTCGTAATGAAGGGACTCCCATATTTAATTTTTCAAAAAAATAAAAGTTTTAAAGAACAAAAGAGAGAACAATAGTCGGTTAATTAATGTTAATTTATAGCATTTTTTTTTTTTGCTGTTGTAAAAACTCATGATCTGATATGAAGATCTAAAAAAAAAAAGGATTCCGGAATTTCCATTGTAGACTGTGTTACTAGCCTTTTTTTTATCAGATTTCTCATTCTAGTGACACAAGTTTTTTCTTTTTTTTAAAAAAAAATTATTTCGTTTCACTATTTACTTTTTTGACAGCATCGAGATACAAAAAGGATATTTGTAACAAGCTCAAACATATTGTTCTCCGCTATTTTAACTATTTATGGGATCATTAAACAAAAAAGTTAGTACATAAAAAAAGTGATACTGACAATATTATAAACGTCGTCTAAAATAAAAAAATAATAACCTCAGAAAAGAATTCTATACATGAACAACTTCTTTAAAAAAAAATCGTAAGTAAATAATCTTCTCTTAAAAGGCAATTACTAATACGAATTAAATGTATTTGTTTTACTTGGTAACACAGCAGAAAAAAATTTAAATGCATCGCCCCACAAAGCAGAGATAGGGTATTAAACGTTTTGACACAGATTTTAATAAGCTCTTTTTTTGTAATACGAGAACTATAAATCTTTAAACATCCATCAAGAGTACAAGAAGCCCTTTGAAAATTAATTGAATCTCCCTCCTTGATAAAAGTCATTTCATGAAAGTAATCAAGCAAGGCTACATTCCATGTATTGCTTGCATTCACTTTCTACTCTCAATAATAATAATAAAACCTCTCGTTAGTTATATACTTGACAACAACAATAAAGAAAATACAACTTACATTGTCTGTACACATTTAAATCCATTCTTCGAAGTTGGAATACATTTGAGCCGGTGTAAGTACAGGTACACTCGGTGCCAATGTTGTATTGGTAGTAGGTCTGGGTGTATGAGTTTCCATTGGATTCAGTAAAGCGTTGTTCGGTAACGAATTTCGCTGCATGTAGAGAAAAAAGAAAGAAAGGGGGAGCGGTGGTGTATGAATAAATTTGAAGTACTTGGCTTATTTGACGCGATTTATAAGTCGCAAACTACTAAAAGCCACATCCATCAGTGTATGTATCGTATTTGATCTAGTTCTCGTAGGTAATATGTTTAAAAAGTAATTGAGAGACGAGAGCAAATTTTTTTTTTCAAGCTTTTCGTTTTCATTTTCTAGTTGGGTAACTTAAAAAACAAAACAAACCATGGGCATACTAACATAGAGGCCCCATAACATGCTAGTAATCTGGGCAACATAATTGTTGGGATGAAAGTATGGGGGATTTTTTTTTATATATACTTAATAAAAATGAAAAAGTCTACAATAAAAAAGAGTTGTTTTGGGAGCAGAGTTGTACACTCAATCGAAATGAGAACTTTAACTCTTTTTTCTTTTTTTAAAAATATAAATGAGAATGACAATAAGTACCTAATGCATAGCTGCTCAATCGAAATAAGTCTTTTTAACTCTCTTTTTTATTTTTATTTTTTAAAAAAATAAAGCCTTCGTAAAAAGCAAAAGTCCTATTTATATTACTTATGTTAGTGAGACTTCTACAGTGCATCATGCCAACAACAATACAGTTCAAATTCTACATCACTTTATCAAGCAAATGACACAGTATCTATTGTCTTCTTCTTTTCCATTATTGCATTACTACTTGTATCTTTTATATTATATTTTTGGTACACAGAGAGACATAAAATACGACCTATTCAACGAGGAGATCAAGCTGTAGGTCAACAACAAGAAATATATATATTAATCGACAGTATCTCTCTAGTCAAATAAGAACTACTTTTCGAATACCCATCTTTACTTTATCTATTGTCATTTGGAAAAGATTACTTAAACAACAACCCTATACTACTACTTGCACAGGCACATTATCATCATCAAATGCTACATCAACCACCGAAAACTGTGTACAACCATTACCATCTCTCGAACATCAGCGGGTCTACAGTTCAAGACTATACCGCCTATTTTCACTCTTATTCATTATCAGTTTTATTATTTCATTAGCTATACTTGTAGGAGCAGTCAGTAGTTCTTCTAACTCTACAGATAATCCTTCTACACTTTTATTACAGGCGGGATTATTCGTACTTGTACTATCTATCAATATTTATTTAATCACTAGGCAAAGATGTTACTACATGGAACGGAGGATACTTTTTGGAAATAATAATGCACATATTAATGCGGTTTATGATACGCGATTTTCTAATTGTATCGACTACCAATGTAAACCGTATGTGAGCCATTTTATTAACAATGATATGTTACAACATCAAGACTAGGCCGTGTTATGTGGATAAGGTATACCTTGCAAAAAAAAAAAAAAAAAAAAAAAAAAAAAAAAAATTATTTTGTATAATTCCCGATCTTTCGGATATAATCTGTTAAAACGATTTTTTTACAGTAAAATCAGCACAAAAAACAAAGGCAACCTAACCCGAGAAATTCCTCCCCATATGACAATGAATATTAAATACAGGGTAACTCCGAATATCCTGGATTGTGTTCAACTGTAAAAATGCTACCTTGTACCTTTTTTTTTTTTTCGGTCTGACAGCTGACAATAACGTCATTTGAAACTCCCCCAAAAATCTGATAACAACAACTGCAAAAAAAAGCAATATCTGATTTTTTTTAATTATTCTTTTTATCATTAATCTTTCCATGCTTCAATAATTTACTCATTGAAGCAGTGGCATATAAAATAGTACTTGTAGTCCATTTCAATACATTGATAGGACTATACCACTTTCTCTTTAAGCAAATACCTAAAGCAATAAACCCTTCTACTAAATGAGCGATACAAGCCCATTTAAAAATAGACACAATGACATCTTGCGTAATATAGTTACGAAATTGCAATACAACTGAAGGTAAAAGTTTTGATAAGAAAGCATCGGATGAGTAACCTAATAAAGCAGTAAGTCCCATACCAACTGCAATAGATGTTTGCCAGAACCGGTCCGGAGGATAAAATACATCAAGGTCAAGGTCATTTGAATCGAATATGTTACCAATAGCTGCATTAGCAATAGCTGCAGAGGCTTCAGCGTCCTTGTCTTCTTGTAGTCTCTCAATTTCTGCCTTTTGAGCATCTTCAATCTCGGCTGCTTTCATCATGGCTTTAAAAGGAGGAGGACCATTAAGTGAACTAGGCTAATGTTTTTCTTTTTAGTACCTCATTAACTTTTTTTGTTTTGTTTGTATACATACCATACCAAGTGCTTCTTCAGCTTCCTTTGCCATATCTTCCAATACCGGACGTAAATCTTCACGCTTTTGAACAGGAGCATTATATTCGATAAAAGTTTCATGCTCACCACCATCTTGAGTTTTATATGTCACAATGAAGCCTTTTGAATTAAGACTTTTAAAAGTAGCATTGACTGCATCAGTCTTTTTGGCAAAGTATTTTACGTAAGCTAAATTAGCACCTATATATAATACGTGTAAGCAGAATTAAAAAGAAAAAAAAAAGAAAAAGAGGGGAGCTTACTGTCATGTCCAGACATGTAGGCAGAAACGGGACCACTAGCAACTGCAATAGGATCAGGTAAAGTAGCCATTTGTTTATAGTAAAAGATAAGAAGAAAAGTAAAAAGAAAATTTATTTTATCTGCTTTTCAAGCTCTGTTAAAAATTCTAACCAAAAAAAAACAATAACAAATGACCTCAGTATTACTACATTTGTATATATCAATTATATGTATACTTTACTTGCACTTTTAGCCTTCACTTGTTCATTATCTTTGGCTAAAAAAAAAAGGTTTGAAGAAGGAACTTGACGTTCATAAAGAGTCTAAATGGGAGGTAAATGTGATTAACATGCAAAAAAAGAACTTGAAAGTTAGTTACACTTTACTGTAGTTGGTTTCAAATGACTCAATTCTGCATTCAAAACTTTTGTTTCTTGAATCTTTTAAGTAATTTTATTTTTAAAAAGGAGAGAACTTTTTTTTTTTTTTGTATTGATATATTTCGAAATACCTGTTTATCTAAAAGAGCTTGTTGAAAATCAGCCATTTTATATGTATACGTATAAAAGAAGAAGAAAAAAAGAAAGGGAAAATAAAAGTGACTGGGCTCTTTTGAGTATTGAAACAGAAGTCCGTCTTTTTTTATTTAAAATTTACAAACAATCAGCAACATCTTCAAACAGATTCTTTATAGTACCTGGAAGTTCGCGTTCTACTGAAACTAGAGATTTTTGTAACGATTCTACTGCAGCTAAACTCTTGTGATTTTTGCAGTTCTTTTGAAGCTACAAAAATAAAATAAAATGCATGAATATCATGATATTTTGTGCGTATGTTTTTGTATTTTTACCTTGTCCAACATTGGTAAAATCATTTCTAAAAATGCAGTATCATTATTGTTGAAACTTTTGCTTGCTACAGTACTAATGCTTCGAGAAGATGGAGATTTATTTGGTAAAGGAGGAAGAGGATTTGCTACAACAGGTTGTTGAATCATGCTGCTTCGTTTATTTGATCTTGGGTATGCACCAATTTCATTTGCTCTAACTGTACTTTGATTTACATCCTCATACTCACTAGTACTATGTCTAAATCCTGTATTCATCATTTTTGTCTAAGCAGAGGGTTAAATAAATAAACAATTGTATATATATATATACTATTCTTACAGTTACTTCGTTTACTCGAGAATTAGTAGAAGATTGGTGAGGAAGTGGGTTTATTTGATTTCTACTGACAGATCTTGGTAATTGTTGAGCAGGTGATAATGAAGATGTTTGATACTTTTCGGTAGTAAAGCTATTTACAGAATATTGACTAGGTGAGTTTTGCATTTGAAGTGAAGGTTTAGTTTGTGGAGGTGGAGCTTGTTTAATTGTACCAAAATCCCATGTATCTTCATCTTCTTCTTCCACGCTACATATAATAAGTATAAATGTTTAAGTTTTTTTTTCTTTTCTTTTTCTTTTTTTTTCTTTTTTTTTTTACGTGTGTGTGCATACTTTTGTTCTTCATCAGAAGAATCATCATCGCGTTGATTTGTATTAACCCAACGCTCATGACCCTCAATCAATTCTGTTAAATAAGCAACCTTTTTACTACTTTTTACAAACTTGTGTTTTAAAAGATCTTTTGCAGTTGGCCTCTATAAAGTTCAAATTTAATAAAATCAGTGAGTCAACTTCTTTTACACTTAATAAAAACTTACATTGGCGGGACTGGTTTGTAAACACATGCTAACGAAATCACGAAATGCTTTACTGTGAGGAGGACCTAATGTGGGAGGATCATTTTTTGGTATATGAAACAAGACTTTCATAGGATGCATTTTAGCGTAAGGAGGTTCACCATTAGCAAGTTCTATAGCAGTAATTCCAAGAGACCAAATATCTGCTTTATAATCATAACCGGATTGTTTAATAACTTCTGGGGCCATCCAAAACTATATAAAAAAAAAAAAAAAATTAGATGGATTCATAATTTGTTTGTTCGTTTTATACTTACAGGTGTACCAACAAACGTATTTTTTTTAGTTAATGTAGCTGTAATCTAGTATATATAAAAAAAAAAATTAGCAAGTGAGGAAAATGTTTTGAGATTACTATATTTGTAATTTACTTGTCCAGAAACACCGAAATCTGCCAATTTAACTTCACCTGATGCACTTAATAAAATATTGGCTGCCTTAATATCTATAATACACTTAGCAATAATAATGATGGTATAATATAAATTTTTACCTCTGTGTAGTTTTCCTTCATTATGAAGATAGTCAAGACCTTTTAACAACTCTTTAATTATGATTGCTATATACTCTTCTCGAATAGTACCCATTTTCATCTAATCCAAAAAAAACAATTAATATAAATTACAGAAAAGAACATAAACCGTACATACTAAATCACTACATGACCCTCCTGAACAGTATTCCATGATGATCCATAATCCAGTTCCCTTAAGATATGATCCATGGTACCTATAATTTAAGGAGAAAGTTTAGCTTATATAAAAAAGGGGAATTTTTAGACTTTACTTTGTAACAAAGGGAGAATCTAATTGAGATAGAATTGCTATTTCTTGTTGAATATCATCAATTTCGTCTTCTGCGCTTTCCAAGTCGATAATTTTGATGGCAACTGGTTTATTGGTTCTTTTGTCGAGTCTATTTTTTATTTATTTATTTTCACGCGTTAATAATGATTTGCATTTGTTGGTGTTGCTTTATTCTTACCCTTTAAATACCTCACCAAAGGATCCCTTGCCTATTTGCAGTTTTATTTAAGTTGCTAGATATTACACAGTGCTTTATATTTTTATTTTACCAATACGCTCTTGTTTTAAATAATATGTTTCCGGATCAGTTGAATGACTCTATATACAACTAGAAAGTTAAAACACATGCAAAAAAAAAAAAACTAAAAGACTTTCATTTTACCATTTTGTTGTCGAAAAAAATATATATGTATTTGAGAAAAAAAAGAGCGGAAAAAAAAAAAAGAAGAATGAAAATTTTAAATAAGAAAAAAAGGGGGGTAGAAAAACACAACAAAAAGCCAAATATGGATTATAGGTAAACACGTGCCCTAATTTTAGAATAATAAACTTGCTGCTAAATCAGGATTACCTTCAGCCATTTCCAAGGCATGTAATGCCTCCTATAATAGTATTATTATTAGCTTTTTTTTACATAAGAAATATATGAATATAAATATATATATTTTACCTCACGACTAACACCCATATCAGTTAATATTTTGACATCTTTTTCAGGATAAGCTAAATAAAAAATACTTTAATACTTTATATAATAATAAATAACAATATAAACCATTCTTACTTTGACTTGCAGATGGTTCTGCAACAATGGATTTTTCAGTCTCATTTGGTATTTCATCACTACCATGAATCTATATATACATATATTATATAAAAATGTTAAATATATAACAAGTAGTTTCTTTTTTATTATTTACCTCCATCCTTCGTTGCTTTTCTGGAAGTTCATGCTCCGCTAAAAATGGAATATCCATGGTTTCAAATGTTAATGCATTTTTACGAAGATCAATGCAAGCTCTATGTTTCTTGAGCATATCAAGTCCAAAGAGCAATTCTGATCCTTTTCCTTCTACAACAATAAACGAACAAGACAAGAAAAAGTTTTGTGAAAGTCTCATTTGTGCACTATGAATACGTCCCAAGATTTTAGCTGTACCAACTCCTTTAGCAACTCCACTAAATCGTGTATCCAATAATCTCATTAAACCACAAGATTCAGCTGTCTCTGGGCTAACTAATAAAACCATGGTGTCAGTAACATATATATATATATATATATACTTTGCAAAGTATATTTTAAAATATAGTTTTACTACTTACTCACTGTGCTTTGTGCTCCCGAATCAACAAGCGCAACCAAATGCTTATTATTTATCTCTACATTAATATATAAACGCGTAACTCTGGCAAATGATTCAGGATTATATTCCATAGCTGCTTCCAAATTAGCTGCAATATTTTCTTGTTTAATAGCATCTTCAATACGTTTTTGTGCTTCAATATCAAACGGATCATCATTAGCTGCCTAATAATAATAAATTTTGTTAGTACCTATTTCATTTTTTTTTTCCTTTTTAAAAAAAAAGCTTACAAGCTGTGATTTTTGTATTTCAGCTGAACGTCTGGTTTGTTCAATTTGTTGGACCATGGCAGAGAATCTTGCTGGATCATGACGTGCAGCACGTGCCAACTCTGGGTTTGTCTATTTATCAAGAGTTAAAACAGTAACAGCAAAATATATAATATATATTATTCTTACACTTTCTAATTGTTGTAAAAGATGAGGATCTCTTAACACATGTTGACGCATAACATCAAATTCAGGATGACGAGTACTACACAAAAATTACGTTGTCAATATATATATATTGACTTATTTTATTTTTATTTTACCTTGGAGAACTTTGTTGCTGCATATGAATAACTTCATTTTGACCTACTTGATACTCTTCCAAAGTCTTCTTCAACTCGTTTAATTCTTTACCGTGATAAAACAAATGTTGTAAATCGGGTGCAACACCAGACTTTAGAAAAAAAAAAAAATAAAAATGAGTGGGGAGGCACGCTTTTTTTAAAAGAAAAAATTTGTTACCTCTGCTTCTAATAAAGCTTTCAAGTCTTCAATGGCCATTTGACCATCTATTTCTAAATTATAAATATCTTCACCATCTGTAGTTACAGTTATAAGCATTTTATCGCCTTTTTATTTCTCTTTTTTCAGGAAAGGATAAAAAAGAAGGGAAAAAAAAAAAGACGCGCTTGTTACAGTGATGATTAATAAATAAAAAGGAGAAGATAAGTCACGTGTACAAGTGACAGGACTTTTATGAGAAAGAAAAACAATATTTATTAAAAAGGATCAAGCATAAAATTATATACTTGACCAGCAGAATGAGCAACTCTTTGAGCAGATTTAGTAGTACAGGTAAACGTATATAGGTTGGATAGTAAGTTGGATACAGTAGCAGGTAATATGGAAGTAGCCAAGGAAACAATATCGGTTGGAATAAAGTCAGTTAAAGGTATGCGTACATTTTTAGTTATTGTTACAGGTTGGTGAAGGCCTTTAAATAACAGTACAACATTCTTATGACCAGCTTCGATAGCTAATCTTTCAGCAGTCTTTCCGACACGATTGGTTATCTTTAGATTGGAGCAATGAATCAATAGCTTTACAATTTCATATTTTCCAGTCCAGCTTGCAAAATGAAGAGCAGTAAACCCATTTTTATCCACTTGATCTAAATTACAATTTAATTTTACAAGCGTTTCAACTAGGCCAGTGTATCCACAAATTGTTGCTAAATGTAGTAAGTTATGTCCATTCCGATTATGAACCATTAAGTAATCATATTCTCGGTTTAAATCTTGAATTGCCAGCATACACGCGATAACGTGTTTTTCAAGATTAGATAAAAATAATTTACGTGCATTTTCATATACTGCTGAGGCTGCAAGTGGTGTTAATTTATATCTAAATCCATTAACATTATTGCTTTGTGTTGTATCTTTACGATCTGAGTTATCTCCTTGTACAATACGCATAGCAATCTGTCTAGCATCTTCTACTTTACCCATCGTTTTTAATCCAACTACTTGAAGCGCAAGCTCCATTAATGCTCTATCACTCTCATCAAAGTACGTAAACAACACCACATCTTGTCCTTCCAACATTAATGGATGTTCCTTAAACGAAACAACAACAGGTCCTGCTGTAACTGCAGGTGGTAATATACACAATAATGTATTGGTGCTCCAACAATGTGTAGGTGTTGCGGGATTTTCTCCAAATAAACATGTCAATCCTTCGTAAAAGTTTGATCCTAATACTGTTACTTCTGATCCACCATAAATAGGTCCTTCGGAGGGTATTAATCGATGTAATCTAGGTAAATTGGGTGTTTTATCTAGCGCATTTCTTTCTTGTAATTTAGTATAAACATTATTATTTTGTAACTGAGGTTGTACATTTCTTCTCATGGGGTTTTGTGTGAACTGTGATATAATTTGTTGTTGTTGATGATCAGGATGTACCAAAGGCAAAGGTTGGGGTTGTTGATGATGTTGGTGTTGGTGATGATGATGATGTTGTTGTTGTTGTTGTTGTTGTTGTTGTTGGGGTAATTGCTGCTGTTGTTGAGGTAATTGTTGTTGTTGTTGTTGTTGTTGTTGTTGTTGTAGTGGAGGCGGAGGAGGAGGAGGCAACATATTTAAATCAGCTGAAGTCAAAAAATCATACAATTCATTTTGAGAAACAAAAGAGTTCTGATGTTGTACTTGAGATATAAAATGATCATTATTATCTGATGCTAATGGATGTTGTTTTTCTATTGTGTGATGATGTTGAATATCATTATTATTGTTATTATTATTGTTATTATTAGTGTTAGGATTATTATTATTATTGTTATTGTTGTTGTTGTTGTTAGTTGGACTATCTGGTATGTCATCAATTTGAGATGAAGGGGTTGCGGGAGTAGAAGCAATTGGACTAGATACACCTGAGTCGGTTTCTAATTCTATTGAATTGATAGCCTTTCTTCTGGAAGTTGTTGGTACATCACTTTCAGTTGCAGACATATCAAACTCAGCACGTGATCTTTTTCTAGCAGCTGCCTGTTGCATTTTAGAACTCTTATGATCGTCTGTTATCATAATAGGTGGAGAACGACCTGTAGCAATCACATGATTTAAATTGTCTCTTACAGTGAATACAACACTATATAAAAAGATTAAAAAAAATGAGTAAGAGTTTATAAATTATTTAGCACACACGTGAAATTATCTTACCGAAATCCGGTTTTTTCGCTATGATGACGGCAATAACATGTTACTCTGGTCGGCAAAGTTGCTTCACCATTATTAAATTCAACATATTCATTACAGTTAAAAAGTAATATCCTTCTTCTTTCTTCAGACATGATATTTTCATCACTTAAATCTGGTAAGTCATTTGCAAATAATGCTGCAAGTTTAGCAGCTCCTCCTTCCTTATTTGCTGCTCTAGCTACTTTATTATCACGTTTTCTTTTTAAACGTTTTCTCTAACACGCATCAAAAAAATTAGTAAAAAAAAAATAACAATAATAATAATAATATACCTCTCGATGAACACAACTTGTACACATGATGATCTCATTATCAGGCTGACCATCACAAACTACCGCAGCTTCTAAAATTAATACTTGTGTATCGGTAAGAGAAGCCTTTTCATCCGCACCATATTTTTGATTTTTTCGCTTTAATTTATCTTTGGCGACTAAATGCTCGGGAAGCTTTAAATGAGACCAATTGGTCGCTAATTCTCCACTAGTATCTACAAGTTGTAAACAAATCTTGATTTGTGTTTCTACTCTAGATTTTGCCCCTGTATGAGGTAAACCTAATACTCGAATATGCCATGGACTATCACTCTTTAAACTAATTTTATTTTATGTAAGTAATCACTTTAAAATAAAAACCCCATAATTATTTCTTTTCTTTTTTTTTAACTTACGTAGGAGGAGACATAAAATCAGATTCTTGCTCAAGTTCTACTTCTCCCGGCCCTAATAAACTTTGGCTATAAACAATGTTAATATACTTTTTTTTTTTTTTTTTTTGACATTTATTTACCCAGGAAGTGAAGTTTGAGCCAAGAAATCTTCAAAATTGGAAAAATTTCTAGCCAATATAGGAATAGCATGTAACAATGGATTCGTAAAAACCTAATAAAAAAAAGGGTAAATATTAAGGTTATTTCCAAGTAATTCTTGTGTAAAGGTTACATGAAGTAAAGAGTGGCTATTATCTTTTGATTTGTGTTTGCCCTTTTTTTGTTGTTCTTCTTTTGGCATCGAAATAGGTTCCTGTTTTACTTTTTGTTGAGCTAGAATCTGTGCTGGGTCCACACCTAAAAAAAAAAAAATGATGATGAGTAAAAAAATATAAAAAATATAAAAAATAAAAACTTTGCTAGATTACCTGTATTATTAGTACTACTTGAAGGTTGGTTTTGTTGTTGTTGTTCAAAAGAAAGTTGTTGGGCATTATACTCAGCAACCTGGTTTAAAAAGAGATCCATGGCTTGGTCGTCATGTGGTTTTGGTGAAGATAGTAGAGATATTTCATTATCAACACCAATAGAACCTGTCTTTTGATGTATTTCTAATGGTGGTGACATTTTCTTTTTTCTTTCTTTCCACAATTTGTATACTTTTATATATATTCGTATATATATATTTATACACAAGTGAAAAATAAAAAAAGAAAAAGGAAAAAAGAAAAAAAAGAGAACCGAGGATTTTACTGGTTCCGGCAACGTTATGTAATTCAAAAAAACATAGCGGTGCTTTAAAAATTGATAGTTTGGTACACAACATATATATACTGACAGGCTCAAAAAGCTAATATGTACAGAATACACAATTGTTCCACTGCTCAATTAAAGGATTTAATGAGCGTAAACAACTTAAATTCGCATATTTCTATAAAATAGATTGCAGATTAAGTTTTATTTGTCATCCTTTTTCATAGCCTTCATTAAATTACCCTGTCATTAAAACATTTATATTTTACATATAAGTACGCACTCTTTTTTTTTTTCAAACTATAAAACAATTTTCTTCGCCTTTTAAATCTTTTCCTAAAACAAACTTCTTCGACTGCTGTCTAAAAAATATTATTAAGAAGAAGAAAGATGTTTTAATAGAAATAGAAGAAAATAGTGATCAGGATAATACATTTAAAGTCAAGGGGGTTACATGTATAATGCTGGCTTATACTCAACATGTGTATCATATAGACTTGATACGCATACATTGTACGGGAAAATAACGCAAACAATAGTAATTTGATTATTTTTCTGTTAGCTGATCAATATGTTAAAACGTTTATAGTGGAAAAGTAAAGCTTTTCTGTCAAGTCTCAAAAAGCACAACAAAAGCCTTCGTCTATATCAACATCTACAGCGTACAAAGGCTGTAAACGAGGTCATATCGCTACAAGATCTACGGAGTCTAAGAGTTTCCCACTGGCACTATCCAACCGCTAACCGCAGCTTGTGTAGTAACTGCTACTGCCTATACGAATAGTACTGTTGAGAATTTTGAGAGTAGACTTCTTGGATATTTAAAATATCGTTTACAAAACGGATTTATGGTAAGCTATCATGTGTACTCTTCTGTAACAGGATCTAACACGTTCGTAATGTGTAAAACATGTCTTATAAAGATGTGACGGTAATAGCTACAGGTTATTACTATCAATTTATATGTGGCAGTAATCCTGACTGGGGAAATTGCAACTCTCTCACAGAAAACCAAAAGAAAAAAAAATTAAGGAATTATGTCTTCCAGTAAAAAACTTTTATCAACTAAGGTTACTTTGATGACTCTCTAAAAGGTCCCTTCAAAATATGTTCCATTACTATCTCACATTTTGTTATCGTACGACCTTGAACATAGTCATCGCAAACCATACAATGGCACGGCATTGAGTATCGACACCCTATGTGAGCTCCGCTCTCAATACCACCTCCGCGGGATTACAAAGATCAATGTAAAGTATTTAAAAACGTCATAAAGTTCGATAAGCTACGGTTTACAAGGTGCTCTCTTCACAATTAAGTAGAGTTTATACATATTCTTAACATGGTTTTTTTTTTCGCACATAGCAAGGATTTTGAACTTACTGTAATATTCAAATATAAATATCAAGGAAAAAGAAAGATTGTCAGGCTTAAAAAGAGATTGTTGAAAGTTGGTTTTCGCTACCGCTGCCGGTTTATATACAAAAGAACATACAATCATGCGCTGTACTACAAAGGTGTATTATAATTACACTGGCTCAAAAAAGTTCGCCATAAAGCAAAACAAATTAGAAAAAGAACAAGGAATCTATAAAGTTGACAGTAAAAACTGCAAATATTGAATTATATGAAAAGCATATTCGTTATATTTTCAAACATTCAACAAAAAAATTGATTTTTATAATTTCAATACGACAAAAGACTGTCTTCTTGTATCAAGGCAGGCAACGTGCTCGAGAAACTATGGTAAATTTGCTAACAAATGGAGTAAATAAATACAATTAGGACAGAAGGAAGAAATTTAGATGTAGAAACAAAAAAGCAGTTGATGAAACGAATAAACAACTCAAGCAATCTGCTATTATTACAGAGTAAGCAATCAATTCCTTTTTAACTGATACTATTTAATTAATCTTTTTTCTATAAAGAGTTGACAAGTAGAAGCCCCTTCCTTTTGTAGAAGATAATTCAAAGGTCCCGTTGATAGTCGTTGATGACGGAATGAGAGAAAAATACTGCGTTAAAATGAAAGGGAACATACCTGGAGCAGCAGGCATTCTAAGTCACAAGTTAAAGCAGAAATAAAAAACGGGAGACTTGATTATTGTAAATATATCCTTAAAGAAAGATGGCATTAATAGATAAGTGCTGTAAAAAAGTATCAACTTGCAGAAAAAGATTTCAAAGCACTTATCACTGACCAGTCCTTAGATCAAGTGTGTCGCCCAACTTCAGCAGCATAACACTAGAGAAACTATCAAGCAGAAGAAAGTCAGCCCGCAGAAGAAGTATAACAGTAGGAGAAAGTAACCATTACGGAAGCACTGCCAAGAAGCCATTCATCCATAAATAACCATCAGTATAAGAAGAGAAACCATTATATGATCTACCATGAACATATTAATATAAAGTCTATCAGTTGAAACATAAATAATACGTTATTTATTCTTACCATTCTATAATTATAAATAATTATACGTAAAGAAAAAGAAAAAAGGGGACAACATTTTTTTTCCAGTTTATTTATATTGAAATTATTGCTGTCAGTTTCATTGTATCATCAGGGCCGGAAGAAGCTTAGCAGAAATATCGTACGTCTTATCTGTTTTTGTCCAGACTTTTAACATTTTCCACTATAAAAATAAAGCCTTTTGAGATTTGAGTGCTTATTCATAATATTTATGTTACGTTTTTTCATTCAGTTCACTAAATCCTTAAATTGGCAGCTGATTAAAAAAGTGCCCGTTTTAAAACCCAGACGTGACGTCGACCGAGGAGGAAGTGGCTTATTGATCCAATTTTTGAAAGAAGAAAAAAAAAATAGTGATTTCAACCATAACCTCTGATTTTTACATATATACAATGGCGTATGTAAAACTGTAGCATTTTGTTTAATTATAGCCACTAACGACAATACAATTTCTTTATATATATAAAAAAAACTAGTACACCAGCAAAGGCTTCTTGGGCAGACGAATACGAGGATGAAGAAGGTACGCGCTCGAAAAAAAAAAAAAAAAAAAAAAAAAAAAAAAACGTAAATGACTAGGATTTAACAAATAGTTTGCTATAGATTCTTATCAACCTCAAGTATATACCGATGATGATGGTAACAAAGTCATAATTGAATATAGAGAAAATGAAGATGGCAAGAAAGTTAAGGTACGGGCCCTTTTTTTATTTCAAAAAAATAAATAAAAAATACTTACTTTTACTTAAAATAGGTTACTCGTAAGATTCGTTCAAAGCTCGTTACTGAACATGTTAATAAAGCTGTTGCTCAACGTAAGAAATGGGAGAAATTCGGTGAAGAAAAGGGTAAGAAGGCTGGCCCTGATCTTTCTACAACTACCATTGGTGAAAACATTCCTCTCAAGTTAGGATCTAACACCGGAAAGGTAAAATATATAGAGAGAAAGAGTGAGAGAGAAAAAGACAGAAAGAAAAGAGAGACTTATGAATATTTATAATGTAGAATGTTGAAACTGTTGCAGATGAAGAGGCCAAGGATAAGATTAACAGTCAACTTAAGACTAAAAATATTGCCTGTCGTATCTGTAAGGGAGAGCATTTCACCAGTAAGTGTCCCTATAAGGATACTATGCAACCTTTGGATGAGCTTGCTTCCACTATTGAAGCTGTCAAACTTGATTCTGGTGAGACTGCTGGTTTAGAATCTACTGGTTCTGGACCCAGTAAATACACACCTCCTCATCTCCGTAATAAGGGTGCATCTGCTGGAGCTGGAGAATCTATGCGTGGTGATGTTAAGCGTGATGATTCTGCTACTCTTCGTGTTACAAACCTTTCTGAAGATGTTACTGATAATGATATATACGATCTTTTCAACCGTTTCGGTAGCATCGCTCGTGTCTATTTGGCTCGTGATCACGAAACAAATCTCTGTAAGGGTTTCGCTTTTGTCTCATTCAATGATCGTGAACATGCTGAAAAGGCTCAACAAGCTATTAACGGTTATGGTTATGATAACCTTATCTTAAGAGTTGAATTTGCTCGCAGCACATAAAAAAAAATTAAAACTGTAACTTTGTTGCTTTTCAAGTATTAAGCATAATCTATATAAAAAAGACCAAGAGAATAATGTGACCAATATTAATAAATTTTTTTTGATTTAATGTTTTTGTTAGACTGATTTTGAGTAAAATATCCAAAAAGTGTTGCACAGTGAGAGTATATCGTTCATGCAAAAAAAAAAAAAAAAAAAAAAAAAAAAAGTTTATTTCCAGTTCCAACAATGATTGTTTTTGGGTATCACTGTCCAAAATTGATGGTGTAGAATTATATATTTCCGTCAAACTATAAAACTAGCAGTTTTCATATTCAATTGAGGGTTTACATATTCAATCATTTAATAGTTAAAATGCAAGCACTTGTAATAATAAAGTTCATGGATCCTACTGGACAGCCGATACCGCTAAACGCTTAAAGCTAAATATTTTTGATTTGTATCTGACCTTTGTTAATAATCGCCTTCAAGTTTTAACTCATGAAGTAAAGGAAGCATCTGGAAGGGAACACCAATCTGAAGATCAAGTAGAATTAGTACCGCTGGAGGAACAGCCTATACCTCAAGTCACATCGTAGTGACGGAGCAGTTCCATATTAGTGATACAACACATCAAGAACAACAGTAGCTAGAAAGAAGATACGTAGTGATTAACCCATTTAGAAGAGACGTGTTGATTTTTTATCAACAATTGAGGACCCAATTACTCGTTCCAGAAGACATTAAAACTATCCTGGTAAGTTATCACTTGCCAAACCGTGATACCTTCTAATTTTATAATTTTTCAATCGCCCCGTCACTACTTTCTTTCTAATAACTTTAGTACCGTATTCTATATTGCCTTAATTACTATGGACAATCTTTGTCGACTAGTTCAAATTTAATGTAAGTTGTGCGACACTCTTTTTAGGCAAAAGGTATATCGCACATGAATCTCAATTTAGACATCATGTTTTATTTGAGCAGCTTCTGTATTTTCTAAAGGAAGAATGATTACCAAGCAAGATAATATTTACTGAATACCTGTGACCTATTATACGTATTACAGTGATGCTTGTTAAAAAGCTTTAGTCTTAAGTAAGTAATGTTTATGAAAGAATCACTGTCTGAATTTAAAAAAAAAAAAAAAAAAAAAATAGCACAACTTAAAGCTGCGAATGTGTTTTTTTTCCTTTCTTTTTCTTGTTCTTCACTATTATAATGTCGAGTACATCACTGTTTAAATGGATGGGTTTGGTACTTTTTTTATTACTTCATTGTTTCCTTTATAATTATGCTTTGTATTAACATCGAACAATAGGGCCACCAATCTGGCAAAACCATCATTGATAATGATACTATTGATGAAGGAGAGCGTTATTTTGGACTTGAAAATGTAAGCATTTAGCTTTAGTACGTTTCTTTATGTTATTTTTTTACTCATTATTATTTATAGTTTGGCAACACTTGGTAATATATATATATATATATGTATATATACTCTTTTAACCTGTACTAAAAAAAACATCAGCTATAGTAACTCTGTAGTTCAGGCACTTTATTTTTGTAAACCTTTTCGACAATGTGTTCTAAACTTTCCACAAGCTAATACAGCACAAATATGTACTCCTCAATCTATAAACCCCAGCTCTCCATCAGTCAATAATAACAATAATAACAATAGTAGTAATAATAATAATAATAATGGACATTCTTATTTTCCCTCTACCAGTTCTTCGTCAACATCTTCTTCTCCTGCCTTAAATGGAACTAGAGTAAACGGAACTAGTACACCAATAAAAGAAACTAACAGTAATAAGTCCCGTAGTAGCGTTAATGGTAATGTTATTAGTACACCTACACCTGCCATCGAAAAAGATCAAAACAATATCAATATAGCGCCTGGGATGGAGGATACATTATTTTCTTCGTTAAAAGATTTATTTTGGAAAATATCGACCAACAAAAAGAAGACGGGAGTTATTGCACCAGTAAATTTTATAAATAAAGTTAAGAAGGAAAATGGTATGAAAAACAATATATCATTTATGCTATAATACTAATATATGTATATAAAAAAAGAATTATTTAGATCTAGTATGCATCAGGATGCTCATGAGTTTTTGAATTATACATTGAATACGATTGCTGATGATGTTCAAAAGTATCAACAGAGAATTGCAGAAGAACAAGATAGTATTGATAGTGATAGTAATACTACCGAAACTAGTACTAGTTCTAAGCCAAAGATCACTTGGGTTCATCAATTATTTGAAGGTGTATTTTCCAACGAAACCAAGTGTTTATCTTGTGAAACTGTACGTATATTATATATTATACACGCATAAAAAAATTAATTATTTCTTCTTAGGTTACAAGTAGAGACGAATCTTTTATGGACTTATCAATTGATGTTGAAATGAATTCTTCGATTACTTCTTGTCTTCGCCAGTTCTCTGCAAGCGAAACATTATGTCATAAAAATAAATACTTTTGTGATGTTTGCTCTGGTCTGCAAGAAGCGGAAAGAAGGTAAATACAATAAGTAAAGAATATACATGTATATATATTTTTATTCTAAGTAAGTGTATTTTTTTTTTTTTTTTTTGTAGAATGAAAATTAAAAAGTTACCAAACATATTAGCTCTTCATTTAAAGCGTTTTAAATATCAAGAACAATTACAAAAGTATATCAAATTGACTTATAGAGTTGTATTCCCTTTCGAATTAAGATTATTTAACACGGTAAACTATTTCATCTTACTTTATTTTATTATATATGCTAAATTTTCCATTTATATATGTATATAGAGTGACGATACAGAAGATGCTGATAGGATGTATGAACTTTGGGCAATTGTAGTACATATTGGAAGGTATGTAAAAAATCTATTATATACGAATATATAATATTGACTCTAACTTTTTTATTAGTGGACCTCATCATGGTCATTATGTAGCAATTATTAAAAATAATGGACAATGGATGTTGTTCGATGATGATGTTGTTACTGTAAGTGCATATAGATATATAATATATATGAATATAATATAAATACTAAAATTACACTTAGCAAATACAAGAAGAAGACATTCAAAAATATTTCAGTGATCTTCCTGGTAGTGGATCAGGTTATGTTTTGTTTTATCAAGCTGTGGATTTAAATATGGATAGTATAAATATAGCATCCACATTAACAAAGGAGGATAGTCTATACAATAACTGCAGGTCAACAAATATTGTACCGACTCAACATCCTACTACTCCTCCTCTTCGATTAGATACCATACATTCCCCTAAAAGAGAAGAATTCACAAATAATAATACTGAAATTCCTACCCCAGAAACAACTCCCCCTCAACCTCCTCCTCCCCAAGAAGAAAAGAAGATGCGTTGGGGTTTAGGAAGAAAACTACGAGAAAAGAAGGATAAAAAGTAATATATTACTTAATTTGGAATAAAAATAAAATAAAACTGAATTTTAAAAAAAAAAAAAAAAAAAAAATATGGTAAAGAGAAAAGGGCACATCCAGCTTTTAGTTTAATCCTTCTCTTTCATTTCGATCAATCATGGTGAGTAAATACTCTATAGATAGACGGATACGTTTAGATATAAAATGGATGCATACGATTATCTTTTATTATTGAAGAAACGGATGGATGGATGGATGCGATTTTTTTTATTGTAATAGTAAACTAACAATGTCAACTTTTTAGTCTAACAAGAAGGTTGCCCCTAAGGTTGTTGAAAAGGTCACTCTTGGCCCCCAAGTTCGTGAAGGTGAACTCGTTTTCGGTGTTGCTCACATCTTTGCCTCTTTCAACGATACTTTCGTTCACATTACCGATCTTTCCGGTCGTGAAACCATCTCTCGTGTTACTGGTGGTATGCAAGTTAAGGCTGATCGTGATGAGTCTTCTCCTTATGCCGCTATGTTGGCTGCCCAACAAGTTGCTGCCAAGTGTAAGGAACTCGGTATCAACGCTCTCCACATCAAGCTCAGAGCTACCGGTGGTACTGGTACCAAGACCCCTGGTCCCGGTGGACAAGCTGCTCTCCGTGCTCTTGCCCGTGCTGGTATGAGAATTGGTCGTATTGAAGATGTTACTCCCATTCCTACTGATTCTACCCGTAGAAAGGGTGGTCGTCGTGGTCGTCGTCTCTAAACGCATCGCGTCTTACTTCTTCTTTTCTTCATATTTACATAAAATTAACCTTTTTTTGTCAGTAACCTCATATCATTTTTTTTTTATTGCCTGTGAATGTGTAGATCAAGTGTGTTATATTTTTTTTTTACTAGGCTCGATCCAACATTGATCAACTCGATCTGTTTTTTTGTTTTTTTTTTTTTGACTGCATCTTTTTTCAACCTAACATAGTAACAACAGAAGAAGACATGCAAGCGCTATGAAGTATAAACGTTTGGATTTGACTGGATGGACTGGACGTAAATACGTATCTACGACCCGTTTTACTTATGTTGAAATAGCTCGAATTTGTGATATAATCGGTATCGACTCACAGTTGAGGTTCGATAGCCTTCGTTTATCAAAAGAATTAGCTCTAGTTATACTATACTGTTGGTTCCTCTTTCCTCCACGAAGACTTCAAAAACTTTCATACATGAGAAAAAGATAACCAAAGGGTGGCATCAGCTTGAAAATATAACCACAGCAGTTGTCACAGAAAAAACATAAAATATCACTGGGCACCATTCAGAGTCCAAGTAGAGCAAGAGTTTTAAAAGAGGTAATAAAAATAACATACTGTGAGATTGGTTTATCATAAATAATAGATAATTTATCAAGAGAGGACAGGTATTATGGCTTCTTTATGTAATGCATGGCGCCTATTTCATATTTCATTTCAGCAGCCATCTTATCTCATTTCTTTGTATTTCTCACTCTCTTGAATTGATATTGTCGCATTGTAGTTTATACTTCGTTTCGATCTATACGCTATCAAAGACTAGTTGCTAAATACCGCTCTTCACAATATAACTTTTAGTCTTAAGTCAGTTGACAATTAATAGTTTGATACTCACTATTTTTCTTCCTTATTATTTGTTTCTTTATCTACATTTTATAATCACCCCTAAAATTTACATCTTTTTATTTTAAGCTGTATCGGTATCAATGACAGGATACAGTCGAAAATTTATAGGGATATATCCACTAAAAAAAAGACTAACGTATTTCTCGCTAGAATGTATGGCTTATTGACAGGCACGCCTCGGTAAGTTCTATTGTAACTGAAATAACATCAAACCCAAATATCCATAAAAATATGCTTTTTCAGTTTAGATATACTTAACTAATTATACCTCATACAAGTTAAGTAATCTAACATCTTACCACTAATCATTCCTTTCTTTGTCATAGCATATGTACCAGAATACTCTAACAGTTAAAATGTGTTATTATTATGTGATAAAATATATTATTCGATACTAACAAGTAACTCAACGTCTAATAATAATAAATATACCTAATTTTGGACAATAAAAGAGCGTTGGCACAAATTGCACGCCAATATCCATGGTTTCAAGGATAAAATTGAACCTAGTTTTCACGTAATAGCTATAATAAATATTCTTCAATAAAAAAAAAGACCTAACTTTATCATATAAAAAGAAAAACGTAAACAAACCTACGACATCTCTGATCAACAATAATGATGTTGGCGTAATATTTCTGATAAAATCGAATATAAAGTGTTTTTTTCTCTCTCAATTATCGTTTAATAAAGTATTAATATTACAATCATTGTTGGAATATATACAATATATTATTTTTCATACAATCGCTGCGAAAAACAACTTTTCAGATACCGCGAGGTGCCTGAAAAAAAAAAAAAAAAAAAAAAAAACGTTTAAACAACCATTGCAACATGAATATTAGCGATAGAGAACATTTTATATGAGCAAAAACATTTTAGCTGGTTATAGATTTCGAATGAATAAAAAAAATATTACAGTTATAAGTAAAACTGGTCTAGTTCGCAAACTCCAACTTTTTATTTGACATATGTTAAATGTCTCATTTAAATAAATTGTCACGTATTAGGGCCCAGGGATTCGGTTTAGCGACTTATTCCGCCTAATACAAGACATACGGTAAAAGACTTCTTCTTAAAGAAGTATATTTAAATATTTGTAACGGATAAAAGATGATTATTTTATTAATATTAAAGCTGGTCGTTTTTATACTTTATTTTTGAGACAAATGAATAATAATATAAACTATGTATTCTTTAAATAATTTAATTATAGACAAGTGGGATTTCTTACGGGGTCTTGTTTTCGTTACAGCTGGTTTGAATCTACTTAGTGGCTGCCTCACCAACAATCATTTTTAGCCGGACCGGACATTGTCAGCTACCTCGGACTTATCGAAATGATGCGGCCCGAATTGAGTGAGTTTTAATTTTTTGAATTATCACACTTTGATATATTAACAGAATATGAAACATCTTCGATAGTATAGTGGTGAGTATCCCCGCCTGTCACGCGGGAGACCTGGGTTCAATTCCCAGTCGGAGAGCTTTTGTATATTTTTGTTTCGTATAGTGTACCTAGCTAATTTGCCTTTTTGGGCGGGTTTATGTCGTACTTTATTGTAACTGGTTATTTGTAGAATGGGTAAGATATAAGCTATAAAATAAAAGAAAATAGTTTTACAGAGAATTATATAAATAAGAAAATAATATAATTCAAGGGATCTTTTGTAAAATAAGAGAGCGAAAATATCTAGAAAATAATGTATAAGGTAAAAGTAAGATGATCTTTATTTAATATGTAATTTTTTTAGTGGTATTTATATTCAAAGATATCAATTAGGACATCCTTCGATTCTTGTCAAAAAATTTGATATCTGGAATAAGTTTGTTCCTTTTGCTTCTCTGATAAAAGTAATGGATAAACTATTCTAACTATCGGAATAACTAAATTTGATGTTTTTACAATCAGGAAGTATTAAAAGTATTGTAAAATAAAATATAACATATCTGAATTTAAATGAAGGATAAACCTTAAGTAAATGTGTATCAAATGTAATGACTAAAAGATACGTAAAGTAACATATCGGATAGAAAAGGGAAGTGTAACATAAATCTGAGGTTTGGAAGTAATAAACTGAAAGTAAAAGGTAATTTTCGAACTGAAAATGAATATGGTAAAATGAGTAAGAAGTAAAAGCTTGTTCAGGGCGATGTGATAATAAAAGGGGAAATAGAAAAAAATTACAGATTTATGTAGTGGAGATTTAACGGTTCGTAACAATACTAAATGTCGCTTTTTTCTCGATTGTATCTTTTGGACTTTAGATCGTGTAAAAATCTATAGCACTCATTTGTTATAAATGTCAGTTTTTACCTTTCTACTATAGTTGGACAATTTAAAGCCTGGTGCTCACTTAACTTTTATTGAACTTTTTTAAAACATTTCTATTGTTTAATCTTTTCAACTCTCTTTCTATTTTTTTTTTTTTTTTTTTTTACCGCAACATACTTATCCAATTTGTAACAATATGTACTGTCTGGAAGACGATTCTCGGGAAGGGGATCATAGGAAACTATTTTGATACTCGATAACAATCTATAGCACAAGCTCATTAACGAATTTTATCTTATTTCATTGGATATTATTTACAATCTTTCTTCCACTGTCACTTTATTTTTTGTTGTATACATAGTAAGGAACCCCAAATCGATCGACTTTACTTGCAGTTCCAAGACATATTGTGTCTCTATAAAACTATACTTAATAACGTATCTCATGGCCTGGTGCTATGTAGATTATACCCGGTGATTGCTTTAGGAAGAACCATATCCTTTTGTACGGACATAAATAAAACAAAAATGTTAGAAAAAAAAAAGAATAATAATGAAGAATATTAGACATAGTTAAGCTCTTTTAAAAGATACATATGTATATATAAAAATACTTACTGGTATACATTGTATAAAGAAAAAGGGAAAGAAAAGCGATTTTTTTTTAAAAAATGATGGAATAAATTCTTATTAGGTAGATAAAATAGGCCTATTTACCGATGCTGTCTATTCGATCATTTTTATATTCATGTCTACAGCTTTTTCCAGCTCTTTCACACAGGAAAGTTAAAGAAAAGGTCATATATATATATATATATATATATATATATTTGTTTAAATGTGTACCGAGAATTCCTCTTTAGTAAGTCGCTTTAATACAAGCAGGGATGAATTTATTTTTAAAAAAAAGAAGAAAAGGGGATAACATTCCGTCTTTTAATTTTTGTTTTGTCATTAGTTCTTGTAGTAAGACTTGACATTTGTATCAAGGGAAGTTGGACAACGATCAATGGACTCGTGTTATGGAAATATTGTTACTGTTGGTTAGCAATCAATGGAAACCAAATTTACTTTGTCTATAATGGATTCCCCCGTATTAATCGTGTACTTCCCCACGATCCAAAACTTATTGCTCCTATTATTGAAATTGTATTCATCAGACTTGATTTCCATCCTGTTTCCATAGTACACCGACACCCAAAGAAACAATGCTTTTATAAAAAAAACAACAGAATACAAAATGCATAAATTAAAATTCGTTTTATATGTTTTATGGATATTTAGCTAGTAATTAGCTGCTTTCTTGACTAAACGAGTACGTTCTTTTTTCGATTCTATATTTTCAGAAAAAAGCAACTACTAAAACTAAACTAAAAAAAAGTGTCTATTTTGCTAGGGAAACTAAATAACCCCGTCTGCAAAAAAAAAAAAAAAAAAAAAAAAAAAAAAGAGATATGTTTTGATCTTAATTTATAAAACGTTATCCAAGTCATTAAATATAAGTATATAGTTTATATTTACAAATGATTAAATGATATGCTTCTACTTGATCGGTTTTACCTTATAGGCGGTATAATTTGGTGTTTAAACAGAGTACTAAGTTTACACTTTACAAAATATTTATTTATTCACAAACTGTTGCTAGACTCTAAAATAAACTGCATAACAGTGTCACGACATAATATCTGTCATGCACTCGCCATGACTTTGTTCGACATTGGTTGTATCTCACTATACATGATAAGCGACCGATACCAATAATCCAATTCGTTAATCAAGCTAAACAGGCTTTACCTTGGGATAAACTACCGTTATCGTATTTTTAAGTATGACCATGACCACCATACAAGGTTTATATTTTTTTCTCGTCAAAAATAAGTGTCCGATAAAATAAATAAACCCTGAGAAAGAACTTTCGTTACAATAAACGTAAAGAAATTCATTTTAATCACAACATTATGTTACGATATGGATTACAATTTGAGCTACAGATAAATTTGTATAATTACTTGTATAATTTGCCTTAAATTGTTACCCTAAGATAAAAGCCGACTATTTTATTTTATCTTTGTTAGGTATATCGATGATCCCACGCGTTTTGTATATCAAATAATAACCAGTTATGACAAAGTAATTAGAATATATAATAGCAATATATTAAATGGAAGCGACGTTTTAATATGGGTCTAGATATTATTATTATAGTATATAGTGAATAAAAAGTAAAATAAAAGAATACTCTAGAGCATGTACGTTGCGTATAGACGATGTGCTGATTAATTATTATTTGATGTTTTACTGTATTTTAAGTAGTACATATGCTCTCATTTGCATATCTTTTTATTCGGCATACGATTAAAAGGAAAGTTATGATCGGGTCAGCAATCGAAAATATTTCGAAAAAAGCTGCTTAAACCAAGAGCTTTAAACACACTATTTATATCCAACTCTTTTCATTCTTGTGTATATACTTCGGGGCTACGGCATGAAATAAAAGTATTCTTAAAAAGAGTATATAAATAGTACCCTATTTCTAGATAATAAAGATATTATTTTTAAAATAAGGCGTCAAAAAGTAATTAAATGGCAAAAACTGAAGCTGGAAAGGTAAAGATAGACATAATATATAAATATTTTCAATTGTTGATTATATTTTATAGGTGCGCGCATATTCTAAAGAACGAGCTGTTATAACCGTTAAATATCCTGGATATTCACACATAGTGTTTAATAGACCGCATCAGTTAAATACAATAAGTGTTCAATTTTCTCATGATCTTTTTGATAACCTTAAAGTACGTACTTCAAAATTAGACCTAATTTATGTTTTGTTGAAAACTATGTTTTCTAGGGCTGTGAAAAGGATGAGGACACCAAATTTATTATTCTAAGAGGTGAAGGAAGAGCGTTTTGCGCTGGGGGTGACATTAAAGGTAATATACATAATACCTGTATATCAAGCTAAAACTAAACACAATTTTAAAAGATCTGGTCCGTGTTGTGAACGGAGACGTTGAATACAAGACTGCGCTTGATAGAGGGGTATTCGTTTTTCATGAAGCTATATACTATATGGGATGTGTTATGAGAACGCCTATAATTTCTCTTATGGACGGTATTACATGTAAGTTTTTTAAATACCAAAAAAACAATTTTATATGTTATTAAAAACCTATCAATTCAGTTGGAGGTGGCATAGGGTTTTCACAACTGTCCGTTTTTAAAATTGCTACAGAAAATACAAAGTTTGCTTTTCCAGAAGCTGCTATAGGTCATTTCTGTGACGCTAGTTCCAGTTTTACAATACCTCGTATGGAAGGACACCTGGGAACATACCTTGGACTTACTGGTCATCAGTTTAAGGCAGAGGATACAATGTAAGCTTATAATTATTTCCGGTTCTATCGAAATGGTATACTAATTTTTTTTCTAATAAAAAAGATTTGCTGGTTTGGCTACTCATTTTATGAATTCATCAAATATAACTGCTTTAGAAAAGAAGTTAGCAGAACTTAAAAGCATTACATTAGATACAATATATAGCACTATAAATGAGTTTTCTGTGGGTCAAGACCATGTTCCTTCTCATTATGAACTCTTTGGAGAAAAGTTAGAAATTATTGAAAGGTAATATATTTGTCTTTAATTTATTTGGTAACGTTCAATTTTGACATTTCTTTTTAGCTGCTTCCAATTTAATTCCGTGGAATTGATTGTTGAAGCTCTTGAAAGAAACGGTACACAATTTGCAAAAAGTTGCCTTAAAAGCATAGCAGGTAATTCACCTTCGTCTTTGAAAGTCAATATGGACACAATTCGTCGAGGCGCAACAAAATCAATGAGCGAGTGTATCTCTTACGAATATCGTGCTTGGCGCACTCTACCTGTAAAATTAAAATAGAAGATACACACAAATGCGCATATATTAAAATAATTTCCGCCTATTTTTAGCTCTCCCATGATTATAAAGAAGGCGTGCAGTCCCTTTTAGCAAAAAAGAAGCCTCAGTGGGCTCCTTCCAAACTGGAAGAAATTTCCGATGAATACGTCAAGTCTATATTGCTAGCTAAAGTAAAAGTAAATCCTTATATGGATCTATCATTTGATTACAATACAAGCCCTCACAAAAAATATAATTTACCTACAAGGGAGGATGTTCTGTCGGTTACGGCGAGACATAACTTGTTAACCCATACCGACATAATAGCACATTTTATAAAAGACAATCAGGGTAGATTTGGTGTCAAACAAAAAGTGAATGATATTTTAGTTCGAATGGATCGAAGGTAATCCAATATAATAACTTTTATTTATGAAACTTTATTTATTCCAATTTATTTTTACATTTGGTTTCAGCAAAGTTAGTTATGCTAGTGGAAAACTTTAAACTAAACCGGTTCTATTTATTGTAAAAGAACAACATTATTAGAACAGGGGCGTAAATAAAATTACTCCAAAACTTGATCGCTTTGTCCCAACTTTTCATTGTGCTGAGTTTTAGCTAGATCAATAACATGCGACGAAAACTTTAAATTAAACTGATATTCTTCTAAATGTTCAACTCCTGTTACAGGAACTTTTTTTTAAAGAAAAAATCAGTAAAAAAAGAATCATTTCGCAAGTATTATATGTATATACCTAGCCATAACAAGGGATTTGAACCCATGACTGAACACCAATTATTGTATAGCCCCATATCAAACATTGTCTTGTCATTTCTAATTTTTACTACCTCAAAATCATTTCCAGTTTCGTCAAAATTAACTCTTGCAAAAACAGGTTTATCTGCGACATATTCAATACTTGTTTGATTTCGAATGATGTACCAGAAATGAACTGCTGCAAAACCAGCTAATGTCAATCCAAATAAAAATCCTCTGCAACCAAAAAAAAAAAAAAAAAAAATTAGTTAAGTGTACATAATAATATCGTTTTACTTACAAGACAGTTACGACATACCAATGCGAGCTAATATGGTCAAGCCCCTCCAATCCTTGAACTCCAGTAAATAAAGGGATCCATTTTCTTTGCCAAATCATGAGGAGTGCATTTTTCCATAAATGATAGACTGAAGCTAGATAAATCTTGTACACTTTCCAGCAAAAACTCAACGTAATATTTCCAATTTTAGCTTTAATCTCTTTTAGCAATCTAGGTACTAGTGTGAACTCTACAAATAAAGAGTAGAGCGCTACATAAAAAACAAACAAAAAGAAGAGTTTGTAGTTATCTTGATCAACGCATCCATTAATCCTTTCAAAATAAATTCTAGATTAATTTCTACTAATTGACAGTGATAATAACTTAAAAATACCATATACAATGACTAAAAAAAAATTCAGCTAAAATAACAAGTATTAAAACATGTCCAATAACTTACTGATCCATTTTCGGAGTACATCTATTACATTCTTTACAGTGATGAGTTCTTGCAGGTTTAGCTGCTTCGCATTTTTTACAATACAAAGGATCTCCATTTTCATTAGATAGAAATAATATCGCCGGAACTTCATTTTTTGGAGAAATTTTCTGGCTGGAAGAGCGTCTCAGCATAATAAGAGTATATGTAAGTAAGCTTACACTACACAACACGCAAGCTATCGATATGCTTATCACTATTTCCTTTTTAATAATCACGACATAGTCTTATATTTATTTACGTTACTTGAGTCGTTGCCTTGGTCACCCGAGAACGAAAATCCTATATTTTAAACGAGTCAGTTTGCACTTTCGTTGACAAAAAAAAAAAGAAAAAAAGAAAAAAAGAAAGAGTAATACCATGAACATTAAATACGTACTGATAACAAGTGTACAGTAGTATAGTAAACACTAGTATTGGCATCAAGATGCCAATAACAATAGATTTCAACATTATAAAAAAAAGAGAAAGATAAAAAAGGGGATATTTCTGAGTACAAATAGTGTTTATTTTTTAAACCGACATTTTCATATCGATTTTACTAGCAGGGTTATAATTTTCAAGCACAAAATCTTCATATTTGAAATCATCAATGCTAGTAATTTTACGGGGGATCTTTAAAGTAGGGAAAGGTCTAGGTTCACGTTGAATTTGTTGTTTGAGGCCGTCCAAATGGTCGATATATACATGAGTATCACCCATAGTATGAATGAACTCTCCAGGCTCCAAGTCAGTGACATGGGCAATCATACGAGTCAAGAGAGCATAAGAGGCAATATTAAAAGGCACACCTAAACCCATATCACAAGAACGTTGGTAGAGGACACAAGATAATTTAGCTTTTTGACCATCCTTAGGAGTAGAGACATAGAATTGACAAAAAGAATGGCAAGGTGGTAATGCCATGATGGGGATATCAGCAGGATTCCAAGCAGACAATATGATACGACGATCTGTAGGGTTATTTTTGATCTTATCGATGACTTCCTGAAGTTGATCTACACCTTGTCCAGTATAGTCTGTGTGACAGTCAACGTATTTAGCGCCAAAGTGTCTCCATTGAAATCCATAGACAGGTCCAAGGTCGCCTTCAGGTCTATCTGTTAATCCCAACTTGTCAAGATACTCACGCGAACCATTTCCATCCCAAATTTTAACGTTACGATCACTTAAATTCTTTGAGTTTGTATCCCCACGAATAAACCAAAGAAGCTCCTCCAAGACGCCTCTATAAAATACTCTCTTGGTAGTTAAAAGAGGAAAGATATCATCCTTTAATGAAAACCGAAGTTGAGGAGGGGCAAAAATAGCCAAGGTTCCAGTTCCTGTACGGTCAGCTCTATGCTCTCCTTCTTCCATAATACGCTTGATAAGGTCAAGGTACTGATGTTCTTCATGTGTAATAGTCATTGTTATTTAAGTAAAAAAAAAAAAAAGGTAAACGAATGGAAGAGAGGGTTGCCGTATTAGTAGTTTCTCTTTATAAATATTTTTTTTAACCGTCCCAAATAAAAATAATTGTAACAGAACCGCGACTGTTTGGTGTTTCGTGATTCCACACTTTAATAGTTTACTTTTATTCAGTATGTCCAGTCATGTATTTAACTTGACAGGAGATAAACCAAGAACCACGTTTAGTTCACAGCCTGTGCATTCAACTGAATATGGTTCTCAAGCAGAACCCTCTCGTACCGCCAACACACAGCCTGCACCATCTACATTTGGATCTAGCAATGTTTCACACGCAGGCTCTCGCCATTCAGTAAAGAAGAGAATAGTTTTAAATCAAGATCCCAGTACTTCTCGACATCCAATAGTAGAAGATTTGAATTATGGCGATTATGATACAATGACTTCGGAAGAAATCACATCGAAGCGATTGAAATATGATGATCGAGACGAAAGTTCGACCCAAAAGCCAAAATACATGTCTGACCATTTAAAAGAAGTCATGAGTTCTCTATCCTTTCGAAAAGAGAGCCGTGATGATAGTTATAATAAGTTTAATTCATATAATGATAGTCCTTCCATGTATGAAAGTAGTAGGCCTACTCATGCTAATAGTATGAGAGCGGACAAGGTAAATTCATTTTGATCAATATGCATATATGTATATATATACAAACAACTAACAGCATGACATAGCTTGAGAGAGAAATATATGAATACCAACAGACCATTTTAAGTGTAATATACATATATATATATATATTATAAAAAAAAAGAAAAATTACATGCTACTTATGCTTTTATTTAGCTTCAAGAAAAGGTAAGAGAGAATGAAATACAATTCGATGAATTCAAAATGGAATTACAGAAACAATACAAAAAAAAGGACGATGAAAGACAAGAAGGTATAGTGGATTTACTTTTATCATTTTACTGAAATAAAATAATAATAATGATAATAACCATTCAATAGCTTTTTTGAATATGAGAAAGACGTATGAAGACGTGATAAATAAAGTAATTAAAAATGACTCTCATACTACACATCCTGGTAAGCTTTAATTAAAATAGTTTAAATAATACTCTGTTTAACAAAATGTCTAGCTGGACTTTTTGAAGGAAACGGAAAAAGTGTTGAATCAAAGTTTCAAGATAATGTCAATAAGCTAATGAGTTATTTAACAAGTGTTACTGTTATTAATCAAACCGAAAGCGATGTTGGCATTTTATATGATTGTGAAATAACCAGTAAATCAAGTAGTAGATGTAAACTAAACAAAAAACCCCAAAAGAATGACAATAGTCCACTCATATTTTTATTTAATAGCACTCAAATTTATGTTAAATATTCCAAATGATGATACAAAGCTTGTAGATTACACACCGATTATTGATCAACTTGATGAAAGTGCTTTAGCTGTTATACCTGATTTCTTACGTGAAAGTATTGTTTTTGCAAAACAGGCTTTACCCGTCTTTTTCTGGCGATTATCTTCTTCAATACAAGGAGGGCCTAATTGATCACCCAAAAATGTTTTTTTTTTTTTTTTTTTTTTTTTTATTTATTTATTTATATATACATTATAAATATATATGCAGGAGTAAACGTATTTAAATAAAAACGGATTCTCTTTTTTTTTTTTTTTTTTTTTTTTTAAGCTTACAAAGATAATGGTAGTAGCTTGAATAACAATAATGATGGTAATAATGAATAGTAAATTAAATGGGAGGAGTATAAATTATTAACAATAAAAGGTAAATCAGATAGAGCAACCATTTTTAGTTAATGTATAATACATAACATTAGTAGAATATGGAACTTGACTGACGCCAAGGTTTTTTTTGGCCAACTTATGCCCTAACAAAAATCTGTCAAATATGGCGTCAGAGAGGGTGTAACTGTTTATATTTACAAATACCAAGTATAGATTGATGTTTATGTGCTATAATTGGAAAGTGCTTTGGTATAAGTTAGATTTATTCCAAAATGAAATATATAAGCCGATAAAAAAATGTTTTCTAAATGTTTTTTTTTGTATATATGAAAGCGCATTACATATACATGGTACTTGGTAAAACTACTAAGAGTCCCCTTTCTCCTAAAAAGAACATGTACTTTAGTATAGTCTCCTAGGTTTTTAATAGTTTATTATTATTCAAAAGTATAACAGGGTTGATAATACAAAACGGAATTTTTATTTTATAATAGATATATAAAAGGGGAAGAGATATATAATAGTAGAAATAAAATAAAAAAAAAAAGAAGGGGGAAACTATAATATGTACATTTAAATAGATTGATGGGAATGTTAAAATTATGCACCTAGTGAAAAAAAAGACTTTTTTTTGCGCAGGGATATCATGGAAGATTTCCTTTGAATTAATCTAGGTGATGATTTTATCTTTCGTAATGTTCTTTTAAAAAATTCTGCCTTTTTAATTTTCATATTGCCACCTAGTAAGTTGGTATTTTTATATCTATTTTCGTCCTGATCATTACGATATTCTATGTAAGATGGTGGCGGATCATCATCATAATGAGGGATATCATATAAGCTATAACTTGATCTAGTTAATTCTGTACTATTATTATTATTAGCATGATACATTTGATTAGGAATAGGTTTAAAATCGCTTAATGATCTAGTTTTCATAAGACGGCGATTTTGATAATACATTTCATCATCTTCAATTGTGGGGTAAAAATATTTTTCTTGCTCCTTTGCTTGATGAAATTTACGTTTAAAACTTTGATAATCAAAAATACAGGTCTTGTTAGTATTTATAAATTCAGGTTCATATTCATGAATCATAGGTGGCTCCAATGAAAAAGTAACCCTACACCCTTTTTTCTTAATTGGTACTACTTGTTCTTCACATTGCTGACTTGCCCACAATATCTTGTGATAAAATTCAAATACATTAAATTTACTTGTAGGAACATCACTTGGCCACGACTTAAGATTATCTTGTTCCGTCAACATTTTATAGTAATAGAGATGGAAAAAAGTTAATAATAAAAAAATAAAGAGAGAGAGATAGAGAAGATAAATAAATAAATATATAAATACCTTGTGTCAAATATAAAGGGGTAAAAAGCATATATAAATGCAACCGAGGAAACAATTCTGTTTTTTACCTTATATCACGTGTACTATTTATACTCTGCCTGATTTATAAGGCCCATTTCATCATTCTAATGTAGGTTCCTACATAAATTGACGTAATAGTCTTTTTCCATATCGACCATATAAAATTAGGTCTTTTTTCTTTCTCTCTCTCTTTTTTTTTTTTTTTTTTTTTTTTTTCTCTTTCTTTCTCTCTTTTTATTTTTATTTTTATTTTTTGAAAAAAAAAAAACCTTTTTTCTATATGAATAAGGTTGTTCAAAACAAATACGAATACTGTTTATTTACCTAAAAGTAATAATAATTGCTTTGTAGGGTCACATGTAAAATATAAAGCTGTATAGATGTGAGATCAAGAAATGACAGCTAATAGTTGAAATATGTAAAAAGAAATAAAATAAAAGCTTAAAAATCATAACAACATTGGTCGAGAAATGAGTAGAAATGGTTATGTGACGCCATTCATAGGATTAGTATGAAAATAACCTTTTTTTTTCTTGAAAGTATATTTACGTCATATTTATGACGTTAATGTTGAAACTTTAAAGGGTAATGAATTGCACAATGACAGCATACACGGGTCATTTCTTTGATTTGGTTGGTTCCCAATTCGCTGGAAAACGTTCCTGAATAAGGAAGTAAACCATGCATATTATATCTTGTCTATCATAAATACCCTTTATTTTAATTCTCTTTCTTTTTTTTTTCCCTCTTTCTTTCATAAAAAAAAAAAAAACCGAAAAAAAAACTCTTTTGCTTTCTTTCTATATTTGGTATAGATTGAAATAAAAAAATATACCATATTTCATTTAAACAATTTGATGTATGATTGCTATAGCAACTAATTTAATTGTACGTCCTTCAACTGTTACAACTGTTACTACGACTACAAATTCTAGTATAAACTCAGTAGCAAAAGACTCTCATGTCCCTTTTTCATTTACCCATAGATCTCTCATTCCAATGCAACAAGATTTAGATTCTAAATTTATTTCAAACGATAAACCGCTCAATTTTACACCAGAAAATAATGATATGTCATCTTATTATAACGAAAATTTCAATTTCATCCAACAGTCTACAAATTGGTCAGAGAGAATACTACAAGATATTATAGGCTTACTTCATATACTATCTCCTTCTGGAAAAGTCTTGTATTGCTCTGAATCTTGTTTAGAGTTGACTGGATATTCTCCTAACGAATTAATTGGAAAATCGTTGACCGATTTTATTCATGTGGATGATCTTGACATATTTGCAAGGAACTTTCAACTAGCTTTTACTTCTTTATCTAGAATAAAAGTTCATTATAGAATTAGGCGAAAGGATAATACCTATTTGTTATTAGAATCAATAGGTCATCCTAAACAAGACGTGCCTAATCAACCACCACAGTCTTTTTTTGCTATAGCTCAACCATATCTCTCTAGAAGTAATGGTTTACTTGATTCCTTTCTAGAGTTGAAAATGGAAAATGAATGGTTGAAAAAAAGATTGAATGATTTATTGCCATACCAACAGCAACAACAACAACAAGAACAACAACAGCAACAAATTCAGCAACAGCAACAACAGCAACAACAACAAAAACAAAAACAACAACAATTAAAACAACAACAACAACAATTAAAACAACAACAACAATTAAAACAACAACAACAACAACAACAACAACAACAACAACAACAACAACAACAACAACAGCAGCAACAACAACAACAACAACAGCATCAGCATCAGCATCAGCATCAGCATCAGCATCAGCATCAGCATCAGCAGCAGCATCAGCAGCAGCATCAGCAACAACAGCACATACAGAAACAACAACAAGAACAAGAACAACAACAACAAGAACAACAACAACAACAACAACAACATTTACAGCAACATCAACAACCTATACAGCTTCAATACTACCCTCAACCATTCTTCAACAACGACTTGTTACTAGGAACAAATGAACCTTACTTTATAAACACAAGTCCTCAAACATCTTCTCGCAGACCATCCAGTTGTAGCTCCACCATGTTTCAAACAAGTAACCCTATACTTATAGCAGATGATAGTATAAACAATCACTGTAATACCGAAACCAAGTACTCACCATCAATTGGTTCTGTTGAATTCAATGAAATGCTGATTCGGTACAACCAAGAAGAAGACCCAACTTCTGGCGGTATGGCAACTACTCCTTCGTATTTATCTTCCAATAACTCTGCTACAACTACTGCCACTGACATTTTAAGAAAAGATAAATGGAAAAGACGAGTAAGTTTAAATATTGATGAAACTTTTTTTTTAGCAGAGGAATTAAACTTTTTTTTTAATAACAGAAGAAACAAAGAGGTATGGATGATTACGTGTGTGCCGATTGTGGAACAACAACATCACCCGAATGGCGGAAAGGACCACATGGACCTAAAACGTAACTATGATCTTTTTTTAATTATACATTTTTTTTTTTTACTAATGACTTTATAGTTTATGCAACGCGTGTGGTCTTCGTTGGGCTAAAAAAAATAAAAAAATTTAAATGTGAACTGAAACTTTTGCCCATCTCCGTTCACCTTTTAATCATTATATATATATTCCTCGTTCAAACACACATTTACACACATACCCGAGGTTAAACTTCATTTTTTTGTATACCCCCATATTTATCCTCCCTCCCCTTCATCGCATATATACGCTTTTCTTTAAAGTCTATGTCTCATCTCTCATCATTTCTTTGTAACTTATTTTTTCCTTCTTTACAAATTGTCTCAAAATATTATACTATTAATAAAGCAACTGCCCTTTCTTTATTTTGTTTTTCTTGTAAACAAATATTTTTTCTTCGTAAAAAAATAAATAAATAAATAAACAAAAAAATTTACAAGTTAAAAATATGGATGAAGCTATACTTGCTGACATTCTGGACTTAATACGTCGTCCAATAAGCTCAGAGCTGCTTTCTCACATATCTGATCAAGCATCTGTTGTAATTCCATGTCGTCAACCTTCAAGTCGTTTTTCTGCACCAGCAAATAGTAAATATGGCACACTTCCTACCTTATCTTCGTTTATTGGTTTCCTAGTCAAACGATCATCCATTCGTACTGGTACGTTATTGGGTGCTCTCGTCTTTCTCCATAGACTTCAACAATCGCTCTCTACCATTGCAAAAGGTATGCCTTGTACCCCTCACCGTATTTTTTTAGCCACCTTGATAGTTACTTCAAAGGCATTGCATGACACCTCACCAAAAAACAAACATTGGGCAAAATATGCAGCCTATTTTACACTCTCTGAAGTTAATCTTATGGAAAAGCAATTATTATCTTTAATGGCAAGTAATAGTTAAAAAAAAAAAAATAATAATATCATGTCCTTCTTTTTTTAATGATAATTTTGTTATTATTATTGTTGCAGAATTACCATGTTTTGATTTCCCCGGCTGACTTGTCGAATGCATATTATCGTTTTAAACAAACAGTTTGCCCATCTTTACCACCATCTGTCTTGTCTAAACCTGCAGTGGTTGCAAAACCTGCTGCCATTGCATTAATGACTGCAACAAACGCCGCAGATATTCCTACGTACGTAGCCATGTATTCTAATATGTCTCTGCCTTCCATGACCGACTCGTCCACTTCACTATCTTCTACGGATTCTGACGCCTCTGTATCGACTATAGAGGATCACAATATTGCCACACTAAACTATTATAGTAAAACACATGAACCTCCTAAAGCTCACTGTCGTAACCGCAACAATATCTATGAACAAATCACTGTAAATGATGATGGCAATTCATTTACTTCTCAACATAAATAGGAGTTACATTAAAAAAGCCCCCCTATTTTTTTTTATTCTTGTCATGCACATCTTGTTTGTTGATCAAACTTTTAATAAAAAAAAATAATTACTACAGTAACTTGTGTAAAAACCTTAATGTTGTAACTTTATACACATAAGAAATTAGGCCTTTTTTTTTCATTTCGCAGTGTTTATATCTGAAACTAAGAAGTTAAAAAAAAAATAATAGATGAAATGACGTTCCAGCCATCTATTTTAATTTAAACTGTATATGTACATGGTTTAACTAAAAGCAGTTTCTTACTGTTTCGCATCTCATTGCACTAATCAAATATGACAATTTGTATGCCATTACACTTTTTAGTAGTCTTCAAAATAAAATAAAGAAAAGTCATTGTGCCTAATGCTTCAATTTAGGCTATTTTTTTTTTATTATTATTATTAATACAATTCTAATACGGAGTGCGTTGATATTCATTATACACAAATATTGAGATAACCATACACATGGCTAGAATAGAACATTTTAATAAAATTTAAAAAGACATTTTATATGTGTATAAACTTACCAAACAACATATCCCATTTTTCTAAAGCAAAAGTCCAAAAGTTTACTGATCTTTCAGGCTCATGTCGATCGATACGATAGGAATTCACAAATCCATTCTTGTATCCGACAACTAAATAAACAAAACGTTTTATTAGTTATTGAAATAAAATGATAGGCCCGATCGTTTTCCAACTTACAAATGTATTGATCATCATTTTCATTTTGCCAGAATTGGACAGTTCCTACAGTCTAAAAACAACAGTTACTTTATGCCCTCTTTTTCAAAATAATAAACTTCTTCTTTTACCCTCGATCCTCCATACTCATTTCGAATAGGAGTAATAACCATTTCCAATTCCCAAGAAGGGGGAAAATAGTCTCTTCTTAAATCTCTTTCTTCATCAGAGATATCTGATAAAATGTAATCCAGCCATTTATCAATTTTACCCAGCAATGACTTTTCAACCTTTTCTGTACCTCGTTTATAAATATAAACTCGATTAAACTCGGTCCATAACGCCAACACACTACCATTATTATTTAACTGTACTCCCATAATTTCTGAATCTACCGTCTTGTACGGTTGCCAATAATAATACTCTTGCAATATATTCTTCTTATCATTGGTATAAAGTCGATTCTGTTCCGATTCAATCTTTTTTAAAATATCAATTCGATTGGTGAAATCCAACGTAATAAATCGATTCTTAATGTAAGGAAATACAATCGTTTTTAAATCCTGTGATACTGTTAAATACAATTCTGGCATATTCTGCCGATAGTCCATTGGGTTTCTATAGTTCGAAATATCTGCAAATCCTCCATAATCAATTAAATCCTCACTATTAATCACTGGGTACTATTGTATATGAATATCCAGAATAAGTATGTTATTTAATAATACATAACAAAAACAAAAAAAAACTATTACCTCAGAGTCTCCTCTATCCCTTTCTATCCAAGTTCGTACAGATTTATTTTCAGAATTAATAACTGTTGCATTATCTGCAATAGTAATGTTTACAAAAAACGTAGATACTGTTTTGTGTACACTTAATGTAAAAACACGATAAGTTTCATGTCTAATAAAAATAATAATAATTAAATACATGTCTCTTGTAATTTTGATATAACTTACATTGGTGAATATAATCTAGAAAACATCATTGAAAATTGTTCTGTAGAAGGTGGTTGAGACCACTCTAATAAAGACCTAGTTTTAGAAAGAAAAAAACTATAATCATCTTTTTATACACTTTATTTTACCTTGTATAACTCTTCCTGGTTCAACGGAATCTATGACAACATCTTTTGCATCGGCAGAATGTGGTGCGTCGATCAAATATGTAGGTAAAGTCATGATGTGAAATTGGTATAAATCAGGATCCCTTTATACAGCCAGTTAGATCTTGCCCCATTTTTTTTTTGTTTTTTTTACCTTGAAAATATTAAAGTTTCCTTTTCCAACGAAATAGCATTAACCCAAATGGATCCAGGTAACTTGATATCCTTATACTCAAACGAATCATTACCCACGGTATAGTATAGTCGTACAAAATGATATGAATTATCATTATCCACTTGATGATGTAAGACGGCAAATTGCCAAGTATTTTCCAAGCCTTCTCCCGCCCGAACAGAAACTTTAGATACATGTCCTCTTAATTCATGCTCAAAGCAAGGAACCCAACCTACGAAATAAAAATTAAATAAATAAATATACAATAAAACTCTCCTAGAATGTTAATTACCATCTGTCTCTAATAACTCTCGTTCTGACAACAAATTTGAAATGGGTTTTCTAAACTGTTTGACAACACCTTTCTTTTAAGTTTAGTTTATGCAAAAAAATAAAAAAAAAATAAAAAAAAGTAATAATACCTTGAACACCAAGCTTCAAGTTATGTATACCAACAACAGGTTCATTGGTTGGTGATTCAAAGTCAATACTTGTCAGGTATATGTAAGGCCCTACTGTTGTTAAAATGAGTTGGTCTGGCTTTTTTGTTAAAACAGGATGGTTGGACGTGTATATTATTTTAGGGTGAAGGTAAGGTGTATCTTGCGACAAGATGGCAATATAAATGACAACAAGACCACTAAACAGCAGTATAAGCGATCGCCATTGCATGTTTAATATAAGATACAAAAAAAGAAAAAATACTACGAGTTTTTTTCACGCGCATTTTCCCTATTTCGTGCGTACTTTTAAAACAATTACAATATCATAAACAAGATAGTGTATTTTTAAGTCATTGAGGAAAACCTTTTTGGCCAACTGACCCTTAAGAGTTTTTTTACCCTATTTTTTTTTGTTTTTTGTTTTTGTTTTTACTGTATGTTTTCCTCAAATCGATCATAAAACGTACAAAGATTTAAAAGCTATTATCGACGCATAAGTTTTAAAAAATGTAGAAAACGCATATTTTAAAGGGATAATGGACAAAAAATGATAGATTATAATACTTGAAATAGTTCTTAAGAAAAATTCTGTATCTTCATGTGGAAGAGCTTAAACATTAAAACCATAAATATAATAACTTGCTCAACCAATGCATATCTTTTAAGTTTACCTAAGACTTCAATATATGACATTTATTTCGGTCTTACTTCATCTAAAAGACCATATCTATTATTTAGATGAAGAATATAATTCTAATTTCCAGACCGAGTTCTCGTTTAGTTTTATAGGAAGAACTTGAGCTACGTCGCTAAAGAGACCATACATACCATCTTCTTCGAACACAATAAGAGAAATGAAGCTTTTTGCTTTCCTTTGTCTTTTTTAATGCATTCGTTTTCTATAGGTATCTGAACACAGTAGCGGCTCTATTTAAGGTCGGATTTCTCCGGAAGTTCCAAAAAGATTTTCATAGCTTCATACACTACATACAGCCCTAAAACGCCTGTTTATTCCGGTTTTCACCATTCTTCTCTTTTATTAAAATGGCCAAGAAAGCAAAGAAAGCAAAGAATGAAAAAGGTACCTAAATACAAACCTTTTTTTTTTTTTGTACTGCAGTACTTACAAACACTTGAATAGGTAAACTTACTCGTAACCAAAAGAAGGCTATGCAGGTACACTCCCAAAAAAAAAAGAAAAAAGAAAAGACCAATTTTTTTTAATACTGACAAAAAACTGTAGAAATCTTTTCATTGTGACGATCCAGAAGATCTAGACACACAATTAAAGAGCATGGGTTTATCTACAAAGAATATTACTGGCGACGGCAACTGTCTTTTCAGGTAAAAATCTTCTCTCCTTAAATATATATACAGAAAAGTTAAGAAAAAAAAAATGCGTTTTTTTATGTGTAGAGCACTTTCTGATCAATATTATGGTCACGACAGTAACCACAAATCAATTCGACAAGAGATCTGTCAATTCCTAAAAGATAACGAAGAGGATTATAAGTTTTTTGTGGAGGACGACCAATCATTTGAACATCATATCCAATGCATGTCTCAAAACGCGACGTACGGAGGAAATATGGAACTTGCGGCATTTGCAAAGATGAAGGAGGTTGATATTAAAGTGTATCAGCCTGGTATGATGTAGGTAAGTTTCCGCATATACAACCTCCCCCCCCCCTTTTTTTGTACTGTGTATTTAGATGTTATTAATAGCTACGTTATTAATGGTAAAAATGAAGAAGATGATACAGCACAAGTTTTGCATATCGCGTAAATATAACTTTAAACTTTTTTTATAAAAAAACTCGATAAATAACTTTTTTTATATATATCAGGTATCATAGTTGGGAACATTATAGTTCAGTTAGAAATATCAATGGCCCTTACTCTGGACCCCCGGAGATCAATGTAAGCTATTACTGCTATTCTTGATATATATAATACTCACAAATCTATATAACGTACCAAGGTCACAAAAGTAGAAGGACCAACAAGCCCAGAAGAAGAGGGCAGCGAGGGAGAGGAAGAAGGCCTCAGTTCAAAAGAGAAGGTAGTTTTAATCGCATGCCCTGGTACAAATATACGTAAAATACGAAGACTTTTGATAAAGTATAAGGGCGATCCAGATAAAGTGATCGATGCACTATACGACCCTAAACCCAATGGTACCGACACACCCGCGGACGCGGTACAAGAAACCAAAGATAGTGGAGATATAGATAAAGTAGATAATGTAGGAGATATTGATAAGCAGGAGGACTTAGAAGAAAAAGATGTCGATCAGGGAAAAGAACAAGTCGTCGAAAAAAAAGATAATGTTCAGCAAGACCAAGTGGCTGATCAAGATACTGCATCAACAAAAGAAGTCCCCCTAATAACAGAAACGATTGCACCTACCGACACGAAAGAAGCAGAAAAGAAACCAAAAAAGTTAACTACTCGAGAACGTAAAGAACAAGCAAAGAAGAGACAAAAAGAAGCCAAATTAGAAAAGGATCGAGCAAAAGCAGCTAGAAGATCAAAATACAAACAAGAAAAAGAGGACGATCCTGATGCTACTAAATCAGAGTGTATATCAAAAGTGGCTACAGCTATGAAAGAAATGTACATCTAAATAAGCTTTATTTTTTGATAGAAGCAATAATAAATATATGTATAAAACTCAAGGCCTTAAATGACTTGGTTCTCCAGGTAACCATTTTCTTAATACTTGAGGTACTTCCACAGACCCATCAGGTTGTTGAAATGTTTCTAAAATTGATATAATAATACGGGGTACAGCAATCGCTGTACCATTTAAGGTATGGCAAAATCGTGTATTTTGATCTGTTTGATACTTTGGTCTATATCGAATAGATAATCTACGTGATTGATAATCTGTACAATTGGACGTAGAGGAGATCTAAAGAATAAAATAAATATGCCGAGCTTCTACTAAATGAATAGAAATGCTATACCTCTCCCCATGATTTACGTCCAGGCATCCACGCTTCCATATCAAACTTTCTATAAGCACTAGCGCCTAATTCCTCTGTCGGCATATCCAAAATCCTTTTACACATAAAATATTAAGCAAAGAAACAACTTCTTTTTTTTTTTTAAAAAAAAAAATAGAAAATTTACCTGAAACAAAGCCCTAATTCAGTAAATATATCTTCCTGTAACTCTCTAATTTCATCCATCATATCCTCACTTTGATCAGGTGTAGTAACTGCAAACAACTCAACTTTTGAAAACTGATGTACTCTATATAACCCTTTTGTAGTGACACCTCTGCCCCCCGCTTCAGTTCGAAACGCATGCCCAAACCCGACTACCTTTTGCGGTAAATCATCCTCGTTTAATAATTTCAAGGCAAATTTTCCAGCCAGTGGAATTTCAGCCGTACCAGCCAAACAAAGTTGAATGTCATATGAATCGGTTGTCTTTGTCGAGATATCATATATTTGAGAACTTTCACCACTCTTGGGTTGAAATCCACATCCGTAAGCTAAGTTGGTACGTACAATATCGGGTGTCAAGACGCTAAGGAAACCTCTACTAGCAGCTTTATGCATAGCGTATTGAACAAGCGCTAATTCTAAAAAGGCGCCCATACCTTGCAAATAATAAAAACTGGAACCTGTTGCAACCGCAGCTTGTTCAAAGTCGATTATATTTAATTTTGTTGCGATAGCAACATGGTCTAATAAATCTTTGTCTGACCTAGGTGTCCCAACAATTTTTATAATATTTGCCTTTTCTTCCGATCCAATTGGTGAAAGAGGATGAGTATTATTTGGAATGCTTAAACCTTGTTCAAGTAATTGAGATTCAGTCAACTTGAGCTGTTCTTCACACTGCTTTATATTTGACTTTACTTGTTTTCCTTGTTCAATAAAGACTAATTTTTCATCTCTGGCAGCTTGTTTCGTAGCGAGAGATAATTCATTACGCTTGGAGCGAAGAGAAATTAACTGGTTATATAAAACAAGTCTCGTTTGGTTTAACTCGTTAAATTGTTTCATATCAACTTTTCCATAATTTCTATTGAGCATATTTTTTTGTATGGTGGTAGCATTTTGTGATAGATAGTTATAATCAATCTTTGGTTGAAACCCGACTGCCGTTGAATAAGACCTGTAAGACCTTTGAATAAACTGCTTAAACATTTTATTGTTGTTTTGGGGAGAAATACACGCACCAGGGGGAATAAAATATAAACAGTTTCTTTTTTTTACCTGAGTTTTAATCAAGTTTTTTCTTTTTTTTTATCATGTCTTGAATGAGACAATAAGAGTATCATTAAAAGGTATTTTTTGTGATACATTAAAAAAAAAAAAGAAACTTGTTAAACACAAGCCATTTTGAATACGCTTTTTTGATTCACCCTATAAAAGGTAAAGCCTATTATAAAAAAAAAAGATAAAAATAGGAGGGAGCGTACTTATTTATACTTTTATTTTATTTTTAATAGTTCCTTTTTTTTTTTCTTTTTCCTTTTTCCTTTTTTTTTTTTCTTTTTTAAACTAGTTATCTTGACAACAAAATAAATCTATTTTAACTATGGCAGGCTTATCTATTAATACTTCGAAATACTCTAATAAATCCTTGACTTTTTGCTTTTATGTTTCTGGTCATGGTAAACGTTTTTTTAAAAAAATATATAGTAATATACCGTCATCTAATACATATATTTTTTTTTTAAAAAAAAAGGATGGGGACATGCTACTCGCGCTAACCAAGTTATTATGGATATATTGAAACTACCTGCTCATCATAAAGTTATTGTTATCTCTACAGCAACCGACTTTATATTTCAAGGAGTTATTCGACTAGGCGCTCTGTACCGTCACGCTGATATCGATGCTGGTGTGGTTCAACCTTTACCTTATACTGTAGACCGTGAACAGACCATAAAGAATCTAACTTCCTTTTTGGGTAGAAGACCAGATACTTTAAAGAGCGAAGTAGAATGGTTAAAGAGCGTACAAGCAGATTGTGTTATATGTGATGCTCCCTTTTTACCTTGGTACAGTACAAATAACAATAATTAGAGTACATCATCAACTAATATACATATATATATATATAAAGTGCGGCCGCTTCACAAGTAGGTATTCCGGCAGTTATATCTAGTAATTTTACTTTTGATGAAGTATATATGGGATTATGCGAAGGGGATGACATAGACGAAGATATTAGACGAATGGTACAACAAGTGATACTGGACTATAGACACGCCGATTTATTAATTCGTTTACCTGGTGCAATTCGTATTCCTTCATTTGACGACGCAATTGGGCTTGTACCTCATACACCATTTAGTAACAACTTCCCAGATACGGTTAAATTAAAGGGAGTAGCAAACGGAAAAACTCAATTACCTTGTACAAGTATATCAAATGTACAACAAATGTACAATGAAAAGGGTATACATTTTATACGTCGTATTATAGATGTACCCTTAGTTTTCCGTAAATTTCAGACACCCCGTGAACAAGTATTAGATCAAGTGGGAATCCCAAAGGAAATTTATGATACTCACAAGATATTATTATTATCATTTGGTGGGCAAATGTTGGGTGGTGGTAGATGGGGTAATCCGTTGCCTCCAGGCTGGATTTGTATCGTTTGTGCTGCTCCTGATTCAATTGAAATGCCCCCTTTATTCTATAGAGCTGCAAAAGATGCTTATGTACCAGATTTGACCAATGCTTGTGATGTATTATTAGGTAAATTAGGTTATGGTACCTGTTCTGAATGTATTGGTCATAGTACTCCTTTTGTATACGTACCTAGACCTCAATTTATTGAAGAGCATGGTCTATTAAAATTAATGAATGATCAAGGAAGTGCTGTTGAATTAACTAGACAAGATTTTGAAGATGGTAAATGGGCAAAAGCAATTGAACTTGCTTCTACCATGTCAGGTACATGTAAAGACCCTCAATTAAGAGTACCTCATAACGGTGGTGAAATAGCCGCTCAATCAATAGAAAAGTTCGTAGGTGAATGGAATCAACATCATCGATTATTATTACAACAACAAAAACAAATACAACTTTCTCCATTATATTCCCCTTCTCCTACAAACACAACAAGTGCACCGCAACAAAGAGTTTACATGTAAAATTTATTTCATTTTATTTTATAAAACCAAAATTTCATCTCCATCGTTGATACTGTAAAATTTCAAATCTCTTAAATCGTCATTCATATCCATAGAAATTAAATCCCTATTATCATGCTGTATTGTCTGTAATAAAAATAATTGCTGCTTTGTAGCTGGTATTTTTAATAAACGTTGTATCATATTTTTTATATTTCTAATCGTCATTGTTGGTAAAAATCGTTTACTAATACTAGAAGTAACTGCTGGTAAATCCTTTTGATATCTTGTCAACAACAATTGTTCGGATCCAATTTCTCTTTGCGTAATATTAATCGTAATTAATCGGTTCTTTAAAGAGGATAGTGAATCTGCTGATTTGGATTGCAAGTTAGGTTCACCATGTACTACCAAAAAGCATTAGTTTAAAATTACACACAAAGAAAAACCATAATCTATATAGAACATACTTTTACATAATTCGGTATATCTAGGATGAATAGCTGAAATAGCTTCATGCGTAGGTCCATCCTTTGTACATGAAACAAGATAGAATCTTTCCAAATCAGTACGTTCGCGATTGGTTACCTACAATTAAAAACTATTTTTTAACAAAAAAAAAGGGGGTTACGCTGTATTTTTTTTTTAACTTACTGTATTTCCATTAACAGTCGTTACATTCTTAATTCTACCGACAACATGAGTTGCTTGAAGTTCAATATTCATACCTACACACACATATAAATACACTACTTTTTAAAAACAAACATATAAAAAAAAATTCTCTCACCTGCAAAAATAGGGTTTTCTTTGCATCTGAGTTTGGTTAAACTAGGATAATCGTTCAACGCATTCAAACTCGCCCAATTATCAATCTTGTTAAATTCAATACGCAAAAATCGTAACTTTGCAAACATTTCATTTGTACGAGGTCTTTCAATTCTCGTTAATTGGTTATCGTTCAAAAAGAGAACTTCAAGGCTACAAAAAAAATTCTTTTTTTTTTAAAATCCAGTTACAAAATGTCTATTTTTGACTTACTTTGGTAAGCTTCCTAATTTTTCTACTTGTTCCCAATCACCAATAAGATTATCTTCTAAATTAAGGCACTTGAGGTTTCTGAATCCGGTAATAACTCCCAGTTCCTTTAATTCATTACCGCCCAATTGAAGATCCTCTAGTTGAGGTAACTGATAAGAAAGAGTTTCAATATGTTGCCATGGTACTAACGTTTGATTCAATGATAAAGTCTTTAAATTAGATAAACTCAATGCGTGTGTAGGTGGTGGTAATAACCTTGATTGACTATACAAAAAAAAAGCACCATCTTTAGTAAGTGAATACTTTTATTATTCTTATTTCCTAACTTACTTTAGTCTTAACATGTTTAAATTGGGTAGTTGCTTTGTGATATCGGAAATAGTGTCCCAGCTGGAAATAAGGTTTCTAGACAAATCTAAATCTTCAATTGCTACTCTATAAGTTAATATATAATTTCCTTTTTTTTTCCTGTAGAAGATCGAGTACTTACCTAACTTTGCTTGCAAAATTTCATTTGGTTCTCCAGCAGATTGAATACACTGTTCAGCCAACCCAACTACTTTCAACATATTCACTTGTCTAAGAAAAAAAGGGCTATCAATACCCAATATAATGATTAAAAAAACAACTTACTTTAGTTGACGCAAGATTTTCTCAAAACCAACAGTTTCTACTACAATTTGTTTATTTCCACCAAAATAAAGCTCTCCCACATCATTTTCCTTAACATACTCTTCGCCCTTGATAGTCGTAATTTCATCTTCTACTGTATATCTATCCATCAACGCCTTTAAAAAGTTACCACCTGTTATAACTTTCTCAGCATGGTACCGAATAAAAGAACCTGAAGTTGGATATCTTTTTTTTTTTTTTTTTTTTTTTTTTTTTTTTTTTGATATGTGTTAAAACTTTTTCAACTTCCAATAATAATAACACTTACCTGCAAGAAAAGTATCGAGTTTCACCATGTAAACCATCGTGTTTTCCTCGATTGCAATCATCCCATTCAATGCCTAACCATTCTCCTTTGGTACCTTTTACTGGTCCAATATATAGAACTGTCGCTCTATCTTTTCCTACTTGAATCCGGGATCCAATATGAATAGTGTTTGGAACGGACATGGTTGTTTTTTTCTTTCTTTTTTTTTAAAAAAAAGACATCTGTGTACCTAAACTCAAAGTCACATACAGCGCGCGGCTGATGAATTTTGTCTGTCGAATTGGTGTTACCGAGTTTAAGGCACACGTTCTATTTGGGCATTACATATCGCTCAATTTTAAGTCCAGAGACTTGTTTTTTAGCAAAAAAATATCTGTTTTCCATGTCCTTTTGACTATTTTTGTGCATAAAAACAAAAAAGAGCTCAGTAGCTCAATTCTGAGACTCTCCCTCTTGGTACTAAGCTAAGCTGGTAACTTGGCTCCGTTGATCTAGTATTCGACTATACTTTTTTCTCTCTTCTCTTCCCTTTTCTTTCTTTTTTTATCTTTTGACTAGCTCTTAATCACTTTTTTTTATCTAGCCCGGGCAATCCAATAAGATTTTATTGTTTTTATTTTATATAGCTCGCATTTCTACTACTACTCACTTTAAGACTTTTTTTTTTTTTACCTTTTGTAAAGCTAAAAGGTAATTATATCACTTGATTCAAACTTAATAGCTTATTCTAACTCTTTTTTTTTTATTCAGGGTATTGACTTCTTTCACGTGTGCATTATCCCCTTACTTTACTATACCCTAATTAATTCCTGTCCATACTAAAAGATAATAACAGACTATTATATAAACGTATACCCTTTCCCTTCTTAATATACAAAAAAAAACATTTGTAAATAATAAAAATTCTCGTTTTTTTTTTATAGTTCCTTATTTTCTATATATAAATGTAAATATATTTCAAAATGTGCTATCGATACCTTATAATTGAATAAATATTTTATGCAATGACCTTTTAATAATTCAATAAGGACTGTAATATTTTTTTTTACTAAGGTTAAACCGATATTGATAGCTAAATCATAAATTATTATCATTAATGATAAATCAAGCACTTATGATAGAGAATCAGCATCAGTGATAGTCCCAAACATCAGTGATAATCCTAATCATCAGTGAAAAATCTTAATCATTGATGATTGCAATGATCATTTCTTCTCGCTTTACTTATTAAGTAAATCGCGATTAATGTAGTCATATTTTTAAATGATTCTTTTCGCAAAAGCCTTTGGTTGTAAGCTTCTCTTTCTTCTCAACATAAAAAAAATAAAATGTGTTATTTCAATATGCGGTTTTTTGAAAGAATTCTTTAATAATAAATAAGTTACTTTGGGTCACCAAGAAAAAGGCTTATACGTGTGAACAAGAGCTGGATCAATTTCGAACAAATACGAGCGTGAAACGAACAAGGAACTTACGAAAAGAAGAAATACGATTAAGGACGTTTGTGAGTCCAGAAAAAAAGAAAAAGAGGTAATAAAGATAGAGAGAGATAAACTCTTATACTTTATGAAGTTTTAAGTTGATATTTTTTAGGCTGTGATGGAAGTCGTTTACAAAGATGTAAAGCGGAATATCAAGAACTTTTTTTGAAAGTTAATTTCAAGAAGATGTTCCTATTGTAAGTTCAAAATCAAAGAACATGTTGCTGTTCTTTTACTTTTTTGTTCCAAATAGGACTGCTGCCAACTCAATCATCAGTATATCTAATACGAAATACAAGTACATGTAGTAGAGAGCAAGTTTTCCAATACAAAGCTAGTTATGGTGCACTGAGTTGTATTAAACTATCAAATTGAAATCTCTGTTTAGATTTGATAGTCGAGAGGATTTATTCCAAGGAACAATGCCTCGTACTCTGTCCTTCCAAAATTAAATCAAGGCTTAACGAACAAGAGTATGGACGACTTTGATAACTTTTCTTAAAATACAATATATTACCTGCTGAAGATAATCAATTATTATTGTTTATAAATATATAAATCATATAAATATACACCTTTGGTTTTATTAAATAAAATAGTTTTTCGAGTGCCATATATCTCTTTTTTAAAAAAAGGCTTTAATGCTCCATTACTTTAATTTAAAAAAGAGAAGCTCGCAGCTAAGAAAGACCCTCAAATGTCAATGCCAATAATTTATTCTGCAGATGACCATTCAAAAATCATTATCGACAATAACCAAGGTTGTTCTGAAAGTACAAGTATAAATTAGCTTGCAATTGTATACCCGCATATAGATATTTCATGTCGAAAAAGCGAGAAATTAAGAGCTAGTAATAGCCGGTACGGTTATTGGAAACTATTTAAAACTCAAAATAATAATAGTTATGGTTTCAATCCTTATGTGGGTTCGAGAAGAAAAGGCCGCATTAGCACTCCTGCAAGGTCTTGATTAAACAAACATTATCCTGATACCAGGTTACATTTTGTTTTCGACAAGAAATATGCAAGATATATAACTTGTCGGTTAGAATTTTAAAGTATAACTAATGTATACAGGATCATAGTATCAATGTTGCAAGAGTAGCAGGATGTCAAGTCTGAGTTTAAACCAGATATACGCATAAATTGGAACACCGTTTTTTTGTGACGTTTTCGCGCAAACTAAAAAAAAACAATAAAACATTCGCGTATGGTTCGCGTTAAAGAGTTTTTCTTTTTCTTTACCTTTTTGAATAGTTTAAATGTACATTAAACAGGTACTACTTAAAACAGAAAATACCTAAAAAATAAAATACAACCAGTACTAAATAATACAACTAGATCATTATTCAAGGGTTCAAGTCCTACAAGGACCAAACAACGATCGACCCTTTCAGTCCTAAGCATAACGTTATTGGTAAACAAAAAAGCCTTTTTTCTTTTTCCAGATACAATTAAGAGGAACTATAATAACATTTCTTTTAGTTGGTAGAAATGGTTCCGGAAAAAGTAATTTTTTTGCAGGTATGAATAACAACAACAAAAAAAGATTCAGGAACAAAAAAAAAACTAACAATTTAAATTAGCTATTCGTTTCGTATTGGGTGATGCATACCAAATCTTGAGTAAAGAAGAAAGACAAGCTTTACTCCACGTAAGTTTCTTTCTTTCTTTTAAAAGCGAACTATAATACTTACACAAAAAAAAAAAAACTATAGGAAGGTGTTGGTGCAGCTACCATTTCTGCATTTGTTGAGATTATTTTTGATAACGCAGATAACAGATTCCCTGTAAGTCTCTCTCTCTCTTTTTTTTTTAAAAAAAAAAAACCAGTATACTAACTTATATACAATTAGACTGGAAAAGACGAAGTTATTTTACGTAGAAGTATTGGTTTAACTTTAGATGAATATTCTCTAGACAAAAAGATTATTTCGTATGTTTTTTTTTGACATGGCTACTTTTTTTAATGGCTAAATACCTTTTTTTTTTTTTTATAAAATAGTAAGGCCGATGTTATGAGTTTATTAGAAAGTGCTGGATTTTCTCGTGCAAACCCTTATTATATTGTACCTCAAGGAAGAGTAAGTTTTTCTTCATCCGTTTTTTTTAAACCCTTACTAAATTTTTCCCTCGTTAGATCAATTCATTGACAGTAGCAAAGGACGAGGATAGATTAAAGCTCTTGAAAGAAATTGCTGGTACTCGTATCTACGAACAAAAGAGAATTGAAAGTAACAAACTTATGCAAGAAACACGTACGTGGCACTCATTTTTTTTTTTTTTTTAAAAAAAAAGGCGAAATATGAAACTAATTTCTCAATTATACAGAATCAAAGCGTGCCAAGATTGAAGAAGTATTGACTTACATCGAAGACCGATTAAACGAATTGGAAGCAGAAAAAACCGAGCTTTCTGAATTTCACGACTTGGATAAAGACCGTCGATCCATCGAGTATACTATTTATGCCCGTGAACAAGCCAGTGCTAATAGAAAATTGGAAGATTTAGAAGAAGAGAGAAGAAGACATATCAGTACCAGTGAAAGTCTTCGTGAAAGTTATGTTAAGAATGAAGAAACTGTTCAGGTAAAATATATAGTTGCGCAGTTAAAAAAAAAAAAAAAAAAAAATTATTTATGTTAAAATTATATGTAGCAACATCAAATGAAATTACGTGATGTTCAACAAAATGTTCAATTGTATGAAGCTGAAAAGAAGGATATGCAAGATGAACGTGAACATTTGATGAAGAAGCGTGCTCAACTTGAACTCTTGGTTAAGGATCTGGAAGACTCCCAAATGTCTGAAGAACAATACAAGACAATGGTCAATACTCAATTACAACAATTGCAAGTTGAAATTGATACTAAGCAAGCTGAAGTGGATCAAATCACACCTCAATACAGCGAGCTTACTGAATCCAGCCAAAGAATGAGAAATGAGTAAGTCTTTTTTTTTTTTAATTTAAAAATTACCTATGTAGTGAACCATCCCCCCCCCCCTTTAGATTGAGAACTCTTCAAGCAGAACAACAACACATTTATGCTAAACAAGCCAGATCATCTAAATTTGCCACCAAAGCCGACCGCGACGCCTGGTTAACTGCACAAATCGCCGACATCTCTCAAAACCTTACCATTCGTCAACAACAATTAGTTACTTTGGAACAAGAGCAAAAGGCAGCCGAAGAGAGTATTTTATTCAAAGCCAAAACTATCCAAGAATTAAAGCAAAAGAATGTTACTCGTTACCAACAACGTGAGAAATTAGCTACACAAGAGATGCAGATCAGATCGGAACGTGACGAAGCAACCGAAGCCAGAAAGGCACTTTGGCGTGAAGAAGCTCGATTTGATTCTACCGTCCGTAACTGTAACGACGAGATCAGAAAGGCCGAAAGAACTTTAGCTGGTTCTATGGATAAGAACACAAGTGTTGGGCTGGCTTCTATTCATCGTATTGTCAAAGACCACGGTATCACTGGTGTATATGGCCCCATCTTTCAATTGTTTCAGGTCATTCCCGATCTTGAAACTGCTGTTGAGGTAGCTGTTGGTGCTAGTTTATTTCATGTCGTTGTGGATACAGACGAGACTGCTACACGTATCTTGGATATTATGAGCAGAGAGCATGCAGGTAGAGTTACTTTTATCCCTATGAACCGAGTTAAGCCTAGATCTGTCGAGTACCCTCAAAAGGACGATGCAGTTCCATTAATTAGTCAATTGCAATTTGACAGCCAATATAAAAAGGCATTTGAACAAGTATTTGGTGGCATTGTTTTATGTCGTACTTTAGAGGTTGCAGCTAGTTATGCAAAGTCATATCACCTTACTGTTGTCACAGCTGAAGGTAATCGAGTAGACGGCCGTGGTGCCATGACAGGTGGTTACACTGATACCAAACGATCTCGATTAAGTGCGGCTAAAAAGCTTGCTAACTGGCAAACCAAATTACACCAAGAGCAAGTGCGCGGTCAAACGATTAAACAAGAGATTATGGATTTAGATCAAAAGGTAACACAATTGGTCAGCCAATTGCAAACACTAGAGCATCAAAAGAAGAAGATTGTATTCAACGACGATTCACAAAACTTGGAAATAAAATTAAGAAAGGAAGAAGAGATTCTCAAGAATACGATTGTTGTTAAAAAGAGAGCACTTGCTAATATCCGTGTGCATGGTCAATTACTTGAAAAGCAATTATTGGCTTATCAAAATGAACTTACAACTGATCCAACTACATCTGTTTTAAATGAAGAACAGGAGATTTTAAATAGAAATAGTTTAGCTATTGAAAAGATTAGTCAACAATTGACAGAGACTGCCAATTTAAGAAATGAGGTCTAGAATTATATATATTTTTTTAAGGGGAGAGGTCATGTGTGTATTAACTTTGCTACTTTTTAAATAGGTCGAAGAACGTATTCATTCCCTTCGTGATAGTTTAGATAACGATCTCTTGCGTAAGAAGGAGGAATTATTAAGTAAAAAAGACCGAGTCAATACACATGGCAGTCTTGATGAATTTAATAGAAGAAAACAAGAATTAAAACTTGTCTTGAAGAAGCTTGTTAAATTGAACAAATCTATCGAGGGTAACTAACTTGCAGGAAAAAAAAAGATTTACATGTATACTTATTGTGCTTTTGTGTGTAGACTTGGATAATGAAATTGATGAATTACAAGAAGATGATATCAAGATTAGTTCTGTATTAGAACAAGCCATTGTAAGTTATACAAAACTGGTATTATTTATATTCTAGTACTGACTTATTTATATATATATATAAAAGGAGGTTCAAATGAGAATTACACAAGGTATCAGTCGTGAAGAAAAGAGATTAGAAGAGAACTTATTAAAGAGATCATTACTTTCGCAAAAGAAGGAAGAATGTAATGCCAATATTCGAGATCTTGGTGTATTACCTGACGAAGCATTTGAAAAGTATAATAATCAACGTGTAGAAAAGTTATTAAGAAGATTACATGCTGCGAATGAAAAATTAAAGAAATATAATCACGTCAATAAGAAGGCTTTTGAGCAATATGGTAGATTTACTAAACAGCGTGATCAATTGACAACTCGTAAAGCTGAATTAGATAAATCTAGTGAGGTAAAAAAAAAAAAAAAAAAAAAAGCTTATCATTAATGTTTATACAAAGGGGAAGATCATTTGATACTCATATACTCCTTATTTTTGCAGTCTATTAGTAATTTAATTGACTCCTTGGATCGTCGTAAGAATGAGGCTATTGAACGTACTTTCAATGACGTTGCCAATCACTTTTCTCAAGTATTTGAAGCGCTTGTTCCTGCTGGTAAAGGTGGATTATTCATGAAATCAGACGTAAAGTGATACAAAGCTATTTTATCCGTGCTTATATTTAACTGTTTATATTCTAGGTTCAAGATATGGAAATAGATGGTGGTTCAGTTGACCGATACAGCGGTATATCAATTCAGGTAAACCCTTATAATGGATGTTGTTCTCCCCCCTCATACTTACCAAAAAAAAAAAAAAAAAAAAAAAAAAAAAAAAAAAAAAAAAAACGTGATATAGGTGTCATTCAATAGCAAATCGGATGAAGGTATGACCATGCAACAATTATCTGGTGGACAAAAATCACTTGTAGCATTGGCGTTAATTTTTGCTATCCAACGATGTGACCCTGCGCCCTTCTATCTCTTTGATGAAATTGATGCAAATTTGGATGCACAATATAGAACAGCTGTTGCAGGTTAGAATTCAATATATATAAATGTATATATTAAGTGGTTTTATTTTAATACTTTTTTTTTTTTTTGTGTGTAAATAGAAATGATTCACAAGTTATCAGAAAGTGCACAATTTATTACGACTACTTTCCGTTCTGAATTATTAGCAAATGCAGATAAATTTTACGGTGTTACTTTTCAAGGAAAGGTATCACGTATTCATGCTATTACAAAAGAGAATGCACTTGGATTTATTGAAAAGGTAATAATAATAATATATATATATATATATAATATAATATTTAGTTTATTCATAATATTCATATATATATATAGGAGCAAGCTCAATAATAATAAAACAAATAAACAGAAAGATATATATATATTATATATTTTATTTTACATGAAGAAAAAGAGTAATAGGTTGATCCTTTTCTTGAGTAACATAATCGAAAGGAAACATTACAACTAAATTGTCTTGTTCTTCTTCCATATCATAATCTTCTTCTTGATCTAATTCATCGAAACAAGCATCAAACCAAACTTGTTCAGTTGGTTGTGTTGTAATAAGATTAGAAGATAATATTAATAAGTTGCGTATAAGTAATTGTCGTTTTAGTGAAGGTTCTTTTTCTGTTGGATTATTTAATTTGTATACAGAAACTTGTACTAAATGATAAAGTGATTCATAATAATCATGTTGATCTTGTATTAAAGTCATTTCACTGAATATTTTATATTGACATAGTGAAATAAAGAAGGAAAAAGAATTAAAAAAAAAGGCACTCTTTTTTAAGTAAAAAAAAAAAAAAAAGGTTGTGACTAGATTTATTTTGCCCATTGGTATTGCATGCATTTTGTTATTAATGATGACCCATTTTGATAACAAATAAAAATTGATAGTACAATAGATAGAAAGATCCAATAATGATGAGTCACGGGGGTATAACTAGTAGTAGTTTTGATATCAAAATTTTGCTTTACAAGTAATTCTAGTATTAACTCAGCTCTTCTTTGTTTATTTGAACTTTCTAATTCATTTATTAATTTCTTTTCTTGCACCAACATTTCTCTTTCTATACTATGACGCCTTTTTGTAATATATTGTGATATTTTAATATTACTTTTTACTTGTTCTTGTGATGAAGATAATGTACTAGTATTACTATTAGTTGTTGTGGTACTGGATGATATAACATTTAATGTCGAATGATTATTTCTCCAATTGATAAATTTTTCTGTTGTGTTCAATTTTAAATATTTATATTGATGTTGATATAATGCTTGTTTTAATCCTAATAATCCATGAAATGATTTCTTTTTATTAGTCCAATCCAACATAAATGGTGGACAGAATGGATGCTTTAATGGTTCTTTACAACAATTCAAAATATCTTGATAATCTTCATATCCAATAAAACTAATATCAATATCATTCTTTTTTAATATATTTACAATATCCACTCTTTCTTCAATTCTTTCTTCTGGTCTTAGTGTCAAGTCAGCTTGTATAATCACTGGTATAATATTTACAAGGTCATGTATCGATCGCATATATTCAATATCGATTGGTTTCAGTCGACCCATGATAACATAGAGACAAGCATCCACATGACTTAGAATGTCACTTGACTGATATACCATATACCTTAAATTGTCTTGACTTGTATAATTTGAATTAAATATATTATTTGTCTTTTCAAATTGTTGTTCTATATAACTTTTTACATGTGAAAAAATAACATCCGCCTAATATATGTTTAATTTTCTCTTTTTTTTTTTTTTTGAGCAAAAAATAAATAAATAAATATTTACTCTTATTAAGGCCCCATAACCAACTGTATCTACTATACAAATATCTGTATCTGGTACAAATACTTCAATTGGTTCAAATAATGATTCATTATTCTCTGGTAAATCTTCTAAACCTGCTAATGTTTGTACAAGTGCTGATTTGCCAATACCTATTTTTTTTTTATTTTTAGTGGCTATAATTAAAATCATATAAAATAATCTGTACCTGAATCACCACATACTATCATCCGAAATCGACTTGACTTTTGTTGTGATAACGTTTTGACCTTTGGTACTACCCAATTATCACTACTGTCACATTGTATACTACTATTACTTCTTATCAATCTACTTTGGTATAATCTACTATTTTCTTCCATGCTTAATATTCCAAAATCACATTCAATTTCTCTTTTTTCTCGTATTGAACTATTCGTCATTTATCTTTCTTTTTTTCTTTTTTTTTTTTAATATCTATAAAGTTAATAATTATAATAAAAGGGAGGGAAAAAAAGAAAAAAGGAAAAAAAGAAAAAAAGCAAAAATAAATACGTTATTTATGCAATCACATGATGATATCACAGGGTCAGCAGATTAGCCCAAGCCTTTTTTTTATTATTATTATTATTTCTTGTTGTTAATAGCTTCTTTGACGTTTTCAACAATATATTTGTTCCAACAATCTTGTACTTTCGATCCAATATCTACCTTGACTAAAGATCGTGATGCGTCCATAATTTGACTATTCCATGAATCCTTAACTATAATAAAAAACTATCAATTGACCCTTTTTTTTTACTATCGTTTATATATATTTTTTTACCAGAGGGAACAAGTCTATCAGAAACATATTTTTGTGAGTCGATCAAATAAGAAGGACCTCGGGTATAACTTTCCTCTGTTACTGCTCTTTCCAGTGTTGACTTGGCTTGGTTTAATCGAGACTTAATATCTCCTTGGTCCTTAACAAGGTCGTTTCTAAACTTATAAGTAACTGCTGTAGCTAAAGCTAATCCACTTAATAAAGGTACAATTCTAGGCATTCTATAATATATTTTCTAAATCTTGTTACCAAGGAAAAAAAAAAAAAAAAAAAAAAAAAAAAGCAAAAAAACAAAAAAATTAAATACAGGGCAAATTGAAAAAGATAGTGACGTGGGTACGACACAAATTTCCCTGTGTACCCCGTTATACAAGATCGCCCTGATCTCGCTATTGTTTGCATCTTGAACGCTAGAAAAAAATAGACCTAAAAATACTTGTAATTTCCTGTACTCGTGTACTTGTAATTTCGAGCTAACTTTAAAATAAACTACTGGGTTTTGAATGAATATACAACATTATGGTTGGTTTATTGAACACAAGTATTTGCATAAAAAAAAAAGCTTGTTAGCTAAACGGCTCTCCGCAACCTCATTGACAGTTTTGAACCAGTTAAAAGAGGCTTGTGATTATTTAATTGTTAATTTGAAGTAATCATGTTAACAATAAGAATATTATTGCAGAACTTCCCCTATCCTTCTAATTTACATATATACTGGATCTACGGCATAAGAATATTTAAGCTTTATATTAACACAAGACCTTTTTAAGAGATGCAGTAAACTTTAAATTCAAAAGGGTGCATCAGTCATTTATTTATTTCTAAAAAGAAATAGGCATTTTCGTAGAACTGGTGTCGTAACTAATACAATACTATTAAGTAGCGTCTGGCACATTCTACGTGTAGTTTTAGCTCCTCCTAAATGGATTAAAGACATCAAATCAATAGCATCTCAATCTGTTCTTCCTTTTTAGCCACAACCTTCTTTTTCAGTACTATGTCTACCTTGAAAACATGGTAGTTTAGGTTTGATTGATATTGAACAGTGATATCTTGCACTTCACTTGATTCATATTCAGCGATTATTATCAGGCCCTTCTGATTACTGGATCTTGTTTCTGTCAAATACTTTTAAATCTATACTAGACACGGATCTATCCTTGAATGGGGCACTCTTACATAAAGCTGTTGCTGCACTACAAATGCTCCAACAAGATTATTAGACCTCCATTGATAATTTTAACTCGACATATAAGCCCATCAAACGATGGATCACAATGATACATCTTCCCCCCCCCCAGCTAGTATTAAACCTAGTTTTTTATTTAATTAATTCTTTCTTATTTAATCAATAGAGTTTACACTTCGTACAAAAGATAATAATCAACAATAATCACTTGCTCTTTTTATAAGGTAAATCGTAAATAATATACTTGAACTTTATTTATTGGATTTTCAGAACAAATATTTTATGTTATAGAAACCCTAGGGATATTACGCCCTCATTTCTAATGGCTTAAACCTCTAGGTTGAGCGCTGTTGACAAAGATTTGCTTAACATTACTACCTGGATTATTAGAGACTTCAGATTGACGAGAGGCTACTTGGGCTTGAATGTTTCTGACTTGAAGGTCACGCATAACAAGATCATGCAATACTTCTGGGTCTTCGTCTTCACTAATTTCTCCTTCGCTTTTGATATCGTCTCGCTTTTCGGATTCAAGGCTCTTCTTGGCTGGTTTTCTTGATACTCTCATTTTACCTACTCTTTGTGCAGGACCATGAGTTACAGTTGGATTTGTCATATTAGTTTATATAAAGAAAATAAAAATAAAACGAGAAAAATACTGATATATATACGCGAATGACAACTTTTGTTTATTTCGCACATTAAAAAAATCGTGTCAATTATGCTTTTTTTTTTTTTTTTTTGTTACGCGATATAAATTGAGCACACGACGCAGTAATAGATTATACGGAATGTACTCGTATAAATTAAAAATAATGATAACTGTACATTCTGGACAAAGTTATCAATACAATTGCATCTCAAAAAAAAAAAAAAAAAAAAGATGCGTTCAACGAGTAACGAAAAGAAAAAAATATATCTGATTTACTATAGGCTCATTAGAATATTTGGATCTCAAGAAAATAGTTAGTATTTGAATTAGATGATAAGACGATGAAAATAACGACGGTCATATGCCATCAAGTAAACCGCAGCAGAAATACTTTAGTGAGGGAAAAAAAATATGTATATATTCCTTACTACCAATTAGTCAGTTGAAAACATGATTCGGTTTTTTATCATGTTAGCCTACCATATTTGTAATAGTGTCCAACCCTGTGGCTTTTCTATTATTGTTTTCAGCTGCGGTAGGAAAAAAAAAAAGCCCTCCCCAAAAACCCTAGCAGTTTTTTTAGTAAGTACAAAGAAATAGTAAATTGTATAGACAGAATCAATGAAAAAGAAAGTAGTTATTTTTTTTATATGTACAGCATTTTATTTTCTTTTTTCTTTAAAAAAAAAAGAGAGAGGAGAGATAGATAGAGATATTATGTATAGATTACTTTTTTTATTCAGGGGGGTTCAAGAGATATAATTTTACTTTTTTAAAAAAGATAAAAGAAAAGTAGAAACTTATTGACGAGCTTCGAACTTTTCAATCTTCTTGTTGGCACGACGTTCACGAACGGCCTTGTTCTTGGCACGGAGAACATCAGCTTGTTCAGCGAGAGTCTTAGCACGAACCTTCTCAGCCTTAGCACGATGAATATGTTCGATGAGGACACGCTTGTTCTTGAAACCGTTACCCTTGGACTTGAGGTAAAGAGAGTGATAAAGATGCTTATCGATCTTACCAGCTTCTCTGTACTTGGCCAAAAGACGACGGAGGACACGCATACGACGCATCCAGATAACTTGGCTGGACATACGAGCATCAGCAGTACCCTTTCTCTTACCATGACCCATATGACGACCGTTACGCTTAGCAGCGGCACGAACAAGGACACGATAACGAGATTGAGCAACCTCAGGCTTACGGATAATCAAACCATCCTTGACAAGCTTACGAATATTGGCACGAGAGTTGGCGTTAGCGATTTCATTGACCTCATTAGGATCTAACCAGATTTTACGTTCACCACACTTGAGAACGGAAGCAGCAAGACGCTTTTGAACAAGAAGACTGACCCTGTAAATTTCATTAGTATCAAAGTAAAAAATTTTCTTCTTTTTTTTTTTTTTTTTTGGTCCGGTAAAGTCCGGTACTTACATTTTGTTAAATTAAAGAAAAACTGAAAGAGGAGGAACTAAAGTTTCGCAATTTGAAGCTCCTAATATGCTCAAAAATTAGGATTTGAGTAATGCTATTGGATACAACTTTTTTTAGTTCCAGTAGATTACACAAAATGCATCCGTCCTAGCGATTGGTCAAATTTGCATCCGTTTTTTTTTTTTTTTTTTTGCATCCAAAAAGTGATTGGATACTCTTTGTAAGAGGAATTAAAAAGAAAAACGTATATTTTTTGAAAAAAAGTAAATACAAGCACTGATCGACATAAACAATCTTCTCCTTCAGGGAAGTTTATTATTTAACGATACTTTCTCATAAAAACAGCTTTTTTTTTCTCGGCGTTTGAGAGGATGTACATATTACGCAATTAAAGAAAGTTATTAAACTCATCGACGGTATCGGCAAACTAATTTATTTTTGGAGGGGGTATTTTTTTCTTTTATATGCAAGATGGTCTGAAAAGAACAGTTAGAACAAAAAACTTGCCACTCTCGTTAAAAGGTAACACAGAATTTAGGAGTAGCACTTTTCGATTTACTAGACTTGCGGGTAGGTACCGATCCTTCGAGTTTGTTTATTGTTTGTATGACAATAAAGAAGGAGGAAGAGATATAGATCATATGAGTGGCACTTTTATTTTTTACTGCTAAGTCGTAACCATTGGCTGCATATAGTCCTCTCCTTGATTTTTTTTTTTTTTTTAAACAAAGTATTTAAATAGAGAAAGCGTTTACTCCGAGATTTCTTTATCTTCATCTTTTTGAGAAAAATATATACATATCTAATGGACTACTTTGTGGAATTAAACGATCTATGTAATTTTTTATAATTATTATTAATGCTATACTAGGAAGCTAATTATAATAGGTAGGCCTTGAATCGTTTGATATTGAACAGACTTGCGACTACATGGTAGATTTCGCCCATGCTATTATTAAAAATTGCACTTCGGACCATAAAGATAAACCAAAATATATCGCGGATGCTTGTAGATTACATATGCAAGCTACTTGGGGAGATGAACAATTTACTTTGGAGTGTATTGATAAACTTCGTAAGAGAATCGATGAAAAAGTGCATGGAATAAATGAATCTGTAAGTTTATTTAGTGGTTGCGGTTTATATAGATGACTAATTTTTTTTTTCCTCTTGAGTAGTCGCATAAAAGAGCTTTTTCTTCAAGATCTGTTGCAGCGTAAAATACAATATAATATTTATATGTATTTATATGTATTTATCGAATTAAAACGTTATATTCTCTCTCTTTCTTTTTTTATCTGCTAATTTGGAAATGGAAGCCATTTGGATAGCGAAGATAGCTGTACTTCTATCGAGTAAATGTTAAAAAATAAAGGTACCGGACAGTTTAATTGTATTTTTTTTACTCGAGTTTTTTTTTTTTTTTTTTCCTTGTATTTTTTACTTTTGGTACTTGTTCCAAGTGACAGCGTAGCTTTTTGAAAGTAAAATATAAGTCGTGTTTTGTTTAGAAAGGTTCAATAAACAAAAACAGAAAAATCACGGTTAAACATAATACAGTAGTGGCTCTATTTAAAGGTGGAAGGGATCCATTCTTACATAGAACATACCCTTACATATAACAATGGAACAGGATAATTATGTATAATACAAAATTGTTTTTTTAAATATATCTTTGATAAAAAAAATCAAAAACGTACTTTTTTGCTTTTTTTTCGATTTTCATTTTGGGAGTCAACCCCTTTTGTTTTTTGGCTAAAAATCACTCTTTTTTTAGAGATTACTCTGAATCCACTTTGACTTTATTTGTGAAAAAAACTAGCTATAATAAACCACTTTTTTAGACGCTTCTAATCCATTTTAAACAAAAGTTTTAACATAAAAACTGAGAGAGTAACCACAGCTGAAAAATAACTTTTTTTTTTTTTTGGGACAAAAATGCCACCCATATACGCGACGCGATTCTTCCCATTGTTTTATATTTTTGTGATTACTTGAAATTTAGTTTCGTGTTACTATTTTTTGTTATAGCAATGATTAAATATCTTTAATATTCCTTAATATTCCTTTATAAATAAAAGTGCTATAATCAAAACTGAGCAAGAAAAAACACGCTTGAGTTAAACGGACATTTTAAGATCTGCTTAACTCAAATTTTAGCGAAAAAAAGTTTTTAAAAGGTGATTACTCGCCTAATGTTTTTAGTGAAAAAATGATTTTAGATACATTTGAAGCGCTCAAAAAAGTATTTTACGATCGTTATATTTTTTTTTACAAAGAATAAAAGCCTGTATCGGGAGTAGTCGTAAATAAATCACGAAAAAATTCCAAAAAAAAGGGGTCGACCCCCCAAAATGATCAAAAATGGTCAAAAATGAATAACCAAAAAAAAAGTAGAAAAAATCAAGAAAAATATAGAGCAGCAAGCAGTCTCCAATATTTAATGTTAAAAACAACATTCTAATGACTAGCTTTTACTATGCAACCTGGACAAAAGAATCATTTCCTGACTTTTTAATTATACAAAGAAAACACCTTATTTCATTCATTGCTAAAATGACCATTCCTACAAGTAATGCCGAAACATTCATGTAAAAAAAAGTGTTTTAAAACGTACAATGGACGAAAAGCAATGTATTATAAAACTTTACATAGTTCTCGAACTTGTCCAAGTTACTGTAAAGAAAATATGCTGCATATCTTTTTCTGCAAGAGCTCAAACATTAGCACCATTTCAAATTCTATTAAATTTTATTGTTGCCAACTAAGAATACTTAGGCCTGCTACACTAGTTATTTCTGAATTTTGGATTTCATCCTTAAATCAAATAGAGGTAATAGTGGTGTTAAAGCGAGGGACTGAGAAATCCATTTTTAAAGAGAGCCTACCCTTAAATCGAACACCCTTATAAAGGGCCGCTACTGTAGTACGTTATCAGAGATAACGATGTGAATTTCTAAACAATAACATTTGAATATCTTTTACCATATCAATTTATGTACGACAAAAATACGGAAATCAAAAAAATATGTAGTATTTTTTTTAATAATGCCAAGAGTATTGTGCATTTATATTAAGCTATCTAATAAGTGACCTGTACAGACTCGCGGCAATTTGATGGAGTCATATAATTCTAGTCTACATAAGGTATTAAAGACATAGTTAAAGGGGAAAAGGAATATGAAGAAAGATTATTTTAATAACCGAATAGTTAATTCAAACAAAGTCATTACCACTACCTATCACTCGTACATGCACGGTTAAATTATATAGTGAAGAATTAAGCTAAATGCTTCATATAAAGTTTTTCAAGATTGACTGCATCCCTTAAAGATTAAAAAATTTAAACGATTAATAGACTATTTTCAACTAATAAATACGTAAACCTCGGCATTACAAGCGTTATGGCAGTTCTTTCATTATATTTCTTCGCAGATCTCTTACCTTCTATCTCTTGTTATGTAAGTTACGTCTAAACCAAAACTTTTTTTAATAAAGTTAAATAAGTAATATTTAAAGCGAATATCTTACTTATAATTTTTAGTCTTTTGTTACGAAACAAACATTCAAGTTAATACGTTTTTGAAATCTACTAGTATGAGTCAGTCTTTGGTGAACAGTCGTTTGGTAAGAAACCTTTATGGTATAATGGCCGTCTAGTTTAATTTTATTTTATTTAGCTTGGTCAATTATCTTTTCTCAAAAATAGTTCCGTCGAAGTAGGTATAGAAAGGTTGGCCGAGCTCCTGTATACTTAAACCATTTATAGAATTTTATCTTGACAGAAAAAAATAGAAATACACGCACAATAAAAATCAATCGTCCTAAAAAGCTTAATGCTTTCAACGTTTCTATGGTTGAGACAATGATACCTCTATTAAAGGTAAATCCTCGACATAAAAAGTCTACAGATTGGTTTTAATATCTTTTATCTAAGGAAATGGAAGCATCAGAGCAAGTAGACATTATATTTTTTCAAGGCGAGGGAATAGCTTTTAGTGCCGGGGCAGACATCAAAGGTAGATTAAAATTTCGAGCCTATTACTGTATTGTAATTATAGCTAAAATATAACGTAAGTTATTGCCAATATGACAACATATCCTTCCGGAAGACAGGAGTTAGAATACTTTGTCGATATATATTTTAAGATGACTTATATGATTGGAACAATGAAAGTACCTTTTATCTCTTTCATGGATGGTCTTACAGGTAGTTAAATAAGTATAAATATATAGATTAATAATAATATAGTATGTATACATATATATAATGAATACTCTGATAGTTGGCAGCGCTTGTAGTTTCTCTGCTCTTTCTCACTTTAGCATAGCTACGGAGAATACAAAGATTAGTATTCCAGAAACACAAATAGGGCACTTTTGCGATGCAGGTTCGAACTTTTTTTTACCACGATTGAACGGAAATATCGGGAGGTATCTTGCACTAACGGCGAAAACTCTCATGGCAGAAGACGTTTTGTAATAAAAATTATACTCATGGCTAACCTCTTAATAACCACTTTTTCTTTTCGTTTTAGATTTTCGGGATTAGCAACTCATTTTGTAGATTCCAGTCAATTACCCTACATCAAACAAAGTTTGATCGATCTTGACAATCCGAGTTATAATAATATTAGTGAAGTGATTGAGAGATATTCTGTAAAACCGGACCACATTCCCACTAGCTATACTTTGCATGGAGAGAGAAGAAAAATAATTGACAGGTACAAATACACACCCATTTTTTTTATAAAGAAATCTTGTAGCTAATATACACCAGTTGTTTCCAATTCGATACAGTAGTGGAAATACTTGAAGCCTTACAAAAGGAAGGGTCTACATTTTCATTAGAAACGATTAACCAGATCAACCGAGGTTCACCAATTTCGGTGGCACTTACGTTAGAGCAATTACGAAGAGGATCGAAGTTATCATTAGCACAGTGTCTTATTATGGAGAATAAGTCCTGGAAAGTTGGTCCTGTACGTAGTAAAAATATATTATCATGGAAATTTAATTAATAACTATATATAGTTTGATAGTGATTTTCGAGAAGGTGTCTATTCTACCATGGGTAAAGAACGAGCTCCTCAATGGTCTCGTACAAATTATTTCGCCGTAGACTTTAAAAAAGATATTATGGATAGATATATCAATGCCGATATAAAGCAGACTTTATATTTGGAAGGCGATAAAAGAGAATTTTACTTTAATGCGCCTTATCGAGGGCGCGGACTACCAACGGAGGAAGAAATGAAACAAGTGAAATACGAAAGTAATTTAATAACAAACGAAGCTGTTATAGCTTGGTTTATCGATCGCTACAACAACAAATATGGAGTAAGACAAGAAGTTGAAGAAATTTTGAAGAAGTATCATAATCTATAAATTATAATAAATTACTAGTATGAAATAAACTTGATCGTCTATCATTTTACACATTATTGATAACTATAATACTTATACAAAAATATTCTTGATGTACGAATAAACGTATTCCGTTCCGTAGTGATGTACTATAATAAGCGATGTACATATGTCAATTTAAAAAGTATCCGATACCAGTTAGCTTCATATTTTATTTCTTTAATTGAAAACAATACGTCAAAATCTTCCTTTGTTTATACCTCTCTTCCTCCCCTGCCCCCTCCCCTTTTTTCATCTCACAACTTTTTAAATTAAAAAAAGGGTACGAAGAGCGGATATTTTAGAATACGAAAATATGATAAGCTTAGCACATCATATAGGTGACACAATAAAAACAAAGGTTATTGAATGAACCAGTACGTTCATCCGAAATCAAATCATGGGGTCATTTATATCGTCATAAATCAAGTACTACATAATGACTTACAATGGGTGCCCCAGGTGTATTGAATAAGGCTATACCATTCGAATGATCTGAACGAACCTATCGAGTCTTACCGTGAGACTTGTTTTTTTAGTTATGCATTTTTCACTGGACCATTAATGCGGAGGGAAAATATTTAAAAGAAGCGCTCTTCTTTTTTTAATTTGTTCTTTATTTCACAAGAAAACATAAATGAAATACATTTTATTACTATTTTTTATAACGCTTGTAAACTGCTTACAACAACAAACTCATTTTGATATCATAAAGACCGAGCAACAGCAGTTGGAAGACCAACTAGTACATGCTGTAAATATACTGCTCGATCCTAAAGATCCCGACGATGCCAAAAAGAATTGCGATTCTTGTCTTTCAATATTAAGAATGACCAAGCGGTTTTGTTATTTCCCGGAAAGAATCCAATTGGCAGCTATGACAAATGTTTGTAAACGTAGTAAACAAGTAGATAATCAAGTGGTGAGTTAATTTTTTTTTTATAGTTGTGCATACATATTATATTACTACTATCCTAACTTTTTTATGTCAAAAAAAAAAAAAAAAGTGTGAGGGTTTAGTAAGAGAACAAGGACCTATCATTCGTAAAGTTTTAAGGGTAAGTTCTAATTTATAGAGTAGGAAATATATGTACTTATTTTATCCATTAGACAATGGATATATCTGGCCGAGATGGACATTTACTTTGTGCCTCAGCCCTTAATTCATGTCCCTATCCAGGTATGTAATACAAAATCAAATTTGAATTTTAAACTAACAAGACAAAAAAAGATGTCATACCATGGGAGGTCCCATTTCCAAAACCAAAACCTGAACATCCCCATGTACATGAACCTAGTCATCAAACCATTGATGTAGTACATCTTAGTGATTGGCATGTCGATCCCGAATATGAAGTAAAGTAATAATATATAGGCTTGAAATAAAGATGACTAATATAAAATAACAGGAAGGCATGGAAACAAAATGTGATAAACCTATTTGTTGCAGAAGAGAATACACTGATAGTAAACATATTGTAAAGAAAGCTTCTCGTTGGGGGGAATTCGAATGTGATTCACCTTTATCATTAATCGAATCCATGTTGGAGTATATACCTAAGGCTATCTCAAATACATCATTTGCTATCTTAACTGGCGATATACCACCACATGAAGTTTGGGATACACTACCAGTATCTAAAGCTCAAGTGATCCAAGATGCTTCTTATGCATTACTTCACGCACACTTTGATTCACCTTTTTTCATAGATTCCAAGTTATATCCAGCTATTGGAAACCATGAGTCAGCACCAACCAACTTATTTCCATTAAAAGATTCCAAATTACCTGGGGGAAAGAAGCATGAAGATCTTAACATGAAATGGCTATACACTGCATTGGCAGAGAATTGGAAAGGCTGGATTGACTCTCGGTATCTTCCTAGTGTACATAAAAACAGTGGTAGTTACGTCAGTCATCCTTTACATGGATTAAAGCTTATTAGTATCAATACCAATTTTTGTTATAATTTAAATTGGTGGTTATATCAGCGCCCTACACAAAAAGACCCTAATGGTGTTTTAGCTTGGTTAATTAGTCATTTACAAAGAGCAGAAGATGCTAAACAAAAAGTTTGGATTATTGGTCATACACCACCTGGTGATTCTGCTTGTTTTCACGATTATTCCAACTATTTTTACCAAATTGTAAATAGATATGCTCCTCATGTGATATCTGGTCAATTCTATGGACATACACACAGGTAATAACAGTACGATAACATATATCAATCTAAGGTACTCATATATAATTTAATAGAGACGAATTTCAAATATTTTACAAAGCTGATTCACAAGAAGCTGAAGACGCCATCTCTATTGCTTATTTGGCTCCTTCTATAACCCCTTTTCCTAATCTGAATCCTGGATTTCGGTTAGTGTGCTAATATTATTTTATAAAATGGCTAGTTATTAATACTATATATATCACGTATAGTTCTTATTCTGTCGACACTGGTACTTTCGAAGTAGTAGATTCACATACATTCATCGCAGATTTAAATCAGTCCATTGTGTGGGATAAAGAACTTGTAAGTACACATAAAAATATATCAGCTCATATATATTAAACACGTATTATCTAGAATTGGCATAAGGAATACTCTGCTCAAGAACTATATCAATCATCAGACAATAAGTATAAGCCGTTATCTCCATCTTGGTGGCACACAGTCAGTGAAGAGATGGAACTAAACGATAATATATTTGATTTATATTGGTTCAACAGATATAAACAATCTCCCATGACTCCACTTTGTGACGAAGTATGTCGTATCAATACCATTTGTACTATTCGAGCAGGTAAATCTGAGTATCGGTGCGATTATTTACCGGATTATCCAACCAATAGACCTATTATATTGAATGTTACTGAAGAAGAAGCTTGCGGAATACAGATATTAGCCAAATAAACTTAAAATTTATGCAATATTATGTTTTTTTACTTTTTCTTTTTTATATAATGTCTTTATTTGATTCAGAAATCTCAAAGAGTATATGGAATGGTAAGATTCCGATAAAAATATGTCTCGACACAACAGAAACAGATGTTTATGGTATCGAGAAAACGTGGGATCCAATTTATGTAAAGAAAGTTTTTTCATTTTGTTTGAATGCGAGCTCATCTGTTTTTTTTTTTAAAAAAACTTCATCTCTTATAGCTCGAAGTACCGAGATGTTCTTACCTACCTTTAATCACAAAACAAATACAACAAACATTAACTAGTCTCGGTATGAAAGTATCTGAAGAAGCTTTTGCTTCTGTTTGGTACCAAGATTCGAATAGACAACCTTTAAAATGGTAGGGTAGATTACGAAACTCTTTTTTTTTTGTAGCAATTGCTTTAACATTTGTGATAAAGGCACTATCCTATAGGATTATTATTTGATTTATACTCAAATCTAGAGTCATTACCTTGGTCTTTGACACTTCGTTTTAAAGATTTACCAACTGATATCTTATTATTGAAACCTACTCCTGAAACCATGCAAGAAATGTTCATGTCTATGGTAAAAGAGGTAACACCAAAAAATACTAATGCTTCTGTAAAAAAAATAGGGTCACTTAACAAATTGGTTAGGCAGATTTTCTTCGTAATGGTACAACTAAAAAAGTGATGAATCTTAGTAAACGCGATCAATCCCAATTATGGCGATCGTTAGCATCTGGTAAGTTTAAAAAGTATACATACTAGATATCAAAGGAAGTAAAATGAGAATATCATAGATCATTACGATGACTTTTGGACAGTAAATAGACAACTTGTAGAATTCTCAAATAACAACCTTCGAAATATACCTTTCAGGATTTATTTACCTGACAACTGCCCTGTCATACAAGAGTTAGTATCATTTTATGGAGATTCAGGTAAGAAGAGATTATATTTAGAAGGCCAAAGAAAAAAAAAAAGTCTAAATAAGGGATTGGTAATAGAAAAAGAGGCTATTCCAACTATGGAAGATATTCTGAGAAAGGCGGTACCGGAATTATTGGAGGAGGAAACTTTGAAAGCAATTACAGTTATCGTACACGGCATTGAGATACCTCTGGATACACCGATGAATTGGGCTTACGAAAACTTGTCGTTTCCTGATAATTTTCTTCATATTGTTATTTTGTCCAAAAAAAGTACATAAATACAACCGCTATTTTTATGCATATTTATTTTGAGTATAAAAAAGTGTACTGCTTCGTTTGGTAAAACTAAAAAATGACGACAATCCAAAAACTTTTAAATATTAACTTAAAAGGGATAATGCTAAGTACAAATAGGCAGATGTATTTAAAGGACTCCTTATAATTCTTTATAGGAGGGTCTATAAAAGTGTACTGTAGTATTCCATATTCTATACTCAAAAAAAGAACAAATATGCGGCATCTGTATTTTCTACCACTATAAAGTATACACATGAGGTTTATTTTATTAAGAGTAAAAAAAAAAAGCTTTAATACATATGTTGCTTAATATATATTACTGATAAAATTTAAGAGATAAGTTTCTACATTTGTTACATGTCGTTTTACTTCTGCATTCTGTGTATACATATTACTGAATAATCTAATATAAATACGTTGTTACAATGAGATCGATTATTTTCCTTACCTGGTTACAATGACCAAATCTACCAGTAAAACAACTTCGGTGGTTCAAGACCGTTTGGTAAAGGGACCTTTATCCTATTGAAGAAAAGAAACACTACAACTAATTTCATTTAGCTTACTCAATTGTCGTTTCTAAAAAGCAGTTCAGATAAGATATATAAATAAAGAACCACCTTTTCTAAAACTAAAACTCTGTAACTGATAGGAATCTACCATACTAACAAAAAGTGTTAATAATGTACACATCATGCTATTAAATCGCCCTAAACAACTCAATGCATTTAATTATCTTATGGTTGATACCATGTTTATTCACTTTAAAGTAGTTAACATACCATTTCATTAGTCAAGAAATTAAGTATAACAGTGATCTTTATTATCTAGGAATGGGAAAAATCAGAGAGCGTCAATATGATAACTTTGAAAGGTCAAGGTGGTGTTTTCGGCGCTGGAGAAAAAAGAGAGACTATCAATAGGTAAGAGCATCTACAACTAAAAAACACTTTACTAACTTTATAATCGAAATATTAGATGTTTCCAGTTTGACACAGTTGCCGAAATAATTGAAGCTTTACATAAAGAGGGGTCTATTTTTTCTTTAGAAACAATCAAACAAATCTGTAAAGGATCTCCTGTTTCCGTAACGCTAACATTAGAACAGATGCGTAGAGGAGCGAAACTATCATTATCACAATGTCTTTTTAGGGAACATAAATCATGGCACGTATCAAAGGTATGTAAAGCAATTACTTGTCTACAACAATATTAAATATTCTTTGTAGAATGAACCTGACGTTCACGAAGGCATTTCATCCGTAATCTATAAAAAATCTTCCCGATGGTCTCGCCTAAATTACACAAACATTGATTTTGAAATTGATATTTTGGAGAAGTACATTGATGCTGATGTAGAAAAAGCTCTAAAAGTTACTAGCGATAAAAAAGATTGTTATTTAACTACCCAAGGTCGTAAATTTGGCTTACCTACAGGGGAAGAAGTAAGACGAGCATGGCGCAAAAACAACTTGGACTCAGATGAAAGTATTGTCTTTTGGTTTATCCATCGACGCAATAACAAGTACGGCGTCGCCGAGGAAGTTAAAGAGATCTTGGCTCAAGAGAAAAACATATAGTATACGTAATCATATAAATTATATCCGAATCAAACTTAATAAACACTTGAACTCTTGATGTACACAAAAAACTGACTCAAATTATTTAATTATAGCATGTACATATCAAAATGGAGGAAGGAGGAAATGATGCATTTTAAATAAACCTTATTAAAAATAGCGTTAAATGAAATCGCGATACAAATCCATGTAAAATAATAACCCAAACTTACTATATACAGCACAATGCAATCAAGTTTATAACCCGACATATGTACCTTGTCTTAAATTACCATCATTTAAACAAAAATCACGAAACTTTTTCATAAGACTCATACATAAAAGTGAAATTTTATTTAGAATTCCAAACACACACGCCATATTTAAACCGAACTACAATAAAAACTCTCCTAAACCAAAAATTAACTTCAAATTTTTATTCTGTATATATTAAACAACAATTGCTGTAATAAGTTGAGGTAAACTAGGCTGATGTACAAAGACTTCGGAATCTTCTTTATCGTCCGTCCTTACAGTTAGCTTCCACCTATTGACATCGTACACACCCGGTAACTGAAAGGTAGCGAACGCATCTAAACTTAACTTTTCATCAGGTTTTAAAGTTCCTGTAAACACAGTAGAACCAGTCCAATGAAAAGGAAATATATTTAATGAATTTTTGGAAGGTATTTGTTTACCTGATTTATCAGACCAAGGTAAAAGTTCCAATGTATATTTGCTAGTTCTATTCCAAGAACAATTTTGTAAAGTAATACGGATTGGTACCTTTAAAAGTCTACAACATAGAAATTTCAGTAAAACAAATAATAATAATAAAAAAAAATGTTGCTCTTACCCTTGTTGATCAAAGTTATGCGCAAGTTTATCAGCACAAGACACCATCAACTTAATAGGGCTTTCATCCTTAAGTGTTCGATTGCGAGTAAGACTGTTTACCAGTAACGCTCTTTCTTTGGCAGTAGCTTCAAACATGGTACGCGTATTAGCCTTACTACTCGTATCCAGGGTACCTTGGAATGGATTTTGCTGTACGCCAAGATTAACCCCAATAATATAATGATGTCCATGACGCTTCATTTGTGGAATATCCCAATACAGCGTTAAATCCACATCCCCAGAATTATACAATGTGAAAAGTGATCCGTATCTTTCATGAGAGATATTAGGAAATTGTCCTTCTAAATTTCCTTGTCTCCAATGCATACGAGAATTCAATGCAAAAGTTTTCAAAGGTGATATATCAAATGGAATTTCGTTTTCTCTCTAACGGGACAGAAAAAAAAGTTAACGGCAATATAAATACTAGTAAAAAAAAAAAACTTACAAAAGAAAGCTTGTTTAAATTCAATTGAATAGGTGGAGGTTTAGCTTTAATTTTGGTCTCTGGCACATTATTCAATAGAGCGCCCAACGCATTGGAAGTCCATTTCTCAGGGCACGAGGTGTCCATGGTATCCGACTTTTTAATCTTGTAATAAGCAAACGTAGTTTGTCTAGGCGGAATCACTGTCTTTTCCTGTACATCCTGTGCAGAGGTTAAGTCGATACTAAGCGGTGCAATTGTCCACATAGGACTAGTTGCCGTCAACTGTGTTAGATCAAAATTGGCCACGGTTTGTAAATTCTCAATTTCAATACCCAGTATATACTCATTTACAGCAGTTGTACTTGGTCTTGTGAACGCATTGATCTTTAACGAAGGTAAAACCTGTACATGTACAGTGTATCGCAACGTACGATGCGCAATCATATCGTTATCTTCATCAGACTGATATGAAAATAAAAACTTGAAGGTGTGCTTTCCAATGCGATCACCACGCACCCATAATGGAACCAATGTAGTTTCTCCTGGGTTTACCACACCATGCTCATTACTTTCTTCCCCCTTTTTACCAGGCAAAGGAATAGAAATCACACTAGCATCAAACAATTGATTATTCAATTCAAGTCTTGTGCTTGTATTAGATTTGGAAGCTACAAAAAAAAAAACATTTTAATAAAACATTAAAAATAAAATGACTTTTTTTTTTACCGTAAATATCTTTATCCATTTCTTCAGGATTTCCAACACATATAAAACTAGGATGACTAGACTTTAACCGAAGTCCAGTTAACCCTTTATGTCCCTTATTATTAATTTCAAGTACGGTCTGTACCACTTCGCCAGACAAAATAGTTTCAGGAACATGATGAAAGTTTAAATCAAGTAAAGGCATGGGAGAAGTTACCAAGATATCAAGCGATCGATCCGGTGCATGCACGACTGACATCATTTCTTCTTTGGTCTTATTGAGTCTCTTGCCCTTTTTATGGAACGGTCTAAACGTATGTACTAGTTCATTCAAAGTATAGTGCAATCCATTCACTTGGACACTACCTTCATGACGAGGTACCATAGCCAAATTAATCTAACAAGAATCCTTTACATCAGCTTTTTTTTTTTTTTTTTTTTTTTTTTTTACTTGGTAAGTTAAATGAAACTTACAGTTCTCTTTTCCATAGGTTCCAAAGTAATTTCAGATATCTTTTGTAGCTCAAATTCTTCAAAATCAAACAAATCTGAAGCCTCTGAACTCTGCTTACATTCCGGCATAACCTGATACGCGTCTACTTCTTGATCTTCGACTACTTCAGTTGATTTTCTATACTGGCAACCCAAAATCACATCACTTAGTGTTATAGCGACCTGTAACGGATTATGCAGCTCAACATGTACAATAGCGGGTTCACCTACGGCACACACAACCCTATGATCGTCCTGCTGCTGAACGGCCAGCGCCTTTTTAGCGCTAGATATATGTCCATTTTTAATACACTCCTCCAACAACTCAATTTCCATTAACGCCCATTCTTCAGGATTAGTCGTGTTCGATTGTGCGTTAGATAAAGTCACTTGGATATCTTTATCTTCAATCACAGGTAGCGTTAAATGAGGTAAAGATTCCTTTAAGGGGTCAATGCCTTGTTGTATCGTATACTGTTTATAAATAAATAAGAATTCTCGAATATGAGCTAGTTGTTGCTGAGGCGTTTGTTTGGTATCTGCTAATACATTTGAGAAATAAGTAACTGCGTCCTCTAATCTACCTAAATGGTATGCTTGACGTCCCAATGCAAACTGTATATGACTTTTAGCTACAGACCAAGAATGATCGGCAAGTACATACGAAGCCATTTTATAAGCACGGTACGCATGCAAACGCTACCATAAAAAAAAAATTAATACACGACCCAAAAAAAAAAAAAGTATTTGTATTAATTCGTTTTTACCTGTGATGCTTTACCGTACCGATGCCCAGCCATAACCAAATGAAACCCATACTTGCGAACCATGGGTTTATTAGCTCTTAAAAAGCAATGAGCCGCCTGCTCCAATAACAACCCCGACCTTAGATCCGAATCTTCACCGGTCATGCGTACCAAAGCAGTTGGAACATCTTTCCACATCCCGCGCATCTTTAACAGCTCATAGTACATGACTGTAGTTCTAGTAGCGTGAAACGGCGCTCTACATCTTCCAATATATTGTTGTACAGCCAATTCAAAGTGACGATCGACGTCCAATTTACTTGTTAATGGTTGGTTCATCATCAACAGACAAGTACCCAGCATCTCCTGCGTACCTGCATGATACTTGTAAGTCTTTTCAGTTGCATAATCACGTCTTACGGTATCATAAATAGTATGCGCGAATTTATAATCGTGTAGCATAAAGGCGTAATCTGCTAATTTTCGCATTTGTGCTTCAGGTGCCGCGTAAGGGTATATGGTCAAAGTGCTTGACCCAATAGGCACGTTAGGTCCCTGGACCGCAATTGTCTGTACAGATTGAGGAGTGGCTGATCGATTCGTAGATCCAAACAATCGTCTACTAGCGCCAAATAAACGGCCTGTTAATCCTCTACGAGCCGAAGCCACTTGTTCATTCCAATGTTGAATACTACGTTCCATAAATGGTACCATACTCTGCACAACGAATTCTCGTACCATATTCTTGACATTATCTACATCATCGGGTGACATACATCTCCCGTATTGAATAACAGGTGTCTCCAACACACCTTGTACTTGCTTTGTCTCAGTTTCTTCTGTAGTTGAATCAATAGGTACAGATCGAATAGAAGTACCGTGTACAACAGTAGCTTGCAAACTACTCAAGTTGGAAGCGATTGAACTGGATCGAGTGTGTCCACTACCACTACTAGGTGTTGTTGTGGCATCAAGTGACGAAGCATACGTTTGTAATTCAGATTCAATTCGATACGATTCAGCTAGACCATGCTCCCAAATAGCTCTAATTTCATCCTGTGACATATCCTCTATACTATCATCATCTAAAGGATCTCGTGGGTTAGAATTGATTTGAAGTAAATAACAATGTAATCCAACCGTGCGTTTCAATTTTTCAAATACAGCTGTCGATCTAGTAACAATGCAAAAAATCAGTAACCGAAAAAAAAAAAAAAAAAAAAAAAACCTTACTGCTCTAATGTAGTACGATTAGGATCATGAAGAACAACATAATATCGAAGTATATTTGTATCAACATATGGTTTATCAATAGTAAATGAAGGTACGTTTGGATTATACAATTGCATAATGGTGCTTACAGGGTCAGGATTAGAAGAAGAAATCACAATCATGGTGGCAACTGGATGATCGAAAGTTTCATGTTCAGTAATTCCTCGTAACGACAACATGATATTTTTAAAGCTACCGTACCAAGGTGTCAATTCATCCAAAGGCGCTACAATAAACATATTTTTGATTTTTTTAAAAAAAAGCTACTAAACAAAAGAATAAAAGACTTACTATTTAAATATCCTTCAGAAACATCACTTCTACATTTAATTTCCTCTATAGGTCCTTGAAACTTATCGCCCTTCAATTTAACTTCATCTTGTATAAACTTCATGACGGCTTGATGGTTAGGTTCGTCTAATTTATTTATAGGTTTAAACCGAACACTAAAGTTGTCAATTGGAATAGGAACTCCTTGCCAATCGCGAGGAGAAACTAAACAATAAGATATATAAGTTACGAGAAGAAGAGAGAAAAAAAAGTTTAAAAACTTACTTCTTCCAGTAATCATGTCACCAAAAGGTTTAATAAAGTCTGCAAACGATGGAATATGATTGACACGACATAATTCTTCCGCATCCTCACTTGCTGCAATAGCAATAACTGGTGAAATCGTTTTAGCTATAAAATCTCGAGCTGACGGGTATGAAGGTAACGGTTTTTCCATACTAACGTGTTAAAAGAAACGAAAAAAAAAAAGAAATGTAAACAAGGATTTTATATATTTTTGATTAAAGAGGCGCCAAACACGTGAGAAGTATATAATGTTATTTTTTTTTTGTTATTGCTGTTGTTGTACAGCTGAAGAAAATAGGTTGGGCCAACGATATTGAAAATAGGACACTCTTTTGAAAATGAGTCAGTGCTTTAAAAATGGGACAGCCTACAAAATTTGGGACACTTATTTTGAAACAGGACAAGGATATTTGCAAGGGAACCTTTTTGTCTGATGAACCTTGTCCAGTACAGTCGTTCCAACGCCAAAGGACGGTTTTTTTTCTTAAAAAAAAGTGCTGCTAATAAAACTTCCCAAACACTCTGATTACTAAGGACTATGCAGATATAGAGGATGATATTTTCTTTGATGCTAATGAAGAATAACTTTCCCAAATTTTAATTACGATTTAATTTTCTCTGAATTAGCAATCATATTTCATATTTTTTATTTGAGTGTCTCAACCAATTCTGTTAGAATTTATTTCAACATTTGAATTGGATACTTAGACATGAAAATAAAAAATATGAAATATGATTTCCCCGCCCTCCCTTCCCGTCTGACCTCGCTATTAGAGATCAATTACATATACTTGTATTTAATTTTTTTTTTATAACCTTTTCCGCTAACTTTAAATAAAAAGAAGATAAAGTAATCATATTTCAAATTTTTTTATTTTCATGTCTAAGTATCCAAAAGTGTCCCATTTTCAATATCGCTGGCCCAAATTTTTTTGATTGGCCCAATTTTTTTTGCTGGCCCAACATATTTTCTTCAGCTGTAAGATTCAAAAAAAAAAAAAGAAAAAAAAAGATGCCAATAGATAGATAAAATGAGAGTGTAAGTGAACGAAAGAAAAAAAGAGCAAAAAAAAAAGATAAAAAAGAAGGAGAATAGGTATACTTGTATAAATTGTAACAAGGAGTGCGTTCGAGGAGAGAAAATAATAATAAAAAAAAGGTTGTGTGTGTGTATGAAATTTAAGCATAATTTATAATCCCATTTCCATAAGCATAGGTCTACTTTCTGAAGAAGTTTCGGCATTATCAGATTCGATTAGATTATTATTACTACTACTGGAATTTGAAGATGGCGTAGTAACATTAGTAGTAGTAGTGGCAGTTGTCATAGTAACAGAAGGAGTGGTAGTTACAGGAGTTGTCATATTATTGGGGTTTTCATTTGCAATAGATGAATGTCTTTCGATACACCACCAACGATGACCATCGGCCCAAGCCTTTGATTGACAAGACTTTGAGCAATACTTTGCTTTTCTACATCTTCTACATTTAGCGAATTCACGAGGTTGAGTTTCCCATTTTCCACAAGTCATATTAGCACAGCGACGAATACCGCCTCTAGTTTCATCTTTTCTACAAGCATTTCGCATAATGACTCCAGCCCAGTATTGTATATGTCCAGGATGAAGACGATGACAAAATTTCTCTACAACACTAAATACATTTTTTGTAAATGATGTATGAAAGAGATCACGGATGTGTGGATACTTTGATAAATAAGCTAATAATTGTAAGCATAATAATACGTCTTCTTCACGATGAAATACATTTTCCATTTCTGGAAATTTAGCATCTTGTCGATCTTTATGAATACGTTTATAACGTCTTTGCACTGGATCGATCTTTACATAAGGGAACGTAGAACGACGCAGTAATTTGGTATTAGATGTATGATTTGATAATGTAGGTTTTGTTGTTGAATTATTATTATTATTATTATTATTATCTATGAGAATAAAAAATAATTAGCCAAACAGGTGATACACTGCATAGTCGGAATACCAACCTAATAATTCTGTTGATGATGTAGCACTTGTTGAAGGAACAGTTGAATCTATATATACATGTTAGATTTATAATAGTATATGTGTTATGTTAGTATTACCTTTTTTTAATTGCTTTTTACCATTCACAATCTCAAACGATTTTAAAAAGTTGCCAAGTATAGTTAACACAAAAGGAATAATGCCAGCATCGACTACTTTAGTTCGAATATGCTCTGTTCCCCTTACGCCGACGTTAACAATACTTTGAAAAGCGAGTGTCCATTTCCAAAGTGTAAGTCTATCTGACCTATTAGATGTATGAAACAAGATGCGTACGAGTCTTTCTAATCCACCATCTAAACACAAGATTTCTCTTATACGTGGCGAAGTAGAAGTTAAATAAGCAAGATGAGTAAGCGAATTAACGAGAGGTAAAGTAGCTGTACAATCTAAAGCTCTTCTATCATAAAGTGCTGAAGTGATACAAACAGCTGCTCTACTTTGAGAAGGGAAGCACAAATTAGGTTCTCTCATTATAATAAAACTGTTTATAAAAAAGAAAAAAGAAAAAAGTTAAAAGGGAAAAAAAAAGGAAAATAATAAGGCTTTTTTTTTTTTTCTTATAATAATGCACACACCAATTAAAATGGTTTATAGATACGTCACGACTCCGCTTCCTTTTTCATGGTAAACTAAATTTTATTGGTTCAATTAATTTATACTATACTTTTTTCATTGGGATAATAAGTACTTGTAGGTTTATCAATTTCATACATGGGAGGTGAAATAGTAATACAAGTACTCTGGTAAGAGGGTAATTGGTTTCTATTGGATATAGCCGAATTAGAAAAGTGATGTAACAAGTTATATCTGTCATCAAATTCTATTGTAATAGCCTATAATAATAATAAACAGTATTAGATCACGGTTTTTGTTGTTATTATATTATATATATATATACTTGCATAAATAGATGAAGGATGAATAGAAACTTGTTGTTCAGGAGTTAGATAATTCAGTCTGAAATTAATTCCACGTACATTTTCTGTTGCATTCATGCAAGAACACAAGTGAATCATAGCACTCTCAAACTAATGATATATAACGTATAAGTTACATATAATCTATATAGTATTATTATTATTGTTATTTACTCGAATCATCTTTCTGCGTCTCCAGTATACAATAATCATGCTAACTGCCAAAAAGGAGAAAGGAAGCACGAGGACAAAGCCAATTTGATGTGTATAATGTATAGCGATTATAACTGCAACTAATATCACAGACGATAAACAAAATAAGTAATAATTTAATGATCCCGATCCCATTCGATTGGGTGGTGGATAATGCCAGGCTGCTGTATTAAATGTATTAATTGTCGCTGTAAATTCATGAGGGCTCATCTATACGCACACATATTTATTAATTTGATTATTTTCTTTGTTATATATGTATATATACTTACAAACCCTTCTAAATCAAGCGTGTATTGATCGGCGAATCGATTTCCACTATAAACACAATGCAAAGATTTCATTTTTGAAAAAAAAAATTTGTATATAATGAATAAAAAAAGGCAAAAAGAAAGAAAATAGGAAACAACTAATTTATAGATATACTAGAAAAGTCTCCTTTTTATCCGCTAATTTATATGTATTTATATCTTGTGTGTCTAGTAATACACAAAAGGGGTCCTAGGAGACTCTTCAAAAGAAAACATCCCTGACTTGATCTACGTTTTATTTTTATTATGAATTGAAACTATTTACGCAAAAAGTTGAACACCTTCGAACTCCGTCTATTATTCTCTTCAAAAGCAACTTCTAGTGTAAATATCAGATCACTAAAATCGTATTCAGTGATAGAATACATAAACTAAAAATACTGTTAATGCTATAATGTCATAGTAACTAATGATCTATTATTTGTAAATACATCTAATTCTTCGTACTAAGCACAATTCAATGTCAGCATGTTTACGTGTCAATGTGATTCGGATATATTACATTGCATCCCCTTCTACTGACAGCTTCATATATAACTCGATTTCGGTACTAAAAAAATAAATTTCTGTTTGCCTCCTTGTTTTCTCATCTACCGCGCCATTTTTCTCCCCAACCCAACCCCCCTTTCTTTTTTTTTCTTTTTTTTGAACACAGTATATTTTCTGCCCGAAAAAAAACTCCCCCTACCCCTTCTTCTGTTTGACCCAAATGTAGCCTTACCCTTTTTTACATCAAACAAACAAAAAAGTCAATGAAATTTCTTATGTGACTTGATATGTAAAAACATTCATGCTCCTTTAACTGCAAAAAAAAAAAAAAAAAAAAAAAAAAAAAAAAAAAAACCTATACGCATTTTAATTTCATCTAAACCAAATACATATATATCTTTACAACTAGAAAAATACTTTTTTTTCTTTTCTTTATTCCCTTTTTTCTTTCTTTTTTTTTTTTTTTTTTTTTCGTTGCACCATTTTAAAAAAATCAACTTGTTGTAGTACTTTTATGCAATAGTAGATCGAGTATTACATCTTAATAAAAAAAAATTTACGCCTCTCCCCTTTTTCCAACGCACACCTTTTTTTATTTTTTATGCCTATTCATGTCATTCCGGGGGAGATATCTACATTTACGGTAGCTATAGCTATTATAAGTGGATTTATTCTCTTTTTTGGGTATATCTCCATGTTCCTGAAAGAAAGATTATTTCTCTCCGAAGCATGTAAGTAGTACATTTGTATTATGTGTATGCATATATTGATTGTTGCAATTTCATAGTGGTTGCTGTCGTAGTCGGAATTATTGCTGGTCCCTTAGTTACAAATGGATTTAATCCATACAGTTGGGATCATCACGATGAAATTACCAAGCAACTCACTCGTTGTATTATTGCTATTCAGGTACAAACTATCCTATCTTTTTATTTATTTTTTCTGATCATTATTTTCCCTAACTCCCTACTATTAAAATTATTTTTTCTTTTAGGTAATGGCTGTCGGAATTGATTTACCAAAGTAATTATTTATTTATTTAAAAATGGTATCATTTTTTGTTGATATATGTTTTTTTTATTAGGCATTATATGAAGAAAGAATGGAAAACGATGTCGGTATTATTAATGCCTGTCATGATGTTTATGTGGTTAATCAGTGGCTTATTTATTTGGGGTTTAGTGCCTCCCATTAACTATGTAAGAGATCTTCAAGCTGCTTTATATAATTTTTGATCTAATATATTTGCAATAGTTGGAAGCCTTAGTTATTTCTGCTTGTATTTGTCCAACTGATCCAGTAAGAACAACAACAACAAAAAAAATTAAATTAATGCAATCTCCCTTTTGATAAGTATATTTTAATATATAGATTTTAGCAAATTCAGTCGTAAAAGGTCGTTTTGCAGAAAAGCATGTACCTGCTCATATTAGAAATGCGTTATCTGCAGAAAGGTACTATATATAAATATACTTTAGCGTGTAATGAATTTAACTTTTTTCTGTATAATTTTTTATGCAGTGGTGCCAATGATGGTATGGGTTTCCCTTTTTTATTCTTGGCGATTTTCTTAATTTCGGAAGACGATATTGGAACTGCAATTGGTAAATGGATATATATCACTTGCTTATTTCAAATTGTATTATCTTGTATTATTGGTGTTGTCGTCGGTTATGTCGCCAGAAAAGTATTACAGTGGTCAGAACGACAGTATGTAAAAATAAAACACCTAAAAACACCTTTAAAAAAAACTAATATCCTCTATTCCAGTCATCTTATTGATAAGCCATCGTTTCTTGCATTTGCAATTGCACTAGCAGTAAGTATAATTATATATAAAAAAATACTTTCCCCTCGATAGTTCTAATCAGAATAGTAAAAAGCTTTTCTTGATGAGCATGACTGGTTTTTCAGGAAGCGATGATTTATTAGCATGTTTTGTAGCCGGTAACGCATTTTCATGGGACGATTGGTTTCGCCATGAAACAGAAGAAGCTCACTTTCAAGAAGTCATTGATATGATGTTAAATTTAGCCATCTTTGTTTACATTGGCGCCATCATTGTAAGTTATATTTATCTATAAACAAAAACTTTAATATTAACCTCCTTCCATTCTTTAGCCCTGGTCGGATTTTTCTAATGAAGCATTGGGCCTAACACCGTGGCGTTTAGTTGCAATTGCTATCCTCGTACTATTCTTCCGACGTTTACCTATCGTTGTCTTATTAAAGCCTGTGATGCCAGCCATGAAGACGTACCGTGAAGCCGTCTTCAGTGGATGGTTTGGTCCTATGGGTGTAGGTGCCGTCTTTTTATCCATGATTGCCAAAGAAGAATTAGAGGTAGCATATGAAGGAAAAGACCAACCTATTTCAATCCAAGTCATTAGTCCCATTGTATTATTTATTGTATTTTGCTCGGTACTTGTACATGGAACCACCATCCCCTTATTTAAATTAGGAAAGCGAATCCGTACGCGAACCTTGTCCATTACAAGTATCAGTAGTAATCAAGTATTAAGACTACCTAAATTACAGTTCGGTCAACAGTTATCAAAGAAGAGTGATGAACATAAAAAAGACGATACACATCATCATCATCATGGTATGACTGAATTGGAACGAAATACGCTATTTAATACGTTACAACATGATCATATGAAAGAAGGAAATCATCATGAAATAACCATTGATGTCAGTAAGAGTAGTGACTCGGATTCTGATCTAGCTGAGGAAGACTTTTTACCAGACGATGTATCTGATACGCTTCAACCGAACCATACGCTAGACCCAGCACCGTACGACGATCCGCGACGTGGAAGTGCTGTGTCACTCGATACACAACAAGCCATTCGTTTTCTAGAGCCAGTGAAACCCCGCGTCTCACAAACCAATTCAGAAAAAAATGAACCTAGTGCAACAAGTCTAAAGGGCTGGTTATTAAGATCTGAAGAATCAGAGGGAGGTGATAGTCATGGAATTAAAAATCTGTTCAAGAGATTAAAAGACCATAACCATAAATCTTTGATTGAAGAAGAAGAAGAAGAAGAGCCTGCTCTGAAAAATCTATTTGTGGAAGGACATTTAAATCCTCGTATTCAAGTCTGGCAAGAAGATAATCATATTGTGATAGAAGATAGTCAAAATGCTGCTACAGAGATTGTTATAGATAAAGATAGCTATTCAGACTGGAAACAGAAAGCACAACAAGAAATAAAGCAAGTAGAACAAAATATGAACAAACCTTCTTGAAATGACCCAAACTTTTTTTTTTTTTGCTAAAAAAAACCTTGTAAAATAACCATAAATGAAGAAAATAAAAAACACTACTACCCTTCCCATCCATTATAACCCTGCATTGCCTGTATCAATCACGTGTATACGGTTATTATAAAAACCTGTTTTTCTTTTTCTTTTTTTTTTCCTTTTTTCCTCATCCCTTTCATTTACAAAATGACTAAAGAAAAAGAACGTTTACTTCCATTTTTAACTCGTCATGTACCCTCGCAAATAAGCAACACTCAAAAACTATGTTATCGACACAGACCAGACCTGGTAAAAAACCGAGGACCTGACGACTTTGACTTTCAAAAAATACAAGACGTAAGCTTCTTCTTTTTTTTTTATATACACACATATATAAAAAAGAAACTCTTTACTAAGGATCTATTTAAAATAGCAAATGGAAACCTTGGCAACATCCGATAGAGAAGCAATTTCACATATCTGGTCATTATTCTCTGCCGCACCAAACGATCAAAGAATGCTTATACTACGAGGTATAGTTTCTACCTGCTGTATGCCGCAACTTTCATTTCTTCACAACGAAACTCGTCCACTTTTACGTATTGATTTTGTTTCAATCTTGCCTAAAGAAGTAACGCTTACAGTATTTTCGTACTTGGACGCAACGACACTTTGTCATGCTGCTCAAGTTTCACGCATCTGGAAGAAACTAGCTGATGATGATTCATTGTGGCACAAAATGTGTGAGCAGCATATAGATAAGAAGTGCTCAAAATGTGGATGGGGATTACCATTATTAGACAAGACTCGTTCAGCTGCTATACGAAAGCGCCCACTTTCAGTTGCATTTCCAACTCCATCGCCACTTCAAATCGCCTGTGGGCCTTCTAAATCTATTACACATACTATTATCGAAACCAAGAGACAAAAGTCAACTGAATCAACCGTGGAGACACTTCATGCCAGTAACTATCCAGCCTCTACCATGCCAACTTTGCGCAGACCCTGGAAGGACGTCTACAGCGAACGATTAGTAGTAGAACGAAATTGGCGAACCAATAAATATAATTTAATTACCTTACATGGTCATAGCGATGGCGTGATGTGTGTTCAATTTTGCGAAATTTTAAAAATCGTCATAACCGGCTCGTTTGATAAAACCGTACGCGTATGGGATTTAGAGACCGGTAAAGAAAGACTTCAATTGACTGGTCATTCACGATGTGTAAGAGCATTGCAGTTTGACGACGCCAAACTAGTAACGGGTGCAATGGATAACACATTAAAGATTTGGAACTATAACACTGGCCAATGTATTCGTACACTAGAAGGTCACACAGGCGGTGTTTTAAGTCTTCATTTTGATTCCAGAATTTTGGCAAGTGGATCAACAGATAATACCATTCGAGTTTGGAACTTTGAGGCAGGTGAATGTTGTACGCTTATCGGTCATACCGAATGGGTGAATTCAGTCAAAATCTGTCACGAAGGTACCATGTTGGTCTCCAGTAGTGACGATGCAACTATTCGTCTATGGGATTTAGCGTCTCGTACCTGCACCAAAGTATACCGTGGTCATGTAGGACAAGTTCAAGTCGCTCTTCCAAGTATGCATGGTTTTACTCATAGATTAAACACAATAGCTGAACAAGTAGTAAACAATAGTGTCGAAACAATCACAACTATTACACCATCCTCACTTGACAGGCCGGGTTGTTCTCCTTTACCCCGAAACCTAATTAATACTGCTACTGCACCCAACAATGTAGAATCGTTTACTTCTACCACTAAGACAGAGTCATCCGATTCAGCAATTATTATCTCCAGTGCATTAGATAACACAATTAAAATTTGGGACTTGGTATCTGGTAAATGTTTACGTACTTTGTTTGGTCACGTTCAAGGCATTTGGGGTTTAGCATTTGATAAATTACGTATCGTATCTGGCTCTCATGATAAAACTTTACGTGTTTGGGATACAGAAACCGGAAGGTGTTTGTATGCTTTAGAGGGACATCATGGTCCCGTTACTGCTGTCGCTTTAAGTGATACAAGAATTGTATCTGCTGCTGATGATGGTGAAGTTAAAATATGGGATTTCAGAAATAACGTTTAAAAATTAAATAAAAAACATATATATTATACCCCCTCCCTACATCTTGTTTTTTTTTCTACACATAAAATAAACCTTATCTATCATACACATGAAAAATTCGATTATCTTTGTATTTTTTTAATTAATAGAATAAAGAATACAATAACGTAAAATTCGTATAAGAGAAATCTACAGTGATGCTCAGTTAAAATCATCTTTCTTTCCATCTCCTATTTTCCTCCATAAGTGTATTATTACGCTCTTACTCTACTTACCCCTTAACGCTATTTTTAAAAAGTTCGTAATAATGTTTAAATACAAAGAAGAATAAAGTATAATATGCATCTAGGTTCGGGTGTAAAAACATGTTATGACTAGCTGTCGTGCGTCACATTGGTTTTACTTAGTTTTCTACACTGTTGATTTCCCCACTCTCTCTGAGGACAACTTGAGAACAACTTAAAATATCTCAGTGAACTTTTTCTTTCTATTATTTTGCCTTTTTTTTTTTTATCTTGTCCCTTAGGAGTGTTCTTGTCATTATTATATTTTTATAACTGATTCGTACAATATGGCTACATATTCATTGTTAAAGACAAAAAAAAACGATACACAAAAATATAATAAAATAATTTAATCAATTATCACACTACCCACCAATGCTGAACAATCAAAAAGACAAGAAATTTAGCTATGACTCTAATATTTAAGCTCTTCGAATGGTGTCTCCTTTTAATTTTATATTTTATATTTTATTTTATTTTATGTTATTTTTTTTCTCTCGTTCTTCTCATTTACACAACCTCTTCTGTCCCTTCGGTAATACTTCCACTATCTTAATGCAGTGCAGTAGTTAATATTTAAGTCTCTTGCAACCTTGGCCACCAGTTCCACACTCTTGAGGTTTTTCGAGTATACGGTCTATAAACGTTTCTCTGGTGAAGTCGCTGTAATTTTTGTATAACTTCACTGATGGCTTTAACTTACCAGGTTTCGGCTGCTTTTTAACTGAGAACCCTTCAACATTTTTTTTGGGGCGCTTAACGCTCAAATAAGTTTGTCGACTAGTTATTGTTTCAAGAACTATGTTGGGATCATCGACATGTGTTAAAACATCCTCCATTGGGATCGTAAACTTTTTCTTCTTCATTAAAAATATCTCCTTGTCCATCTTCATAAAAAAAAGTATTCATTATTATGTTATATTTTATTAGAAAGAGAGAGGGACAGAACCAGGTATAGAAGATATGCGACAGTTAGTGATATATTGTTATAAAACTCGTTAAAAGTCTAAAATAAGATGGTCTTTAATAATTTGAAAAATGATAGTTATTTTATATGAAAGTGAGATTTGAATTCAATGACAATTGAATTGATTGTGTTAAAGATAACTGCTTATAGATTATTGCGGTTATTTGTGCATAAATAATCTGTGCCTGACGTTTGTGTAAAATAGAAAATAGTGATTTTCCTTCTGTACCACAAATAAATAAGTACTTTGGCAGGAATATTAATAGTAATTAAAAGGTTAGATATATAGCTGGTATATATCAATCACCATTTAAATTTCTAAATCAACCAGCTTCACTGTAACTAGACAACACTACAAAAAAAGGTCGCACAAAAATGTCACACGTCACACAAACCATGGCAGCAAAACACGGGTATAAATTGACCCGGGTTTTTTTTTCCTTTTTTGTTTTTTTTCTCTTTTTTTTTTTCTTCACAACTACAAAAGGTAACTGGCCAGATATTTACTAACTATTATTACAGTTTTTGGGACTCTGATCAAGTCTTTTTTCTGTAATAATAGTGCTTATGGTACCATTTGCGCCCTGTAATCTTTTTTTTTTTGTGTGTTTGCAGTTTGACTCATCCGTGGTGGTTTTTTTCCGGAGAGGCAGGTTGTGGGTTTACATCCCCATTCCGCTTTCTCTTACCGCGGGGTGGGGATGTAAATTCACAAGTTGTCTCTTTTGGAAAAAAGCCCTGCAGATGGGTCAAATCTGTAAACCCTCAAAAAAAAAAATTGCATGGCGCAAATGGTACCATAAGCACTGGCTGGTAGAAAGTTGGAGTGATACGAGGAGAGAAGGAAAGTATCATAAAAACATTCTGCTGCAAATAAAAAAGAGTTGATTTCTAACTTTTTCTTATTTAGCAACCCAACCCAAAGGGCCAAAAAAAAACCCCCCTTCCCCCCCCCCCCGAAAAAAAAAAGTTATAAATAAAAATGAGTGTCTTTAAAAATGAGTGTCTTTAAAAATGAGTGTCTTTAAAAATGAGTGCCTTAAAAATGAGTGTCTTAAAAGAGAATGAAAAAGCGTTTTAAAAAAGAATGTCTTAAAAAAAGAGAAGGCATTATAAAAAAGAGAAGGCTTCTTAAAAAGGGAAAGATAATGTCTGCCCTAATTCTCATTAAATGTAAACATTACCTTAATGTTTTTTTTCTTCCTTTTAATAATCTATCCGCAACATTCTTAATAAAGCTTGCTGTTATTTTTACAGTAAAATATAATATGTTTGGCTTATTTGGTTTAACATTTGGCATAATACTGGACAGTTATAATTATGCAATGCGTTCATGTAAATGAGATGCTGGATCTTCTCATTATATTATCTTTTATTTAATAAACAATTATAAAGTGTACTTCTCTCGGGTATGGCCTTATAGTTTATATTCTTTTAATTATCTTTTTGTTATTATACTCTGTAATTGACAGTTGCATTTTCTTTGTACCACAGCGACCCCTATTTTTAAACTCAAACAAATGCAAATACAATTCCTTTTACATCTTTCTTTCTTTTTTATTTTACTTTTACTTTCATTTCCTTTTCTTAATGTTATCCACCACTTGCGGCATGTATTTTGTTTTTTCTTTTGACATTGAGCATGTAGCAACGAAATGTGCCATATTATCCAAGTTAGTTATAAAAACGTAGTAACAATGAAACACTCCAAAGGGACAAGAGAAAAATAATTGAAAGAAGAGAGCAATTGTAGCGTGATAATTATTGCGGTATTGCGGCTTAAGAAATCACTCACATAAGAAATCACTGCTAATTTTGCCAGCTATAACAAATAATGGTTCTTAATTTATTAAAAAACAGAAAAAGCTTTTTGAACCCAAGTTGTATAATACAAAATAGTTGTTTTAAATATATCTTTGATAAAAAAAATTAAAAACGTACTTTTTTGGTTTTTTTTTCGTTTTTCATTTTTGGGGGTCAACCCCTTTTGTTTTTTGGCCAAAAATCACGGATGTTTTGCGATTTCTCCGGATTCACTTTGTCTTTTGTTATGGACAAATCATTAAAAATAAAGTACTTGTTTATACGCTTCTAATCTATTTTAATTTATATTCCTAATGCAAAAACTGAAAGAGTGATCACTGTTTAAAAATTACTTTTTTTGGGCAAAAAAAAACCTCACTTTTTTTATCACGTGCGCTCAGCTATTTGTTTTATTTTCGTGATTACATCGAATTCAGTTTGCTACTACTATTATTAAATTTAGCAGAGATTAAAGATCTTTAATAGTTCATTATCTTTAGTAATTATATGATTTTTAATGCATTAGAAGCTCTTGAAAGATTATACTATCATCGTTATTTTTTCTATAAAGATACTTAAATTTGATCCGGAGTAATCGCTAATAATCCGCGAAAAAAATCCGAAAAACAAAAGGGGTTGACCCTATCGCTCTTTAATAATTATAAAAAAAAGTAGAAAAATATAGAACAAACAGTTTTCAATGTTTTATATTAAAGACATCTTCCTAATGACTAACTTTTACTATGAAATCTGGGCAAAAGAATAGTTTCCAGACTTTCAATTCTACTTTATTTCAATCACTGCTAAAATGACTATTTTTAGAAGTATTGTCTGGATATTTATTTAAAAACAAGTATTTTAAAAAGGATAGCGGACGAACAAGGATGGGTTATAATAATTTAAATATTTCCTGAACCTACCCAAGTTATCGTACAAAAACATATGCTTTGTATCTTTTTCTTCAAGAGCTCAAACATTAGAATCATTTTAAACCCTATTAAAATGACATTTAATTGATTACTTTGTATGGTTTATTTCACTAACTATAAACTCTCTCTCTCTATAATTTTGATTATTATTCCTTTGTTTAAGAATAAAATTGGTAGATAATATACTCTCGAAGACTAGAAGCTTTCATACAATTTCTTCATAAATTAAATATACAAATCGCAAAAAGCCCTTCTTATTGTCACTTATAAATTTATTTTATATATTTAGTAGTTTTGTGAAATTGGTTCCCATCCCTAAATAGAGCCGCTACAGTATCAACACAGTCTTGAGCTTTATCCTTCTTAGTAATTTTTCTTGTGTCAGAATAAACTGGGGTATAAACGGTGCAGGATAGAAATATTTATATTGCTACTAGAGTACATAGCTCTATATTTACATGAAAGCCTTATAAGGTGGTTTAATTGCTATAAAAAAAAATTGGTTCCACCAGTGTCGAAATAAAACTGATAAAAAAAAGGAGTGTTATTCTGAAATGACAGCATTTTTTTTAAAGAAATGACTCACCGTTTACTTTTTTATTTTTTAAAAAACAAGTGCATTAAACAATTTCATCTTGCTGCAAAATTTTAGATGTATCAATTGTATATTTCTAGCCCGTAAAAAACCAACGCAAAAAAAAAAAAAAAAAAAAAAAAAAAAAAAAAAAAAAATTCTAGTTACGTTCTTTTTATAATGACTAGACTTTATGTTTAGGAGACTATTTACAATTATTATAACAAGTATCGACAATTATTAAAACTCCTGAAAAATAATTACAAATGCGCTTCTTTAAAGCTATCAACGCTTTTCAGAGAAACAGAAAAAGCCTCCTCCTCATTTTTTTTTTTTTGACAGTACTAAACAAATAAGTTCATAAATTACCTATTTTATCCAAAAGATTCGGATTTGTCTTAATTTCAAAATAAGCAAGCACTGTATGTACCACCCTATAATTAGTGAGAAATGACGCGATTTGCACCGTTTATATCGCATTTATTGCAACATTTCGTGTTACCCATCTTCTTTTTGGGATCTTTTATAGTTGTTTTTGCGTTCCTCCTCAGTAATACTTTTTTAGTCAAAGCCAAATTTTAATAGAACTTATTAGATTGGACCAAATGACGTTGTCTTCGTAAAAAAAAAACCCCTCCCCTTCCCTCTTTTCTTTCTTTTTTTTAACTCTTCTTTTTTTTCAAACTAAGAAAAAAAAAAAAAAAAAAAAAAAAAGTCCTTCTTCCCCTTATTCATGTCTGATCAAAAACCCCTACCAGGTTCAGAAAAGACACCAGAAGATTGGTCTCAACAACACATGGATACTATCCACCAGATAATGACGCCTGTTCAAATGCTAGCAGAGACCGACCTTCAAAACGAAATGGAATACTTTACAGGCACTCAGCAATTCAGGTACACACAGCCCACCTCCTATTTTGAAGAAAGAACCCAATCGTTTCGTCCTACGCCTCAATTGAATATTCCCGTAGATTCAAAAGACTATGCTCTTTCTAACGTTAATAATGCTTCGTTTTCAAAAAACTACAGGTCGAAAAGAGTCGTTTTTGACCGACATTCATCGCATGAAGCATCATCACTTGTTTTAAACCACGGTAAATTTTGTAATTGTTTAATTTTTCTTTTTTATTTATATAATCATTTAAGACCCAGGAATGTATACAAAACCAGTTGTCGATCATCACGCCACTACCTCAAAATATTCTACACAAACTACTCCGATCAACTCACAACCTACATCACCTACTACATACGATCCAAACTACCACCATAACCACCACCACTATGTTAAACCTCAGCAACAACAACAACCCGATAAATTTGCTACCATGTTTTTATCCTCTTCGAACATGTCTGACCTATTAATCGGTCAAAAAAACCATTCTAAACACGATACCAAACTTGACTCATTGCTTTTATCCAAACATAATTTGGAGCAAGACCAAATAACCGATAAAAAACAGAGTAAAAAGAAAGCTGCGGCTGCGGCTGTAACTATAAAACCCATTAAAAAGAAGAAGGCTAAAAAAGCAGTTTCAAGCGATGAAGAAGAAGAGGAAGAAGAAGAGGAAGAGGAGGATGAACCCATCATAGGTGACGGAGCACAAAGTTATAGTAGTATGGGTAGCAGCAGCAGTAAGACCTCGTTAACCAAGGATGATAAAAGAAGACGTAACACGGCAGCATCCGCTCGCTTCCGAATCAAGAAAAAGATGCGTGAACAAGCCTTACAAAACACAGCATGTGAAATGACCGATAAAGCTAAACTGATGGAGCAGCGAGTACATGAATTGGAAAGTGAAATTAAGTGGTTAAAGGCTTTGGTGGTTGAGAAAAATGAGTCAAGGTTAGAACAGTTGGTTCGCGAAAGACCTGCTACTTCCATCGCATTTCCTTCTTACAATAATAGTAGTAGCAACAACGAGTACGAGGAAGAAGACGATGAGGAATACGCTTATCAGTACTAATCTTTTTTTTTTTTTAAAAAAAAAAGAAGAATTCGGCTTAAACTTCTTATGTTACGTTTTTTTTTTATTTTTATGCAGTTACAACCTTATGATACTATGTTCCCTTATCTTATTAACAAAAAGTATACACGAAAAAATCATCTTATGACTCTTACTTTTTTTCACACTCATTTCCCCTCCTTTTTTCCCCTCATGCGAGTTCTTTTTTATGCAAAAAAAAAAAAATTAAATATATTACAAAGTTTTTTCTAAACCAATAACAGCTAAATGTGCCCCAACTTCAATTAAAATCTGTACCAAGAACCTTGGCGCAAATATCTTCCAAGTCATTAAATGACGTCTCAAGATCAGTATAAAAATCGCACATAAAAAGGTAGGTATAGATTGCAACAGGGTCAAGAGATGTAAAGGAAGCGTAAGCAGAGAAGGTACATCCACCAGTAAAATAAACATGCCGAGCCAAGAGATAATGTGTCCGGCCATAGTAGAAAGCGTGACCAAGATCATGCCACCGTAATAGTTCATTTCATCAAACCCAACAAACGCTGCTTTCCAAGGCAGCGAAGTAAAACTAGCTTGATGCCCCGTGACAAAAAACAAATGATGGCCAAGGAAATGAAGCAAACCCAATCGAATCAACAAAGAAGAGGAAGAGCCACGGCTTAATAAATCAATCAGGATAGGTGAAGCAAGCACAATGATACTAGCAAATGGACGTTGTACGATGGCCAGCACAGTACTCCATAGCAATAAAACTGACCATCCGATAGTAACCTTGGTATATTTTTTGGAGTAGATACAAGCACCTGTACCAACCAAACAAAGTCCGTATACCACACGAGGTAAGTAAACATCCATACATTTTTCAAGCACCATTAAATACTGAGTTTTTTGCAGCACCGTGTTCTTTAAATAAATTTCTTGTACCATTCTCAACACAACAATGATACCAGATACCAGATACACAGCAGCAAACTGTGCATTGGGTAGCCACCTTGAAAGATAACCCAACATACTTACGGTCATGACCATCAATAGCAAACTAAAATAACCTACAGCATGGTTTCCAAACTCGAGTGAATTACTGTAGATATAACTGCAATCAGGAAACTGCTCTTCACGACACTGTCCTGTTACACTAGTGATTCGAACCAAGATTAAAAACAGCAATGGGTACAAGACAGCTTCTAGAACCGAAAATCGTGTATACGACGCCAAAGCCTTTAAATTACGAAGCGTCCAACAAACCGATAACGAACCCAACGCAAAAAGTGTACCATAATCTTCCCAAATAACATAACTATTAGACCCTAACGTAAACGATTGCGCAATATCTGCAATTAATAAAAGGTACCAATCACACGTATACCAAAACACAGACGTCGGTGCAACTTGTTTAGATTTCATCAAGAAAAAGATACAACAAATAGCAAGAGCTGCAGAGGCCCCTATCCAATCGATATCTTCCATTTTTTCAAACCAACCTTGACCGCCTACATGCGACAACGTAACGTACGCGCCCACTAAACAGATGCTCAATACCAATGCACATACACCAAACGCCTTTTTATAACTGATATGAGGTCTAAACATCATCATCCAAAACGACGCTAAAGTGGAAACACCCAACAAGACGATACCAATAAACATACATCCGGTGTCGAACTGAGCCCAAATGGCTTCACAATACTTGATGGTACTGATTAAAAACGCATCATAAGCCAAGATAGCCTCCTTCAACTGTGTATCAAACAACTCTAATTCCTCTTGTGTGATTTGTTCAGCCTCTACTTTGGATAAAAACTGGGGTTGATTGACGAGTTGAACCATGATTTCTTCTGCGGTATATAAATGATGTAAGATGGGTTTAATTTTCTCTGCGGAGAAATCGATTTGATGCGTTTGATCCGCATACTGGTTCAAATAATCAAACACCTGTAAAGCGTTGACGCGAAACTGTTGCACCATGTGTAACAGGCTAGCTAAAGTGTTTGTATCATGAGCAGGGTAAATAACGTCTGGAATAATCGCCCCCAAGTTACCGAACGGAATAGGTACCTGTAACAAGTACGCTAGCGTAGGTACCAGATGAATCTGAGCTACAATAGGGTACTTTGAAGCGTCATACAATAACCGCGTCGAGATACTTTCAATATCATACCCTAACCTACTTGCTCTCTGCTGATGAATTTGTTTAAAGAAAACACGATAATAATCACTATCTAGAGTCAACTGTCTCGGTGAATACAAGAACAACGTACTCATTAACTCTTCTACACTTTCACCACCATGATCGCCTTCTACCGACATACCATGATCGCCCATCACCACTAACAAAGTATCCTTATCAACATAATTCAACATCCTCTCTATCACGCCATTCATCTGATTCAACTTGATCGCCATATTCGGGTCCGAAGGTCCGTATGTATGGCCGCAATGATCCACGCCCAAGAAATGCGCGATCGCCACCTGCCACTGGTCCTCACCCTCCATCACCGGCCACAAATGTTTCAAAATATCGTTATCCACTGAATCCAGATCCAGCATCTTGAAGCTATCGCTTTCAAACCTCCTGCTTGTATCGTTAAACGTCTCTGGGAACAAATTGACCCAGGTATCATCGCCAAAGAAATACATCTTTTCAAACTTGGATTTAATATGGTTTAACAGATGGTCTTCACCCACTGCCGAAGACGCAAAGTTTGCTCCGGCGTCGATAAAAGTAGGCAGCGAACCTGTCATAATACCCTTGACGCGTTGCATGGTCGTCGTAGGCGGGTCGGCTCGAAACTGAAACAGCAGTGAGGACTGCGGTTGTGTACGCTGTAACTGCTGCAGAACCGGAAACTGGTTCAAGTAATAAGGGTTGGTGGCGTTCTCGATATCCAGCACAAAGTCAAACCGAAGTGCGTCAATCAGTATCACAACTGTACGTTTAAAAGGCTGTTTGGGTTCGATAACAGTGGGTACTTGCTGTAATGGTGTTTGATGAACTGGGAAGCGATCCCAACTGTCATAACTGCGGCCTTGCAACGGAAACGTTTGTCGTGTAAGTAGAAAGCCTTTTAAAAACAAGTATAGTCCAAACACTTGAAGGCATGTTAGTGTGATAAGCACTAAGCCAAGTGAAGGCCGTAAATACATTAAAAAGAGAAAAAGATAAAAAAAAAAGGGGGGGGAGGAGAATAGACCCCGATAACACGTTTTTCTTTTGGCATGAAAATATGAAGTGGCGCTTGATTATTCGTCAAAGCATATACCTCTTTTTTTTTTTACTTTGTAGTACTGTAAAGGAAAACCAGTCACGCAGTATACTTTTACAAACAGAAAAAAAGGCATTTCGTTTAAATGTAAAAGGGGAGTGCTATATATAGTTTTTTTTTCCTTTTTATTTAAAAATAAATAAAATAAGGTAGTATTACTACTGATACAAAATGAATTTCAAAGGAGATTGATCTCCATGTTTAACACGTACTTTTTCCTTAAAAAAAAAAGTTATAAAATCAGAAATTGACAAAAGGGCTAAAAAAAAACATTCATCGTAACGAAAAAGATCTACAGAAACAAGGAGATAAAAGAAGAAAGAAAACCAAAAAAGTAACGTGTAAATCAATGCTGTTTCTGTAACACCACAATAAAACATCGTACAAAGTGGCTAAATGATCAAACAGTCACGATTACATACAGAGAAGCGGGCCTTATTCTTTTTTTTTTTTTTTTTTTTTTTTTTTTGATTCTATTTTATACGCGAGGAAACCTTTTTTTTTTTTTTTTTTACACATATATAAAATACAAAAATGGATCCCAATAATAACGAAGCTACTAGATTATGGAGAGTTTTCCGTACCGCTCATCAAATGGTGCACGATAGAGTATGTGCCTCTTTTATTTTTTTAATTAGGAAAAGAAAGTCCTTACAACTTTTTTCTTCTGCATTGTAGGGTTATTTGGTCTCTCAATCTGAACTTGATATGGATTTAGAGTCCTTTAAACGTACATTTGCTCCTTCTGGCGATGTTGAGTAAGTACTTGTATACTTTACTATTTCGTTGTTCTAATGTTCTGCTTTAGTCGTGATCAATTAACCTTTGTTGTTCAAAAGAAAGATGATCCTACTGATCAATTGCTTGTTTTCTTCCCTAAAGATACCTCTGTCGGTGTCAAGCCTTTGAGAGTGTAAGTTCCGCATAAAAAAAGCCTGTATAAGTCCTGATAAATTGATGCGTCTTTTTTCTTTTTTTTTTAATCAAAATTAGTTATGTTGAACGTATGGCACAACAACAAATCCCCAAGGGTGTTTGTATTTACCAAAAGAGTATGACAGCTTCCGCCAACAAGGTAAAAAAAAAAAAAATCTTTTTAGAAAAAAACCTAACTGCTATCATATTAGGTCATTCAATCCTTGCCTTCAAAGCATACATTAGAATCATTCCAAGAAAATGAATTATTAGTTAATATTACACATCATGTTTTGGTCCCCAAACATGAAGTATTGACACCTGAGGAAAAAGCAACTTTATTGCAAAGATAGTAAGAGAAATTTACAACTGATAAAAAGAAGCCAATCAGTATTAAGTATTTTTATTTTATAGCCGTTTGAAGGAAACTCAATTACCTCGTATTCAACATACTGATCCCGTTGCAAGATACTACGGTTTAAAGCGTGGACAGGTAAAAAAGCGATTACGAAAGAGATGGAGATAGAGAGATATGAAGAAAAAAAGAGAGAGAACATACGATTGACCCTTTTTTTATAGGTTGTTAAGATTTTAAGAGAGAGTGAAACTGCTGGTCGCTATGTCAGTTATAGATTATGTATTTAAATCACCAAAAAAAAGAAAAAAAAAAAAAAAAAAAAAAGTACAAAGAAATGGGTTTTTTCCCCCCGCTCCCCCCTCTTTTTTTTTCAAAAATAAACAATCAAATATAAATATAAACACAGCATTATAGTGTGTGTGTGTGTGTGTTTTATTAACATCAATAACATATGTATGAATGCCAGATTCATCATTATTTCTCGAAATTTAGGCTTTTTTTGCTTTTTTTTTTCTTCCAGGATGAGGAGCACCTTCAACAATACGTCTTACCAATACAAACGCGCCGTCTGATGAAACAACAACATCTACGCACACACAAAAAAAAAGAGATTAGCTTTACAAGATAATAATAAACACTGGATACTTTACTTTGAATCATATTTGCCATACAGTATCCACCTAAATTTGCTTGCCAAAAGTAAAAATCAACAATAGAATTTCCTGATTGATGCAAGATTTCTAGATCGCGTTGGTGCTTTAAAGTAAGTGGATGAAAGTCTTGTTCTTTCATCACACCCCACTCTGGGTGAGTTAGTTTTTCTGGCTTTTTCTGGTGATCTTCGGTCCAAACAGTAGCTAAACCGCTAGCGTTACTTTCATTATTATTATTATTATTATTGTACATGATAAAAGAAGAAAAAAAAAGGGAAAAAAAAAATGCAGAAAAAAAAAAAGAGAAAGAGAAAGAAAGAAGGAGAGAGAAGGGGGGAGGTAGAGAGAAGGTTTTACAGATAAAAAGGGAAGAAAACAAAACATATTTATCATTCTATACATTATACTAACGAAAAAAAATATTTATTTTTTGCCCCCCTTTTGTGTCGTCATTATGTCATTTGTCACCTGTTCAGTATGACATTTGAAATGAAGTGGACAATGCTCAAATTACCATAGTCTTCTTTTAAAAAGCTTATAACTATTCTATATAAAATAAATATGATCCAAACTATACTAGTCAACCAAATTAATAACTTTCGTTTATCGTATGCTTGCTGCTTTGGTTCTCTTCTTTTTTTAGCTGTTGCACGTTTTATTCGTCTCCTATTCTTTTCCTTTTCTTCTTCTTTCTCATCTTGAAACGACATGCCAAGTAAGGGTATATGTTTAGCACTGTTGTTCGTATTTCTACTAGCTGCTGCTGGTGCAATTGAACTAGGTAAATGACGTCTCTGTCTTGAAGGTCTTTTACCCATTTCTAATCCTGATTCTTGCATTTTAGTATATGATACAGAAAAAAAAGAAAAAACAAGTTCCATTCCGCAGTGTGAACTAGGTAGATCCTTTTGTTTTATTAGCAGTTCATAACCCCGATATGCTGGCGTAAAAATTATTTATTTTTATTAGCCCCGAAAAAAAGTGTTTATGTACTCTCCAAAAAAGACTATAAATAAATTTTGACAGTAGATCCCTTTTTTTTGCTGTGTAGAAATTCTTGACCCAAAAAGTTTACAAACAAACTAAGCTTCTAGACCTCTTTCTTTTAGTGCACATACCCTTCGTCTTTTATCATCATTTTAATAATGTAAGGGGAATAGTATTAACGTCGTAATTAGTTTTTTTTTAACGCTCGGACATTTACATAAAAAAAACTGCACTCATGACGTTTATTATGTCAAATACATGTATATATTTAATTAGAAAGTGTGTATTTTTTATTTGTTGCAAAAAAAAAAGGAGAAGAGATAAAGAGTTACATACGTAAAAAAAAAAAGAAAGTAAGAAAGAAAGAAAGAGACATGAATAAATAAAAGAGGCATAGAATGAATGTATTTTTTTTTTTTGATCAAAATGCGTAAATATATATATATATACAAAAAGTGGGGTTTACATAGTAAATTGGTATAATCCTCATTATACGCGTGTTAATGGGCATAGTTTTTTTTTTTGGAGTTTTTGAGAATTGTGAATAAAAAAAAAGCAATATTATTACTTTAATAACGGACAGGTTGGACGTTTATGACCGTATTTTCCACACCAAGAACTAGAGAGATTACGTTAATAAAAAAAAATACATAGATATCATATAGAGTAGAATTACCATTGACCGCCTTGTAAGTTTAATGGCTTAATAAAAGACATATTAATCAAAGTAATGTTATTACTAGTATTTTGATTGATTAAAGTGGTATTACAGCAGCTCATATACAAGTTAATTTTTTTTATATTTTTATTTTTTTTAGTGTACAAAAAAGAAGTTACAAGAAGGAAGAAAAAAAAAAAGAAAAGATGTATGAAAATTATCATGTATTTATATTAATAACAAGTTCAAGGAGAAAAAAAAAAAAAAAAAAAAAAAAAGGCCCTACAACAACTCTTTAAAGGCGTTGACACATATTAAAAAGTACCCATGACTCTTTATAGAAATCGCACGTCAAATGCTTGAAGTTTTTCTCATATCTAGTTTTAAACACTATAAATAAACTGCACTTTGTTGATCTTTTTTTCTCCATAAAAGACTAACTAATATGGCGTTGTTTTTTCAAGCCAGATATTTTTGTTATTGACAAAGGTCTGGACAACTCATCCTCATATAAACAACATTCCCCCTTTTTTTTTTCCTTTTGGCTTAACTTGATCTCTCTCTCTTTCTCTTTTTATCTATCTATCTATCTATCTTAAACACAACAGACCATTCCAAAATAACTCAAGTAAACTTTATTTTATATAATCCAATCCTTTTTTTTTTTTTTTTTTTTTTTTAAAGTTCTTGCAAGATATGTCGTATAGTTTACGTTTTATTTTTATCTTTTTTAAAAAAGGGGGTTGGGGTTGGGGGAGCTAAAAGAAAAAAAGTCTATTTAAAAAAAGAAAAAGACCATCCCCCCACAAACACACGCATACAAAAACCCCCTTTGATCATGATAAAGCAAATGAAGCTTGTATGTTTATATATACATTTTACTTGATATAGAATAAAGATTGTTGAATATATTTCCTTTTTTTTTACAGAAAAAAAAAAATAGAAAGAGTTCCCTTTATTTTATTTTTCCTTGCAAAAAGTTTTATTAAATATATGTGCTGGTTGACTTAGATGTTCAACTTGGTGTGACGCCAGTTACGTCTCTTGGCGTTCCAACTATTATCATTAAAAATTGTATACGTTAGTTTATCGGCATATAATATATTTTCGTAGTAAGCAGTATTTTACCGAATCTTGGTGTCAGTCTTAAGACGGAACCAGTGAGGCAAAGGACGGTTTTGCTTCTTGGCCTTGCCAAGCTTAACCTTGGTGATGAAAGTCTTTTGAGAAGGCTTTAATTAGAGAAAAAAAAAAAAAAAGGTTAGATTCATTTCCAAAATCTCTATTTTTCGTAAAAAAAAAAATCAATCCATTGTATTTTGTAGTTGTCTTATTTTTTTAAAAAAAAAAATCAATCCATCCTTTTTACAACTATTTTCCCTCTCTCTTATTTTTAACCATGATCCGTGATTCATTTTTTAGTAGTAATCTTACCATTTCGACAGGCGATGTATGCGAGAAGAGGAGGAATCAATACAATTGTAGCTTCCATTTGACCATATTCATTCCCATTTGTCCCCGCTCCCCCCCAGCAGAACAAAAAAAAAGAGTAATCTTTTTTTTTAAAAAAATTAGAATCGTCCGGACGAATACTATACTATGTTCGGCCCGGATATTTTTATTTTATTTTTTTAGCAAAGATTATTCAATAATCCAATTGTAACTAGAATCAAAAATGTTTTAACACGGGTATCATTTAAAAATAAAATCACTCTATTCGCTTTCTTTTCACTTGCAATAGAAGTGTCCCAAATTTCTTCTTCTTCTTCTTCTTTAGCAGCATGCGAACTCGCAGTTCCAGCAGTGGGTAAAAGCGGAACAGGTTGATAATCCGCTGATGCTGGTACATGCGTACTAGACTTATTAAGTAGTAACTTACATATCCACCCCGAAACTTCCTGTGTTGATTGACTTGTGTAGTAGCAAACAAACACGAATAAACAACTTGAAACGGCCAAGTTCAACCACCACCACACCCACGTCTCATCCAGACCTGCCAACGGCGGCAACACCACCAACAGACCTTTCGTATCTGCCGCCAGCCACATATGAAACTGTCCAATAAATGTTTCCAACGAGATCTTTCCAATAAACGCAAAGAACTCAGAATGCGTATTTCGAAGCCACGTAGTCGCGTTACGAAGCGCGATAAAAGCAAGGATAGGGATCCAAGAGATATACGGGTGCGAAACGTTGTAAACAAACTTTGAGTCGCGCGAGAGCTCGAACCAGAAATACCAAACCAAACCAAAAGCCGAGACTACAAAACTAGTGTACTTTACTGTGTGCCAGCGTGCATGGTCTGTCAGCTTGTGCTCCGAAATTTTAATAAACGCGAATGCACATAGCATACCAATGTAAACAATATAAGCATCTAAAGCTAACCGAAACCGCCACTCGGCAGCATTCCATTGCACATTGAAACACATCTTTAATACCGCAAACACCCATTCTAGAACGCCTGGCAACTGGATCAAGCAAGTGGTCAAAACACAAGCCAGCGCCAGCTTCAGCAGCATGAACCAGACCGTCTTATTCCACCCGTGACCAGCATACATCACCAGCCAAATCACCAGAAACCAAAAGGATACCAGCGGCGTGAAGTAATACGAGAGGTAATCGGTGTCCATAAAATACTGCAGCACAAACGTCAACAGGTTCAATCTCACCATGACATTGAGCACACGCGCGATACTGAAATCCGCCTTTTTATAAAAGTAGGAAAAGTGCCCGTATCCGGTTTGAAATAAATAGGCAGCTACCAAGACACGCACCGCGTTGTAGATGCCGGAGGTACCAGACGCGCCGCAGAAATGGTACACTAGAATAATTAATTGCATCCACCCTTTCCACTCATCCGTTTGGTTTCGATTCAGGAAGCCCAGATCGCCGCCTTCCTTTTTGTTGTGGTCCAATTTGATCATCCCTAGCACTGCTGTGCCCATGAGCAACCCGATAAACACAGCTGCATCAAAATGTTTATGGATCTTGCCAAACAGTTGTGTGCGATCGCCTAAATACATGTACACCACACACAGCCCAAACACAAATAATGCATGTAATACTGCATCGCTTGGAAAATAGTATTTGGTTATTCCTGATTGAACCAAGTAATACCCAACAGGTACCCAGCCCAAGAAAAAAACCGCCAGCGCTAATTGATACCAGCGCGCAGAACTGTAGCTGTAGCAGCACGTTGTATCCATCGGGAACTTTTTATCCAGTTGATCATTGCACCTGTAGTTCAAAGCGATCTGTGTTTGGATGGCAGTTACTGTCGAATTAAAATGAAGTCCATCTTCCGTCATATTTGAAGCTAGCGCACTGACTTGGTTCCAAACAAACGCAACTGCTACCGGCGTCTTTGGCTCCCTGGTTAGCTCATCTTGTTTTTGCTTCAAGTACAAGTTCATCTTTTCAATCTTTTCTGGTGTCATTGTATCCGCTCTGACCTTCGACAACCTGTCATACGTCGGCACTTCCACGGGCCCCAATACCACTGCATCCGCAACATCCTTATCCACCGCCCTAAATACCTTATCAATACCTTCTTTCCACATTTCAAAATAACTCTCGCCTAAATAATGCATGTGCCACGCACCGCTTTCAATCACCAGCAGGCTTGGTTTCACTAGCGGGGACTGGCCGTTCAGTAACTCCACGGTAGCTGTCGTGTTTAAATAAGGGTCCCACCAGAACTCAAACTCTAGCCCGTCTAGCACGTATTTTCGGTTGACGTGAGGCTCACCCTGCAAACTAATTTTAGGTTTCATTAAAGAAACTGTAGCTAGAAACTGCTGACGAGCAATAGAGTCGCCGATATAGAGAATACGTGAGTGACCAAGACAAGTCGAAAGTTGCTGAGGTTGGTACGTGTGCAACATACATAGGGACGGTTGCCATCGGCTGTATGATTCATCTATCCATTGACCTCTTTCAAGTAAACTAGAGCATCTGTTTCGATCTGTGGGGTCTATTTTTTTTTTTTTTTTTTTTTTTTTTTTTTGTTAGTTTCAGTTCTTTTTATATAAGAGTATAAAAAATAATAAAAAGTCATACAGAGTATAAAACGACCGAGAGCCCCAAGTATAATAAATGTAAAGGTTACAATAAACCCAAGTTTAATTGAATCTGATGAGGCTCCCATTGTATTTTTTAAAAAAAAAGAGGGACTTTTTTTGGATTTCTTACTCCCTTTGCAGATCCTCATTTGTACGCTCTTTTTGGAACTCAGGGGCTAGCTTTACTAGAATGACTTCATGGTATTAAAGGTCCTCTTTTTTAGTCACCATAAACCAATAGAACAAAACGTTTTGCTTCTATATATAGTTATTTCTGTGACAGCTTGCGAAAAAAAAAAAGAGAGAGAGCTCGTTTTTTCTTTCTTTTCTTCCTTTTACTTTTAAATAGCCTCTTTTTTTGTAAACTAAATTATGAACCAACATTGGATAATTCCTTCTGCACATGGTGACTCAAACGGTATAGACCCACCTTATTTCGATGTAAGTATTTATTTCTTTTTTACGCAGCAATAAAAGTTAAACTAGTATATTTAGGCTATTGTAGCAGGTGGTTTAGGTGGTTCATTAGCAGATTGTTTAATGCACAGGTAAATTTTAAAAATCAGGAACACACACACACACGAAAAAAAAAAAGTATACTTAAAGTCTCCTTTATTTACCAGTGTGGACACAGTAAAGACTCGTTTACAAGGTCAACCACTTCACAGAAGCACGATAAAGTACACCAACATGGTACAAGCTTACAAGTTAATATACAAGGAAGAAGGAATAGTGAGAGGATTATATTCTGGTATTACACCTGCTATGCTTGGCTCAGGTAAAAAAAACACACGCACACACAGAAAAAAAAAAGGGAAGGGATAATAACCACTCTGTGTAGTTCCGGGTACAGCGTTATATTTTGGCATTTACGAATTCACGAAACGAAATTTAACGGCAAATAGTATACCAGACGTGGTAGCACATTTAGCCGCAGGCTCGCTAGGTGATTTAGCAGCGTCGATCGTTTACGTGCCTTCAGAGGTGTTAAAGACTAGAATGCAGTTACAAGGTAGATACAACAATCCTCATTTTGTAAGTGGATATAATTATAAAAGTACCTGGCACGCCGCCAAAACCGTAAGTTATTATATTATTAGGGGGGGGGGGAGAGAGAGAAGAACTTTTTTTTTTATATACTAAAATGGGGGTCAAAAAATTAGATTGTTAAATATGATGGATTTGGCGCGCTATTTCACGGATTTAGAGCGACAATTTTACGCGACGTCCCCTACTCTGCACTACAATTCGCATTTTACGAGCAATTCAAGAAATTCGCCAAGACCAACCTAGTAGAGCCCGGCCAAAAGTTGCCACTGGGTATAGATTTATTGACGGGTTCTTTTGCAGGTGGCATCGCAGGCGCTGTCACAACACCCTTAGACGTCGTCAAGACCTTACTACAGACACAGCCCACAGACAAAAAATCAACAAAGGACCTAATCACAAAGCATTACAGTGGTATTATAGAGGGGCTTATTTGGAATTACAAAAACCAAGGTTTGGCCGGTTTGTTTCGTGGTATTGGACCGCGTGTGTTTTGGACAAGTCTTCAGAGTGCGGTCATGTTTGTTATCTATGAACAGGTGTTGCATTTGGAGGAAGCGATGCGTGAAAGGCAGGAGTGGCCACCTCAACAAGTGGTTAAAAAGTATATACTGTAATAAAATAAACCCTTCCCCACCTTTTTTTGTATGCTCTCAGGTGAGTTTTATTTTTATTCTACTTTAGTCTATTTAACGGGGGGGAAAAAAAGGTACTATATTATACAGGTGGGTACAGAGTTTTTATTATGACGCTTTTTGCTTCATGCAAAAAGAAACTACTGCTTTTTTTATTTGCCGATTTTTTTTTATAGTGTACGGACTTTTAACAAAACAACTGTTCTTTCTTTTTTTCTTTTTTCTTTTTTTTCCCTTTCTCTCTTCTATCTTCTTTTTACTTTTTTACGTGCGATATATAAAAATGTTTACATTCCAGAAAATTCCAGTTGAAATTCATTACAAAGTGCTTGAACTATTACCAAAAGAAAGTATCTTTGAATGCATGTTAGTTAGCAAACACTGGTCCGCACTTGCAATTCCTGCTTATTACAATACAATGTATCTCAGTGGCCCAAACATAGAGTTTTTAAACTCAAAATTACTCCTGGACGATAAATATCAGGATCAACAGTTTACATATGGTTCACTTGTGAAATCCTTAATAAGTCCAGAGTTCCATTGTTCTGTACACCCAAAATTTTATCATTACAATAGTGAATACGAAGATATAGATGACGAAGAAGAAGAAGAAGATGAATACTTTTTACAAACTGAACAACAACAACAACAAGACGATGACACCTCCACTAGTGACTTGGATGGAGAAAGTTTTGCTCTCATACCTGTATTTAACTCCAAAAACTTTTTAAAACTATTATCGTACATGCCAAACTTAAAGAAACTCGATCTATTTACTAGTGCATATTATGAATTCTACATGACCATCTTGGCCAGTCAAGGTAACAAGTATTTACGGTGTATTGAAGATATTTCTATTCATGCCGCATACCATGAGCTTCATTTTACTGTTTGTTATCAATTCCGACATACCCTAACCCATTTAGAAGTCTACTTTGCAACCTACTGCGTTAATCATCTGTTTGGTGATCCACTTTACTTTTTACCCCATTTTAAGCACCTTACCAATATAACCCTTAAGAATTTTGAAAGGCGAGATTTGACCTTGTTTGATATACTAGGTATCTGTCCACACTTGACGGTTTTGGATTTCGATAGTAATTTTGATGTTTCTGATCAGATTGTCAATTTATCCTTTAAAAACATGCTAGCAGACAATATGATTGATATACGACCTAATGTAATATTACACTCACATCTACAGGTATTGGATTTAACTTTACCTAAGCTCTCCAATGGTTATATCCGGTATCTGACACATTACACAGATATGAAACAATTGCATACGTTATCTATTACATTATTTGATTCTCATTTTGATGACTGGATAAAATTAAATTCAGTAGATACAGTAACTGACTTTATCGGGCGGTTAAGCAAAGTAACTCATTTGCAGTTTTGTACGAGGTTTGTATCAAGAGATGGGTCCTTAGATGAACTGGTCGAAGCCAATTGCTTTCAAGAATTTTTAGACGCTGTACAAGTTTCTCAACCTGTTTATTACGAAACATATTCAAATCAGCTTACATATTAGTTGGGGTGTGTGTATATATATAAAGTAACAAATAATGATAATACAGTTTTAATTTCAATTCATATCCAACTAAAAATAAGGAGAAAAAAAGACTAAAAAAAAAAAGTTATCCGAGGAATTTTGGGTCTGTTTTCTTTTAGTTACTAAACTAGTCAGCCATAATCTCAATTCATTTATGGTATTAAGTTTATCTTTAGCTTTTTTTTTTTTTTAAAAAAAAGGGGGTATCATATGCAAGTAACATATATACATTGTCAGTTGCCTAAAAAAAACTCCTTGGTTTTATTTTATTAAAAGTATTGGTATTTTAGCTTAAACCTATCTAAAAAGCGTATTGTGTATTAGTAACTACGCAATGAAATTCGTTTAGCGTAAAACGATTACGTAAAAAAAAGTCTGTGCTCTACATACTAAACTATATATATATATATAAGATTTATATATCTACAGACATGTTTAATTTATGTCCGAGTCTTGTACCTATTAAATGTTTCACTCAAGTATGCAAGAAACTGATGGCCGATTTAAGAGACCTGTACGTGCTTTCTCAGTAAGTATATTAAAAGACACTGAATTATTATGCTGGTAATATGCCTCTATTCGTATTCTTAGTATATATACTATCTACTTCTTCGCCATCTGCATGCACTAATATAACCATTTAATAGAATCCAAGTTTTAATGCAAATTTCTTTTTTTGCATAATTTTTCTCTGCCCTTCCCCCCGCTCAGTTCTAATATGTAGGAATTCTATTTTACTGCAACTTATTTTTGGAATAAAATATTCCTTGAATGTTTCTATACATTCACATGAGCCATTTTTATGAACTATCTTTTGAGAAAATGTTATAAACAATAGAAATGAAGTTGATTATAGTAAACTCATCAAATACTTGTAATTCAATAAAAAAAAACATGGATTTTTTTTTAGATTGTAGCGTTCTTATGACAACAGGATTCACACATGTATAATAAAAATAATGTAACTAATGTATAAATACGAGTATATGAAACAAATATACAATATGTCGTCTTTGTTTATTCTTATACACTAATGCAGGCATTGATTTCATTCTAGTTTAGTCGCTACTTTGTGAATAAGTATCAGAGCACGTGTTTATTCAAGATTGGCCATTATTGTGTGAAATCAGCGCTTTTTAAGACATTGAACGATTATCGGGATGATTGAGGTTTTATGAAGGTGTATAAATGAAAAGGAATAAATTGATGCCATTTTATTAATGGGGGTGAATGAGGAAATAAAATAATCCTGTTATTTTTATGAACTAATATAGTATATAGTTTATGATGTGAGTATGATGATAGGATGGTAGAGGGGGGATATTAACTATTTGTATAAGTGCAATAAATTATTCTTAGCATTTTTTACGATCGTATTATTTGCTGTAGAAATCGAACTGCTTAATTTATTGGCAGAAGAAAGTTAGACCCAATTCACTGTTGCTGACGAGTAAATACTGCTGTAAAACCCTTGTACCGTAGACCTCTATAGTAAATACGAGGAGCATTTTTGAAACTTGATGTCACTTGTCTTAAACTTGATATACTGATGTGTAAAGGATTTAATTTGAAGCCTTGAAACTTTTTCAACTTTTTGATTTCATCACATAGATTTTAAAGCTTATCATTGGAACCATCCGATTTTTCATATATAGTACATGGCATACGATTTTTGTATCCAGAAAATTCATCAGGAGCGGCTGTACAATTCGCACGTCTACGAATATTACCCAACGGTTGTCCGGGTGTTTGTTCTCTTGGTAACAATAGTAATGAGATCAATAATTTAATATCAGCTACATGCAAACCCCCTTTTTTATTTCTCCCGCAACGGGGAACTTTTTTTTTTGAAAACATCAATAGTCTTATGATCTAAACTTTAAAAGCTTGGGAAAAAAAAATGAACCTTTTTTGTGTTTCATACGGAAATAGTAAATAAACATCAGCTTTATTTACGTATAAAAAAGCCCACTGATTAAGGTTTCTGGCAATACCTTCGTTTAATACGCGACTTTGTTAATTGAAGCTAAACCTTTTTCTTTAATGATTTTGACAGACATTCTTTTATTTTCCCACAAAAAAAGATCATCCGTGGGAAACGGAAAAAAAAAAAAAAAAAGTGACTTTTAAAAAATGGTGATGCTGGGGATAACCTAAAAAAAAAAAACAAATAAAAAAACACTTCATTCTTACACTGTATATAAAATAAATGCTTGCTATTAGTAAAAGATTTTCACCTCTTCTTCTTTCGCATCGTCGATTATTTCAAACAATGCCACACCAACAACAAAAAGTGTATGATTTACAAAGTGATACAGCCACAGAACCAACTGATGCTATGTTTGATTTAATGAAATCAGCTAGTCGTGGTGATGATGTATTTGCTGTAAGGTTTTACATATTATCCGCCTAAAAAAGAAAGTAAATTAAACTTTTTCTTTTTTTTTTTATGTATGCAGGAAGATACAACTATTAATCAACTTGAATCGTATGTTGCTCAACTATTGGGTCAAGAAGCCGCATTATTTTGTGTCAGTGGATGCATGACAAACCAACTAGGTCTTCGTGTTTTATTAACTCAACCGCCTCACTCAGTTTTATGTGACTCACGCTCACATGTATTTAATTACGAATGTGGAGGCATTGCATATCACTCACAAGCAAGCGTATCTCCCGTTATACCCAAAAATGGTCACCATCTTACTCTCGCAGATGTTGCATCTAATTTAATTACCGATACTTTATGCTCTCCTGTAACAAAAGTAGTTTCCTTAGAAAACACATTAAATGGTACAATTATGCCATTAGACGAAATCAAACGTATTCGACAATTCACCAAGGAAAAAGGGTTAGCCTTACACTTGGATGGTGCTAGATTATGGAACGCAAGTGAAGCCACTGGTATTCCATTACATGAATACGGCTCTCAATTTGATACCATTTCAGTTTGCTTATCAAAGGGTGTTGGTGCACCTATTGGTTCCATGTTGGCTGGATCCAAGGAGAACATGCAACGCGCGCGTCAGCTTCGAAAATTGATGGGTGGTGGTTGGAGACAAGCTGGTCTTTTAGCTGCTGCTGCTCATCATTGTATTGATACCATTGTACCTACCATGTCTCAAACACACGCCTTGGCAAAGCAATTAGCTGCTAGTTTTGAAAGCTTGGGTATGCAACTAACCACTCCCTGTGAAACCAATATGGTCTTTGTAGATACTGCACGTACTGGAATCACTGTAGATGACTTGTATCAAGCATTAAAGCAAAAGAATATTTTAATAGGTCCTGGTCCAGGAACACAAACTAGAATCGTATTACATTATCAGATTACGCAACATGTTATTGATACAATGGTTCAAGTAGCTACTGAATTAGTAGAAAAGAGAAAGTTGGATCCTACTCCTATTGTTATCAATCAACAACAACAACAATCTGTATATCCATCTTCTTTGAAATAAATTAATAATGAAATTTTAATGTTTATTATAAAAAAAGAATTATATATATATATATATAGTACTAATATTATAAAGTTTTGTTGGGATATATGATACAAAAGAAGATGATTTGATTTTGGTATAGTATATGATCAAGATAAAGGACAATGGCTTTCATGAGAGAAAATGGAGACGTCAACGCCACACGATGGACAGAAAGAAAAGCCAGTTTCGCATTGAGAGTTTATAATAAACATCTTCTTTATTATTAAGATTCCTTGTTTATTTGACATTTTAGTTTTTAAGATAATATTGCACATAATTAAAAGTAATAAGAAAGAATTTATTTGTTTTATTCATTAACCTTTTTATAACAAAAAAATAAAATAAATAGTGAACCAATAAAACGTGTAATTTTGAAACCAACGGTTAAAAAAGCTCAATTTGTGCCAGCTGCAACTGGATATGAAAGTTACTTCATTTGGAATTTTCTCTACGATTGGTAGAAAAAAACTTTTTACTGCTGTTTATTACTTTGATTGGTGTATATATTAAAAGAAAAAAAAAAAAAAAAAAAAACGTCTTGGTTAAATAAAATGATCTAGAGTACGCCGTATATTCTATCTCTGATTACTTATTACAAATGCTCGATCAAATTATATTTTACTCAAATCGTCGATCCTGTTAAAACTCCTCGACATACCCGTTCTTTTTTTCATTAATTAAATAACAATTTCAATAAAACAGAATATAATTGAGCTTTACATTTTTTAGTGGCGTAATACCAATTTATAACTATATTAAGGAAACCAGCCCAAGCCCAACTAAAACCATTTACACACCTTCCTTACAAAAATAATATAGAATTTTTTTTTTTTGTTGTAGCAAATCGAAAGTATTCTATTCGTCAAGTAAATAGAACCCGCAACTCCTCCCGCAAAGGGAAAAGAAAAAAAAGAAAAAGATTAGGGTCGGATTAAGCTGAAATCAAATCGAAAAAAAAAGGGTTTCATTCTAACTACAGAAAAAAAAAAAAAAGGTGACAGGAACAACCCGAAAAATGTACGTAAAAAGAATGCAATATCATGTAACAACGACTAGCAGACTTGATCGTTTAAAAATACATCTTAGACGTTGACATTACGCTCGGATACTACTATAAACGTTGACTATCTGGATATAGTATCGGCTCTATGCTAAAGAAAAAGGCTCACTGAGCCATCGGAGTTTAAACAATTGCTCACATAAGAAATCACTGTTAATGTAAGCAGTTACAATAAACAGTGGGTTTTAATTTATTAAGAAACATAAAAAGCTTTTTGGATCCAGGTTGCATAATAGTAAATAATTGTTTTGGCGACGCGATTTTACCCGCTTTTTTAATTTACGTGATTACATAAAATATAATTTTCTACTACGATTTTTGGTTATAGCTACGGTTAATAGTCCTTTATTGTTTATTTATAATTGAAAGTGCTACAACCCAAAATGCTCAAAAATGGCCAAAAATGACCATCGAAAAAAAAAGTATAGAACAGCAACCAGTCTTTAATATTTATTAATTGATATTATATAACTGGACTCGAAGAATAATTTCCTGGTGTCTAATTATACAAAGAAAACATCTTAATGAATATATTTTTTGAAACATTGAAATAGCTGTACTTGTACACTAGCGCTTTATTTTCTCGAATGTTGTGTATGTACAAACATCATCAAAAGAGCATATAACAGCAAAAGTGATTTTTTTCTTGGTAGAGAACAAATAAACAGTAGTTGCATTGATTGATTTAACTCCTCTGTATACATCCGTATGTTCACTATTAAGGATAAACGTCGAGAACAATAGTGTTAGTAAGGTCTGACATGTCAAGTAAGGGTCTCAAATAATTTTTTTTTTTTTTAGAAGGTGGAGGTTATAAATCATAATTAAGGTTAGCAGGAGGACGAGAAATATTGACACTATCGTTGACACTATCGCTAACACTGATATTTCCAGTTACAAATAACATTAACAATGTTACCGGTGTCATTGTAAAATAATATTTAAATGTTCGTTTTTCTTCTTTTCTTCATTAACACAATAATTTTGCTTATCATTTTTTATTCAAGATCAATTAATATGTTTCATGAAGCAAATAAGGTTTAGGGAGGCCAACTCTTATGGTACACCAAAAAAAAAAAAGTGTTTCAGAGCATCCGCAGCGATGCACTTAAAATAGTCACTACACTTAATAAGTGATCAATCCTAATGACTTTCGCTTGCAGAGGTTGCATTAGAATAGTCACTACATCTAGTGTGCACATTTCCTCGACTTTATTTTTTCTTAATAAACTTTACTTATCAAATGAGCAAGATGGATACCGAATATTCTTAGCAAAGTATTGCTTATACAAAGGTTTTTTTTTTCTTTACCTTTCTGCTTAACCTTTAAAATGTCTATTTCTGAAATCAACTTAAAGGAAATGAAGGAGTCAATCGATATCCAGCTTTCCTTGGGAGTTGGTAACCCTCGGTCTCTTGGTCTGCTGGTTGAGGGTTCGCATATATACAACTTCCCAGGATTTTTTTTTTTTGAGACTCATGCATTTACTTTGATAGGCTTTAATTGCACACTGTTTTATACAATATTGTTTGTTGACGGGATTTACTGCCCCATAGTCATAAAGCGTTTCTGTTTGGTTGAGGGAATCTACGACCTCATAAACTTACCTTCTGTTGTCGAGGTTTTTACTTATGTAAAGGTAACTAAGATATATCGAACAATTTTTTTTAAATTTTTTTTTACTAATATGCTATTTAAAGAATGAGTTGGATAAGTTTGTGGAAGAAGTAGAAAATAAGAGGAAGAGAAAAGAAAAAGAAAAGATGGAGGAGCGTATCTGCCCTTCTTTTGTAACAAACTTTGTCAATAAATAGATTAATTTGTCCTTGTAATTGCCATTCTAATATAAATACTATAATGAGTCTCTACTTCAAAAAGGAAAATACATTGATGATATTTAATCATTTACATAACGCTTTTCTTAAAGAACAAATATTCAGGAAAAAGATTTCGCATAAGAATCAGAACTCTTTTTCTCTTAGAGTATTTTGTAATGAGTTACTCGTTTTATTTTGAGGAATGTTTTGGGTGAAGATGGAAATGATCCAATGGATATCACTGAGAATGAAGATCCGTACAAGTTAGATGAACTTACATCTTATAGCGCTTATGTTGCAGCTAGAGACAAGTTTATGATGGAAGTTGATCAGGATCCAAACTGCTCAGAACAGAAGACGACTAAGAAACAAAAACAATATGATAAAGAACGAAGGCGTCAGTAATGAAATTAAGGTACATGCCGTTCACTTAGTGGATGTTCATTCAAAAAAACAGCGCTAGAGCAGTTGCTCTAGATTTAGGCCTAGAGCCGAGAAGTGTACAACGGTAGTATATCAACTGGAAAAAAAGACCCAGACTCCTTGTTCAAAGCTATCGGTCGACCAAGCAGATGGAGACCTAGCAGAAGCAACGAAGAATGCTGTTACAGAGTTTCATTACAAACAGCCTACCGCTACTGCTGACCAGCTACTTGATCGGTTGACTAGTACTTTTGAAGGTCTGTTGATTTCGTTTTTGGTACCTTTTTACAGGTTGATGAACGGAGCACGAATTAAAAAAAAAAAGCGCGACTTGGTTCTTTTCGCAACAAAACAAAAAAACGCGTTTAAATTTTTTTTTCCTTCTTAAATTAAAAAATATGTCACGACCTTTCAAACGTAGTAGAGAAAGTTCTGAAGACGATAAAGGGAAGCAACAAGATCCTAACCAAATAAGTATCCATCGAGCTTTGAAACAACGTTCCACTTCTACCAGACGCTTTGGTAGAACATTTAACGGTAAAACATTATAATTCGATACGTTATAGCTCCCTCATAACTCATTTTTTTTTTTTTAAAAAAAAAGTCTCTGCTAGATTTGTTTTACCTTTATTTCAATGCCCTAGTAATAACATCTTTCAATTTATTTTCCCCGATCATGAGTTATGTACACCATTCTATTGCGATTACTCGCATCAAGCATATGATGGTCAATTGCTAGCTGTTGCTGATGAAGATGGACGACTTTCGATTTTGAGAACGGATAAGGATAATCATGTCAGTAACTTGGAGTATCATAACTCATTCTATTGTCATCGACATGCTATGACTGACGTCAAGTGGAGTAAGGACGATACCATGTTAGCTACTGCTTCTATTGATAAGGTAATTCGATTATGGGACGCAGAAATGAGAACCAGTTTAGCTGAATTTGCTGGACATAATGATTGTGTAAGGTCTGTAAACTGGCATCCTACAAATGAACGTAAGTAACCGATATATCCTCCCCTTGAGGCGGTATACTTATATTTTTATGTAATAGATTTGATTATCACTGGGTCAAAAGATGGGTCATACAAGATTTGGGATACTCGATTTAACCAAAAAGTGTCTGATGATACCAGTATGTAAATTTACACATATGTATATATTATCAGTAAAGGTACTAATATATTTTTTTTATCTCTTAGGTGATGTTACAACTGTTCCAGTATACTCTGCTATCAAGACAGTAACTGACGCACACAGTGATGTAAAAACCATGAATAAAATCTCAAAGAAATCTGGATTTCAATCCTTGGTAAGTTTATACACAGTAAAAAAAAAAAAAAAAAAGTATGTTTACTAGAGTATTAACTGCAGCACACAAAAAAAAAAAAAAAAAAAAAAAAAAAAAGATTATTCGTTCAGTAACATGTGCTATGTTTCTAAACGCTGATGAAGACAAAGTGATATCTTCGGGCAGTGTAGATGGAACAGTTAAATTATGGGACGTTAGAGTCGGAAGAACACCTAAACCCATTGAAACTGCAGTATTTGAAAATGAGCAGGGTAGAAAGTACGGTATTACAGACATGAAGATAGACCATTCTGGTACACGCCTCTTTAGTTCGTGCTTGGACAACAGTATTTATATGAACTACTTATCGGACCTATCCCAACCCGCACGAAGATTTACCGATCCCGACTATAAAGTAGGAAGTTACGATATCAAGATATCTTTATCTCCAGACGACCAATTTTTATTATCTGGCTCACTCGATAAAAATGTTTTCGCTTGGGAAGTAGATGGTCCGTTTGATAAAGCACATCAATACCAAGGCCATTCGAAAAAAGTCACTGGCGTAGCATGGAATAAACGAAATATTAATCAAGTAAGTTGTGTTTTTATTTTTAATTGATTACTAAAAAACAGTAAAAAAAAAAAAAAAAAAAAAAAAAAAAAAATTACGTTGTTTACGTTGTTTGTAGTTTGCTAGTTGTTCCGAAGATTTTACTACTAGAATTTGGAAACTCGGTACTGGAATTGATGTATAGTTTTTTTTTTTTTTTTTTTTTTTTTTTCTTGTTCAATTGTAAATATAATGATCATACCCCTCTTTTTCGTTATTTGGTGAATGTGAGTGAGTGAGTGTGTGCGTGTGTGTGTGTGTGTGTGTGTGTGTGTGTGTGTGTGTGTGTCGTTTATTTGAATGTTGTATATATAAAAATGCATGCTTGTACAGAAAGGTATAAAAAAGATTTATTTTTTTGGTGGTAGGTTGGGATTAACAGCGCACCTATAAATTATGTTTGTGTAATATGAATAAATTTATCACATGTAAAAAGAAAAATATACAAACAAAAAAGCACTTACATCCAAATACGAGTCTTGTATATTTTAAAGAGTTCACGTACAAGTTCTCTAAAATCGATTCTTCTTTCAGCAATAAAATAAAAGGTTAATTTACGTCTATCCCTATTAAAAAGAGATGTTAATTTCTTGATGGTTACATTATTTATGCAAATTTTTGTACCATTGAAATTCAGCGTCTACAACTTCCATTGGTAACTTTCTGTTTTTAATCTTTTGTAAGCAAACAGATAAGGCCTTTTGCTCATCTTGGTCCTTTAAATTCAACATATTGATTTCATCTTGCAAAGCCTGTCTATAAATTCTTTTTACGTGCGAGTCATTGGTTGGTTTTTCCATGTCATCATTACTTGAAATAACTTTTGTCTTGGTTTGTAATAACACAACTTGATCAACACTAAGTATATCTGTAGCCACTTTACCGAGGTCTTTCCCACGATCCGCTTCAACAATCACTAAATCGTCTATACTTAATTTAACTAATGGGTCCGATACATAATAAAAATCCGTACGACCTGATTTAAATTCTACCATATAGAGTGGAATATGAGCTGGTAATCGTAAAAGTAGCATTCCTTTTCCTACTGGTGTACCCTCTTGTTGCGGTGTACTAAGTGATCCAGTCATGTTCTCTGATACAATGGTAGGTTGTTTAATAATAGAAGAAGAAACTGATTTACTTGGATTGACTTTCTCTGATAATTGATGATGACGCATTAAAAATGAACTACTATAGAATTATAAAAAATTAAGGTTACTCCTGCATGAACTTGTCTCTCTCATTTAAATTTATCATAAGACTTTTTTGTTTCTGTGTAACTTACTTGGGTGGTCCATTGGGAATAATATCACTAAAATTATGTTCTGGTTGAGACATACGACGATGTTGAGAATTTGAAATAACCGTACTTGTAGCTTCTTTTTCAGTTAATGATAAAAATGAAACAAAACCAAGTGAAGAGCGTCTATTGGGCATAGTAGGTCTATGAGTTGTATTCCAGTAAGAAGCTGGATTATTATTAATACCAAATGCAACGTTAGAAGATTGTGATCGATTACGAAGGTAAGCATCATCAAAGGAATCATGTTCTTCATCTTCTTCCATAGTAGGAGCTAAAGCACTTCTAGCATACATTTCACTATTATTATCGTATCCGAAAAAATTAGGTTCTTGTCCCATTGAAAAAGAAAGACTACGTTGTGGTCTATAAGACGGTTCAAGAGATGGATTGGGTAACATGGGTACGGATAATATAGAGGTAGGATCATATAATGAATCAGGTGTGTTAGGAGGTAAAGGTGTTTTGGGTACTGTATTTAATTCTTCATCAAATATAGATGGTCCTTCCCATTGAAATCCACCAAAGGAACCCCATCCTTTATCAGATGATACAGAACTACGCCTATTATTATATTCTTGTTGTTGTAGTGGTACACTGAATGCAGATTGATTTGAATTCGGTGGTGAGTCTAATACACGAAAAGATGAACTTTCTCGACGAGAAGGGCTACCCACTATTTTCCAATCTGGCTCCTCTTCTACTTCTTTTGATATCTCTATAGCCTATTTGGTGGGGGGTTTTTTTTTATTTAGTATATATAATATAAAACACGTTGATTTATTAGTATCTTTTTACTTCGTCTTCTTTCCATTTCGCTAGCTATTTTATTATTATTATTATTATTATTATTATTATTGTATTAGTGTTATTATCATTATTATTATTATTATTTATCGCTGTCCATTCACTCACCAAAGTCATTTCTTTAAAGCAAACAAATAAAAAAAAAAGAGAGATAGGGTGAGAGAAAAAAAAAGAAAAGAAAAGAAAAAGGAAGAAAAAAAGAAAAAGGCGCACAAAATTATACTCGGATCAATCAGTTTTTAGGTGACCCGATTTTATTTATTTATTTATTTTTCTTCATGCTGTTCAACTTCTTTCAATGCAGCTAAAACAGCTTCTTCTTGCACAGTCACATCATTGTGTTGTTGTTCACTCAGCTTTTGAATAGCTTCAGCTTCTAAAGCAAGTTTAGCTAATTCTTCTTCTTTTAATCTACGTTCAGCTTCTTCCTTTGCCACTCTTTCAGCTTCTTCTTTTGCCTTTTGTTCTTGTTCCAAACGAATCTTTTCTTGTTCTTGTTCCATCTTTAATTTACGTTCAGCTTCTTCCAACTCTAACTTTTTCTGTTCTTGTTCAATTCTAGCCTTTTCTTTTGCTACTTGTTCTCTGCGACTTGCTTCCTTCTTAGCTTTTACATTAGCTGTATCTAACCTACGAAACAACCCCTCAATAGCTTCAATAATATTACGTTTCTTGGACTTAATATTTGACACTAATTGATTTTCAAATTCAGTAGGTTCCTTTTCAATGTCACCACCCAAAACAACTGTTAAAGGTCGAATAGCATCTAATTTTTCCATCAGTTGAAGCAAAAGTTCGTTGGCGTGAGCTAAAGTGTATTCTTTCTTTCTAAAGTCCTTGTCAGTACAACTTTGATCTTCAATCGTATCTTCGGAACTCTTCATACTGGCTTCAATCTTTTCTTGTTGTTCTTTGATTTGTTGCAAGATACGTAAAGTGGCTCGCTCGGCCTTACGTGCTTCCTTTCTACGCTTTGCTCTTTTATCATCCTCAAGAATATAATAGGTAATACTTGTTCCTAATATAGCTAAAGAGACTGCTGCGGCTCCATAAATTAATGTGGAGCGATTCTTTTGTAAGTCCAACATGGGTGTAAAAAAAAAAAAAAAAAAAAGTAAACTAAAAAAGAGAGAGAGAAAAAAAGAGAAAAAAATAGAAAAAGTGACAGCAGAAAAATCTGTCTTTTAAAACATGGCATGTTGCTTGTAAAAAAAAGTGAACATCGCCATAGGATAAGCAAAGTAAGGTGATTGGATAAAATGAAAGATGACGTTAGCTTTAAATTTTTTAATGAACTCTTACCTAATTAAAGGGGAGCAAAGGCCAAACAGTGTCGAAAACGCGTCTAATGAAACTTTTCTAGGTTTCCTCGTTAACTTGTATGTCTTGATATGGCAATGGCAAAGTCCTTGTTCCAAAACTAATAAATAATTTTTGTAAGTAAAGATGTACATATAGATAAGCGTTATATTACATACCAATGAATCAGAGTTATTACCCACTGGACACTGGGGGAACAGTTTTAATGAGTAAATTATCATAATATATTGTTTTTAAGAGAGTAAAACAATATATGTAAGATTAATTTAGACTAAATATGCTGGGCCTTAAGTTACATAATATTTATATCTTACCTGTACTAAGCTCTAATTACATTTCTGTTTTACCACCCCCTTACTATGGTTATATGGCCTGGGGAAATAAGTGCATGCAGTAAATTGGCATAGAAGTATACGTCATACCTTTTTGGTTTTTGGATCAAAAAAGGCGTTGTATAATATATGTATAAAGAATATTTTTTATTTTTTATTATGTGACAAAAAAAATTTACAAGTAATCATAACCAGCACCACTTCTAACCTTGACGTGCTTCTTTCCCTTCTTATGTTTCTTTGAAGCAACGTCACCCACGTCACCTAAATTAGCTTGAACCAAAGCCATACGAGCCTTTCTGGTCATAGGTAAAGGTGTACCATCATCCGCAAGTACACGTTGATGGGGATATAATGTAACACGACCACCTGTCATAGAAGATCCAACCGATTGCTTTCCGCTTACATTAGTTGCCACTAAATTTTTATGGAAAAATGCTTTATCCACTGCATCCGTTTTAGATCCAGCTTGAGTTTTAGTACCGTCAGAAGGTGCAACATAATTTAATGCTGTAGATGGTACACGTGTTGTAGGTGCCAATTTCTTGAATACCTTGAGTGCTGCTGCGTTAATTTCTGCGTTGAATTCCTCTGCTGAAATACCAGGAGGAGGATGACAGAACAAAAGTTTACCCTATTATTACAACTGTTAATTTCTCCCTCTTTTATATATATTACATAGTATACTTACATTGACATAATCCTTCAAAATATATCTTGCTGCACGAGCTTCATCAGGATTACCTTGACTAGAACGAACATAACCTCTTGCAATAGCATAAGTAGAACATAATTCTGCACTACTAGGAAGACCAGTTCCACCATCCTCTACAGGAACTGTACGAATACGAATACCATAAGTAGCTTCAAGTACATTTTGAGGAATACGTTTAGTAACTAAGTCACAAGGACCAGTATGCTCACGAAGTTGATCAATAGGTAAAACACCGTTACAGACTTGATCAGCTTTAGTGGTAGAGAAAGTAGGGAAAACCAAACCAGGACAATCACAAAGAACAAGACCAGGTGTCAAATGAATAGTTTGGAAATGCTTGGTCTTACCAGGAGTAGAAGAAACGGATACACGCTTTTCACCAATAATAGCATTAATGGTACTAGATTTACCTACATTAGGATAACCAACTAAACCAATGGTAATCTTTTCGATCTCACCATTTTCGTCTATACAAAAAGTTAGTCTAACTTGTATTTATATACGCAGCAACAAAAAATACTTACTCTTGACGACTGGTGTTTGTTCAATCAATAAATCCAACAAATCAGTGGTAGTACGAAGACGAGTACGCTCATCATCCTTTTCTTCACTTTCAACATTAAGAGAAACCTTTGACAAAAAGTCGGTGATCTTTTCAACAGCTTCCTTCTTTTCCTCGATCTCCTTGGCTTGTTCAACAACATCCTCATCACTATCTTCTTCATCATCATCGTCATTATCATTGGCTTTAGCAGCATCAGCCTTCAAAGAAGCTTCCAACTCTTGACGTTGTCTTTCCTCTTCTTCTTCTTGCATAGTTTGAGCAGCAAGCGCAGCTGAGAAGAAAGTATACTTAATACCTTGAGAATCGAAATAATCAGCCCACTTCTTTCTTTGCTTGACGGTCAAGAAATCGGCCTTATTAATCAACAACAAATTGGTTTTGTTTTCGTCTACTTCAACTACGTATTTCTCAAGATCGGCAGATCTAAATAACATGGGGTTACGTGCATCGACAATTTGAACAATGAGTTGCGACCTTTCAATAACTCTCCATAATTGACGCCAGACTTCAAGATTCTTTTCGAACGGTGTTAATAATAAACCTTCTTCGTCTTCTAATGTTGCCATTGATCGTCTCCAGTTCAAAAACGCTTCACGTTCATTACGTTGTACTTGCTCTCCAGTCATGGTTTTATCCCAATGAGGTCGGCGAGGTACTGATAATTTATCAATGTTGGCGTCTTGCTTTACAATTCTTTCCTTTTCTTCTTGTTCGGAAATCAAGAAAGGATTTTGATAATCGTTTTGAATAACTTTGACATTTAATCTTTCTAAATAATAATAAAAAAAAATTAGATCAGGTCATAACTTTTACGTTATTTTTATTATTACCAGCTGTGAAATCGGTACCAGCAAGTGCTGCGGTACTCAAGAAAGCATCTAAATCGTTTTCTTGTGTAATACTTTGCATTTTAACCCATTTAGGTCCTTCAGCAACTTCAGTTGTATGCTACGGTTAGCAAAAAGAAAATTAGAATAAAAAAAAAAAATCTCGAGAAACAATTCAACTTACAAGGATACCTTCGTCAAGGGCAATAGCCTTTTGACCTTGGAAACGAGATTTAATAACAGCTCTACCGAGGGAACTAGTTTGCTTCTTCTTTGGTGGAGGCATATTTTTATTTTTTTAATACGTAGTGATAAAAAAAAGGAAACTAAGAAAAAAAAAAGGAAAAACCGAAATAGACCTTTTTTTTATTAGTAAAAGCCGTCACAAGCCACTACGACTGAGTAAGCATTATACGCTGTTCTTTTTAAGAAAAGAAGAATAACTCTAAAATGAAACTCTAAAAGAAGCTTTGGATTAGTAGGAAGTAGTAGTTGGTCTTTTTTTCTCGAGAGAAGGAGAGTTTTTTTTTTTTATTATAAGATACATGTAGCTTAATAAAGAAGTAAAAGGTGGATAGACATTATGTCACTCTTGGCCTAAATGTGCGTTTTTACGTACGAGTATCAAGTACTTTACTTCTTATTAAAGATGTATTCTATCTATAAATAACGAGTCTTTAAATATCAAGGTTCAGATGACCTTTTGCTTGTATCTAAGCCAATTGAGATAGCTTACTTAGTAAATGAGGACAGCATAATTTTTTTTTTAAATAGCTGAATCCATATATGTTTTTCTTTTCTTTCTCACCTTACTTTCCCCCTCCCCCTCCCCCAGAACTATATATCTTGCTCCAACTACGGTAAGTACCTCTTTTAAAAAAATAATCTTATCTGATTTATCTCATGGTCTTCATATATTCTTTAACTCGTCTATTTTTTTTTTTTTTTATGAATAGTGTTTATACAATTATCCTAAAATTACAAACCACTATCCTTAAAACCAAATCATCATTATTAGATCCCATCTTGGTTAAACTTCATCCACAAGTAAAGATAACATATGCCAAGTTGACAGTCTGTCGAATACAAAACTTCGCTGTTGGTGGTATCCCTTTACTAAGGTTATTTATTAGCCGTAGGCATTTATTCAAGGCCCTGTCTTGGCGAAAGTATATTGCTTGATAAAAGCGTATTATGGTTGTTTATATTACTCCTAACGCCAACAAGCTTTGTCGGTGTTAGATGTGTTAAACGTAAGGAGCCCAAAGCTTTCCCAAGATATCACGAACTCTGTTGGATATAAGAATATTGTAAAATCAAAAAAGGAGAATTGTTCAAAGACGTTTAAAAAATTATTCACCTCCTATTAATTCATAGAGCTTTTAATGGTATTTATCATTCATTCCCCAATCCCACCGTCTGTGGTATTATTTTTGCGAAGGCTACCAGTTACCTAGACCATGTCTTTCCCAAGGTATATCGCTTGATAAAACTTATTAAGTTGAACCACTAAATCGAGCGACTACTGTAGTTTTTAATCAATCTGTTCAGTTTCACATTATTGTAAAATACTTTTTTTTACGTTTCTTACTTATCTTGAAGAATCCAAAACTCCAAATTTACATTACATGCGTTCAAGTAAACTATTTACGTGCCTTCGATAGTTTTTTTTTTTTTTTTTTTAAAAAAAGTAGGCTAAACATAAACTAAAAGATTAATTCTAAAACGCAAAGAAAAATATGGGATTTTTACATGTACATGGCGCTTTCTATTAATAATAATCGTTTCTGCTATCACGCCGTTTATTAAGTTTATAAAGATGTCAATTTATAGTTTTTTTTTTTTTTTTTTTTTTTTTGTACAATACACTTCCATCATTCTGTTTAATCGTGCTACTGTAACGCAATACGCTGTATTACCAACCGAACATTGTTAATATCTTTAAACCTCCGCAAAATAAAATAAAAACATAGACAGCAAGACAAACTCGAAAAGGTGTGAAAGTTATTACTGCTTATCAAATATTACATAAAATAAAATACATTGTCAAAAGATATAGACATTAGGATATTTTTGCTACAAGTAAAAAAAAAAAAAAGGCAAAGCAGCTACACAAAAAAAAAATGCCTTTTTTATCTACTGCGCCATACATTATTTATAAAACTTCAACTGTTTATCCTAAAAAAGAAACTGAATTATTCGATGAATGGAAGCCGTGGTAGCGTACAACAACGTTTTGGGCCTCTCGGGTAAGTAAGCGAAAGTTTCTCTTGGGGTTTATTAGCTGTTAATTACGTCTCACAAAAAAAAAAAAAAAAAAAGAAGCTTCTTGATTGAAACCAACAAAATATAATTACCATTTTAACACTAATACTTCACATGCAAACTTTATACTGTTTTTGAATACAAATCGATAAACCTCCTCGGTAATACGATATATCCTTGGCTTAAAGCGGATTAACTTAACCTTAAAAAAAAAGCTTCACCCCACGTTATTGCACTTTTATCATTTTGATATAGTTCTCTCTTTTTTTGATAAGACACGTATAGAAATAAACTTAGCGGTGCTTTATTCACATCTAATACAGCCCTGAGCACAAACATCAATTTATAAAAAGAAAAAAAAAGTTACCAAAGCGTAGTTTAGAACCGTTCCATATATTCTACTTCAGCAAAGGGGAGAAAAAAAAATACTCACATAACTTAATTTTGGCTGGTGCAACTACTACTTAAAGATATATACTTCTTGTGTATCCTATCAATTGATACAAGAACGTGCTATTTTTTTTTTCTGTTATCTTTTTTTTTCTCTCTTCTTCCTTTATCAATTTTTTATAAAAAAAAACAAAGTATGGAAGGATACGTTTGCATTATTACAGGAGCTAACTCTTTAACCGGTATTGGGTAAGTTATACTAACACACACACAAAAAAAAAAGCGAAACATTTATTAACTCTTTTTCTATAGCCGTGCCGCTGCCTACTCTTTTGCCAAAAAGAACGCCAAGGTTATCTACGTTACTGATATCAAGGATGATAATCTCTATTCTTTAGCTGAGGATGTTAAGACCACTACTGGTGTTGACTGTATTGGCATGAAGGCTGATGCTAGTTGTGACGAGGATATCTTAGCTGTCATTAATGCTGCTATGGATAAGTATGGCCGCCTTGACGTTTTCTTCGCTAACGCCGGTGTTGCTGGTCGTCACCCCTTCGTTAATCAAACCAAAGAAGCCTATATGGAAATGATGAGCGTTAACGCCTGGAGGTAAGTTTTTTTTTTTTTTAAAAAAAAGAGAGTTCAAAAAAAGAAAAAAAAAAGTGAGTTTTAATTATTTATTTTAATAGTGCTTTCGCTGCTTGTAAATATGCTTCTATTGCTATGCAAAAGACCTCCGAAGAAAAGCCTGTCAGTGGTGGTGCCATTATCTGTACCGCTTCCGGTATGTATAAATATATCAGTTTTTTACTTGCGTTGTTATTAACAACTCGTATTTTATTATTATTAGTCGGTGGTGTTAGATCCGGTGGTGGACCCATGTCTTATTCCGCATCAAAGGCTGCGTAAGTATTCCGGATAACAAAAGAAAATGTAGGTTGATGTGTCTAATAATTATATTTTATAGCGTCATCAACACTGTTCAAACCGCTGCTTGGAGGTTACACGGAACCAACATCAGAGTCAACGCTGTCTGTCCCGTAAGTTATCATTAAAAAAAAAATATGTTACTTAAATATTCAACCTTCTTTTTAATTACTCAGGGTCTTATTAAAACCGAAATGACTGATGTCGTTTTCGCTGCTATTGAGGGTCGTCCCGAGTTGGAAAAATCTCTTATGAGAACTATTGCTTTGGAAAGATACGGTAGACCCGAAGAAGTAAGTGAACAAACATTGAAGAAGAAAAAAAAAACTAGTAACTAATAATACTTTTGTTTCTTTTAGGTTTCCGAAACTGTTGCTTTCTTGGCTAGTTCTGCTGGTTCTTATATTACCGGTCAAGATATCAAGGTTGATGGCGGTATCTCTGCCGCTATGCCTTACAGTGTTTTCTTCGGTGAAAGCTAAATAACTCACATTCCCATTCCATGATTCTATCAAACTTTTTTTTATACATCTACCTTAATTCCCTACCCCCAGTAAATAAAAAACCAATTCTTTATAAAGATTTGTAATATTAATTTATATCTACCATGTATGACACAAAGGTTTCAATGGACTTTTCTAAAAAAATTTGTGTTCCTGATATTATATTTGCATGTCGTACAAATAAAATATACTTTCTATAACATGATTTCTTCTGAAGCTTGTGCTCATAGTCCGACAAGTAAAAAAGTTAGTTGGATAAAAAGAAGTATTTACTAGTCAGCCACAAACATAAGCGTTTAAATGCATCTTTCATGAGCGTTTCAAGACAAACATGCAGCCCTATCCCACTATTCACGTGACAAGAAGAGAATTTTTGTTCAAAAATGAAAAAAAAGGATCAACCACAAACAAAGAAAACATCGACATAAATACTTTAAATTGATTCGTTCTTTACTCTTTTTATTATTCTCGCATACTAAAAAGAGAAAAATGGAAAATTTTGTAGGAATCATTACAGGTTGTAACTCTTTAGCCGGTATTGGGTAAATTGGGGGGGGTTTTTTTTTTTAAAAAAAATATATATACTTTTATTAAACAGTAAATGTTTGTAGTCGTGCATCTGCTTATTCTATTGCTAAAAGGAACCCCAAGATTATTTATGTTACTGATATCAACGATAGTAATCTTTTTACTTTAGCCAAAGATATAACCAAGACTACAAGTGTTGAATGTATTCCAAAACGTATGGATGCCAGCTCAGACGAAGATATTCAAAGTGTTATTGCTGAAGCTATGAAAGAATACGGTCGCCTTGATTTTTACTACGCCAATGCAGGTATTGGTAACGGAACTGCATTGACTGAACATACAAAAGATATGTTTACTAAATTAATGACTATCAATTGTTGGAGGTATATATTGTTATAGTATATTAAAATTCTTTTTGTAGTAACAAACATAAAATACAGTGTGTTTGCAGCAATCAAATATGCGTCGGCAGCAATGGAACAAACTTCAACTCAGAAGCCAAAGTCAGGCGGCTCAATTGTAGCTACAGCTTCAAGTAATATTAAAAACATATCTGATCATACACTTTGTTAAATTTTATATACGTTAGTTGCGGGTACAAGGTCGGGGGCTGGGTCAATATCCTATGCAGCTTCCAAGGCAGCGTAAGTGCAATATATGAACGTAGAGTCTTCCTAGAGTACATTTTGATTATTTTATTTTTTCGTAGTGTTATTAACCTCTGTCAAACTGGAGCTTGGAGATTACACGGGAAGAATATTCGAGTTAATTCCGTTTGCCCAGTAAGAAACCATTATACGTATACATATGTATATATGCTAACGTGTTGTATCAAGGGTGTTATTGAAACAGAAATGACTGGAACTCTATTAGCTACTATCGCCCAAGACCCTGAAAAGCATAAACTAATAATGAGACATAATGCATTAGAAAGATACGGGAAACCAGAAGAAGTAAGTATACAGATTAAGAGAAAAAAAAATCCTTTGAATATTAACAACTACTTTTAGATCGGCGCTATGGTAGCCTTTTTAGCTAGTGATGAAGCTTCCTTTATAACAGGACAAACTATCAAAGTAGATGGCGGAGCAACTGCTGCGTTACCGTACCTTCCTTTATTCGCTGAGGGATAAATAAAATAAAGCGAACTTTCTTCTAGTAATTCTGTTCATAAATACGAAAATCTCAATAAGTATACATTTCGTTTGCATTAATTATGAAGGTTGGTTTTTGAGAATGATATACATTTTTTTTTTTTTTTTTGCATAACCCAATAATTGCCGGAAACAAGATTTGCTTCTTTTTTTTTTTTAGCTATGTTTGAATGGGATCATCAAAGATTGATACGTGTAACCTTTGAAAAAAACAAGGTATTAAGTATTTATCGACCATTTCAGTCAAGTCCTCTTTTAATCGGCATTTATAGCATCCAAATTTAATAAGTAGTTATGATTCTTTATGTTTAACATATCTTTTCGCATCAGAAGAACATCACTCTCAGATTGTCTTTGAAGTGTTGTGTTTTAAACATTTTATAACTACCGGTTTTTCTTTTAAAGATACTCCCGTTTACTTTTTTTTTGAAATTAAATTATTATAAATCTTTCATTCCTGCAAATGTTTATATGAAATCATTTAAATAGTTAGCATAATTGGCAACGCTTGTGGCAATCACAGTAGGCTTTAGTTTACTTATGCGCCGTTTACTAAAATAAATGCACTAATAACGACTATGTGTATATATCTGTTCAGCTTTGGAGAGGATATACTTTTCAAAAGCCTTATATACTAGAGAATACTACTTTTTTTTTTTTAAAAAAAAAAAGTAGTATTCTCTAGTATAAGATAAGCTACAAGGAAAAAAAAAGGAGAGGCCTGATAATAATTTAATACATACACATGACTAAAATACTTTCTTCACACGAAAAAAGGTGTTTGTAAAACGGAACGAAAGATGGATGTAAAAGTCTGATCTCGAACATACCGAAATGGCAATATAAATACTTTCAATCTTTACGTTCTTTCCTCTTGTTATTTTATCTAAATAGATTACAAAAAAAAGAAAAAAAATGGAAAACTTTGTAGGGATCATTACAGGCTGTAACGCTTTAACTGGTATTGGGTAAATTTTCTTATAACTTCATATACATACTATCGATAATAATTAATTTCATACAGCCGAGCAACTGCTTACTCTATCGCTAAAAAGAACCCAAAAGCTATTTATGTTACTGATATCAAGGATAGCGATCTTTCTACTTTAGCTAAAGATATCACTAATACTACAGGTGTTGAATGTATTGCTAAAAGTGTGGATGCAAGCTCTGATGAAGATATTAAAGGTGTTATTGACGATGCCATGAAGAGATATGGTCGTCTTGATTTCTTTTACGCTAACGCAGGTATTGGTAACGCAAAGTCTATGGCCGAACAAACTAAAGAAGTGTTCACAGAAATGATGGTTAACAACACTTGGAGGTATAGTTATCTATTTCTTTAGTGATGCTGATATGTACATAGTAACAAATAGAATACATTTAGTGTCTTTGCAGCCGTCAAATATGCATCGGCAGCAATGGAAATAACATCGTCTGAAAAGCCAAAGTCAGCCGGTTCAATTGTTGCCACTGCTTCCAGTAAGTTTACTAATATATTTGATCAGATGGTTTACTAAATTTTGTATCTTAAAGTTGCTGCCGCAAGATCAGGCGCTGGATCAATGTCTTATGCAGCTTCAAAGGCAGCGTATGTAGTACAATCTTTCTCTCCTTTGAGACTGTATATATTGACTTTTTTTATAGTGTCGTTAATATTTGTCAAACTGGCGCTTGGAGATTGCATGGAAAAAATATCCGTGTCAATGCTGTCTGTCCTGTAAGGAAAAAAATGATACGCGCGCTTTACAATTGATATGCTAATTTATTGTACCTAGGGAGTCATTGAAACCGAAATGACCAAACCCCTCTTAGAAGCTATTGCCAAGGATCCTCGAAAGCAGAGATTAGCAAAACTTCACACTGCTTTAGAAAGGTACGGCAAACCAGAAGAGGTAAGTAGACGTATACACACACACATAAATTTTTTGAATAGTAACATTTTTTCTATTTTTAAAAAGGTCGGTGCTATGGTAGCATTTTTAATCAGCAAAGATGCCTCTTTTATAACTGGACAGGCTATCACGGTCGATGGTGGAGCCACAGCCGCATTACCTTATCTTCCATTATTCGCAGATAGTTAATAGACTTCTTCTTCTTTTATATATATATAAATATAAATACATAGTCTAAATAGTTTTTATTACATGATATATTAATTTGTGACAGTGCCACCATATACATACTTATCATAAGCAAAAGGCTTGAAAGAAGGAATTGTCATTCCTTCTTCTACTTGGACATCAGTGATATACTCTAAAAATACAACATCCAAGTATCTTCCGAATTTATATCCGACATCATGAAAATGTCCAACGTTTTTAAATCCAAACTTATCAAACAAGATCACCGACCCCTCATTTTCGGCGGTGATACCAGCGATCAAATTACGGAATTTCATTTCTATAGCAATACGCAACATTTCAGTCAACATGAGCCTACCCAATCCTCTACGTTGATGGTTTTGATGGATATATAAAGAAATTTCTGTAGTTCTAACATATACAAGTTAATAAAATACTATATTATGCATATATATATATATATATGTGTATATAAGCTTACAAGATAAAAGCAGTATGAGGTCTAAACCCACCATAATTAGCATATGCAATAGCTTTATTTGTCTCTTTTTCAGCAGCAACAATAATAGGATAACCCTTTGTCTTCGTTTCCATAAACCAAGTTAAGCGATTGTCAAGTGGAACTTGATCGTACATGAAGAGACATGTCGAGTTGGCAATGCGTTCATTGTAAATTTCGAGGATTTGAGGAACGTCTGACTCAACAGCAGCACGGACAGTATACAGGTCAAGAGGGTTACCCATTTTAATATTAAAAAGAAAGAAAGAAAGGGGAACTTTCGTATGATTCAGATGCAACCTTATCAACAAGATGGGGAAATGCAGTCACTATCTCCGTGTCTTCGGATTTTATTTAAGCTTGTGGTTGTTAATGCACTCATAGAATCCATACAACAATACTATGGAAGAGCCACAGAAGAAAATAATCGAAATAAACGAAAATAAACTTGCCATTGCAGCACTAATTGTACCAATGTCCATTGTTGGTACTTTGATTCGAATTGCTTTAACTCGATTGGAAACTTTTCCTGGCATGCCAGTATTTAGTCTGGTATACGCTCAATGGGTCGGCTGTCTTATTATAGGAATAGTAGCAAAGAATAAAAGTCATTTATTTTCATGGTAAAAAAAAAAGACCTTATATTGTCCTTTTTCAGTTAATTTATACTAAATCATATTAATTTTAGGTACTACCCTTTACATCCTGGTATTTCTACTGGCTTATGCGGTTCAATCACAACTTTTTCTTCATGGCAATTAGGAATTTTTAAAGAATTTGCCAACTATGACGCTAACCCTCATACAAGAGGAAAGAATGTATTGGCTGCTTTATCTGTATTTCTTGTTACTTTGGCCATGTCTTTAAACGGCCTTACAGTTGGACACCACATCGGTGAAATAACTGAACCAAAAGACACACGAGTAGAACATAAAATTATACCACGGGGATTTTCAATCCGATACATGACTACTGTTGATTACATAACCATTGTTTTGGGTATCGTTAGTTGGTTAGCGGTTATTTTCGCTGCTATTTTTGGTAAAGGTCAAAAAGATTTAGCTTTTGCTTGTGTATTTGCCCCTGTAGGTGCTTTAACTCGTTGGTATTTATCCTTTTATAATGGAAAATTGCCACATTTCCCAATTGGTACTTTTTCTGCAAATATTTTTGGAACCGCTGTTTTGGCTGCTTTGACTTTGATTCAGTCGGGTGTTTATGTCATTCCTATTGGTTGCGATGTAATACAAGGTTTAGCGGATGGTTACTGTGGCTGCTTAACTACTATATCTACATTTACGGTTGAGCTAACTAGTTTAGCTAAAAGACATGCTTATTTTTATGGTTTATTGTCTGTGGTTATAGCTCAGTGCTGCATGTTTATAATCCTAGGCTCCTACATTTGGTCACAGGGCATACATTCATACTGCTAAACAATACATTTCTCATAGTCGTCATATTACTCCATTTAAGATGAAATAGAATTTTCTCTTTCTACTATTTTAATCTAAACACCGAACTCGCGTTTTTTTTTATATATATAAAAAGGCTCGTTTTCTTTTTTTAAAATTCCCTTTTTTTTTTTCTTTATTTTATTCTTTAAAAAATATGAAAGGATTGTTTACTATTTCCGCAATTTCTTTGTTTGTAGCTTCCATTGCTGCTACTCATTGTGACCCAGGCCAAATATTTAAGTCTGATGATGGTTGTAATACCTGTCTGTGTCCCGAAAGTGGCTTAAAATTCGGTGCTGGTTGTACTCGCATGTTCTGTTTTGATTCTTCCAAGTGTACTCCTGGTGAATCTTTTACTGCTAAAGACGGCTGTAACACCTGTATATGCCCTGATAGCGGTTCAAAGGAGGATAATGCTGCTTGTACTGCAATGGCCTGTGGTCCAATTGACTCAGGTAACCAGTGCGATCCTGGATCAATATTTACAGCTGCTGACGATTGTAACATTTGTAAATGTCCTCCTTCCGGAAAAAAAGATGCCGCTCCATGTACCTTAAAGGCCTGTCCTCCACCAGACGACCCAAGTAACAGTTGCACTCCTAGAGACTCTTTTGTGGCTAGCGATGGTTGCAACACTTGTAGATGTCCCGATAGTGGATTGAAAACCGATGCCCCTTGTACTAAAATGGGATGTGCTGTAAATAACGAAACTTGTACTCCTGGTACTTCTTTCTTAGCCGCCGATAATTGTAATGAGTGTTCTTGTCCTTCTAGTGGATTGAAGAGAGACGCCGCTTGTACCTTGAAAGAATGTTCACCATCCGCAAATGAGGATATGTGCACTCCTGGTTCTTCATTCACGGCTCTTGACGGATGTAACACTTGCACTTGCCCTGAAAGTGGGATTATGAGCCAAGCTGCATGTACTGTTACTGAATGTGATCCAACTGCAACCATTGGACATTGTACACCCGGAGAGTCTTTCACTGCTAAAGATGGTTGTAACACTTGTACTTGTCCCGAATCTGGTTTTAAGGTAGATGCTGGTTGTACTCGTAAGGCTTGTCCTCCAGTTGAAGATAATAACCAATGTACACCTGGAGAATCCTTCCCTGCCGATGATGGTTGTAACTCTTGCAGCTGCCCTGATAGCGGAAATAAATCTGAAGCTGCTTGTACCAGTAAGTCTTGCGCTCCAGTAGAGAAATGTACACCTGGAGAATCCTTCTCTGCCGATGATGGTTGTAACTCTTGCAGCTGCCCTGATAGCGGTATTAAATCAGAGGCTGGTTGTACCTTAAAGGCCTGCCCTTAAAAAAAAAATTACGATACGATTACCCCCCTTCAACACCATTAAACTATATATAGTTCCTTTCTACCCCCTAAGTGAATTTTGATTTTCTTTATATGATTATTGTCTCCCTTTTTCGAACAATTCCCATTTGTAAATAAACTTTTTTTTTTATCAGTTCATTTACGCGTATATTTTGATAGGTTGTGCTACAAGGTTTTGGGCGCTTTCCTAATTTTCTGTTAAAACGTTAAAAGCGTCATAACGCCAAGCACTTAAACTATACATGTAGTTTTTAGTGTGAACACAATTACTATTTTTCTTTTTATACTTTTTCCTTTTCTTTTTTTCTCTTAGTTACAGTAAAAAAAAACCCTAAAAATATAATTCATAGAAAAATAAAACTATAAATATGCTGTATTAAATAGATATTACCAAGTAAACAACAACAAGCAAATAGATTTCCTTATTTACTTGTTCCGATCAAAGGTACAGAAAACCCGAATTAGCGGTGTACAAAATCAATTCATCAATCTGAGTGTCTATTTTGACGAAACAGAACAGGTGAGCTTATTGTTACTCAAACTATTACAGTAAGCCCGGTTTTCCTTTATACAGAACTCCTTATTCTGGTCTATAGAGTTCTATGAAAGAACCCTATTTATAGAACTATGTTAAACCTTAAATATATAACCAGAGTAATGGTACAAACGTTTTAAGCAGAAAATGTTTCGGAAATGTACAAGAATCGTAGTTTATTAAAGTTAAAAAACGTAGCTAGCTTTTACTCCTAAAGTATTTAACCATGATATCGTTTTCAAAGTCAATATCTAAATGACTTTTACCTGACCATCGTCGTTTTCTTTTTTCAATCATAATTGATAATATCCCTTCGTAAAAATTGGGTTTATACCATGCGATTATAACCAGTATTAGGTTAATAAATAAGTCTCCTTTTTTATATACGTACGGGTGATATTTTCCCCAAATCACGCTCCATTTGAAGACATTCAGAAAACGATAGCCTAGAACCTCTGCCTATTATTTCTAAAGTAAGAGCTTCGGAAATAAGAAATCCTCGACATATTTGATCGATCGTGTCTAGCAAAAATTTAGAGCCTTCTCTCTCTCTCTAGAACTTAAAGTATTTCTAATATAGTGTCAAATATAAAACATTTGATTTGAAATAATTTTAAATGTAAACTTATGTGTATTTTTTTATTTTTTTTATTTGTACCTATTAATGATGGTTTTATTTTTTCCGTGTAAAAGGTTACTAGTAGGAATACCGTATAGTCCAATAAATAAATAAAAAAAAACTTGCCTAAAACTTTACAAATGTTATAGTGAGTCGGCTGATTAAAATTTACTAAACAATCTTCAATATATGGCAACTGTCTAGAAGACACAAAGTGGGTGGCTAATCCCGAAAGCCTAGCTAGAAGAGAAAAAGTATTTTAAAAAGGGTAAAATACACGCAAATAATAATAATAATAATTATAGAACATCCTCTGTATGAATAGTTTGTGCTGTCAGGGCAATGTATTTCCCTATGTTTCCATTTAAACTTGGCAAATAAAAACTTGAAGTCACATCACAAAAATGCTCAAATCAAGTCTCAGGCATAATTACTGTTGTATTCTCAGTTGCTACATGCTCCGTCAACTAAAATGAGAATCTGTGTGTAATTCTTCAAGAAACGTCCCTTCTAAGTGTACCTGTGAGACCATTCATAAACGTAACAAGTGGCGTTTTTATCCTTTCAATAAACTGAGTCGTTTCAATAAAAGTATCCAACTCATGGTGCTTACAAGGGCCCTTTATAATAGAAGATAGAGCTTTTATCAGTGTGTTCGTAGTTATTTTAGAATACTATGTTCCTGTAATCAATATGCATACCTTTGATATCAGCGTAGGAACCTAGGGCACGTCCCCGACTTTTTAGAAGTATCATACTAACATTTTTGGACCTTTCTCACTCCTTAAACTTAATCATAATAACGATAAAGTTAAATTATGTCAATTACTATATATTTAGTTTGCATTTAAACGAGCGAATATCATTTCTATCATAGGGATATTGAAAGCATTAGTTAAGCTGTTTGGGGCGATTGAATATCATAGTACGAGAGCTTTTATGACTTTTCGTTAAATTGGGCATCTTCTACTGCTATTACTACATTTTCATTTTTTTAATACTAAATAGTCAAAGGTAGTCTCTTACGCAGTTTTTTTTACTCTTATTTGCATAAATATATATACAACATTTATTCATTGTTTTTTTTTTACTCTTTATTATAGAATTAGAAATGTACATAATGAAGCTTAAAACACTGATCTTATATTTAAGAGAAAAAAAAAAGATGACATGATACGCTAAGCCTTAAAAAAAACATATTCCATCTTTTTGTTAAATTCTAAGATAATCTATTTAGTTTCATCCCCAAAGAATTTAGCCACAATGTCTCTTTCAAAATCAACCTCTAAATGACTTTTACGTGACCATTGAGGTTTTCTCTTTTCTATCATAGTTGCTACCACTCCTTCATTGAAATCAGGTTCGAGCTATAATTTCAATTGATACTTATTAGTTTCTGTTTTTCTTTTTAAAAAACAAGACTTTTACGTACAGGCGTTATTTTCCAAGATTTGTATTCCATTTGAAGGCATTCAGAGTATGTCATTTTTGACCCTTTACGCATTTGCTCCAAAGTAAGAGCTGCAGAAATAGGAGACCCTTGACATATTTGCTCAATTGTATCTAGTGAAAATCTAGATCCTTCATCCTGCAAAGCCGCCAGTATTTCTGCAATTGTGTCGAACCGAAAGCACCTAAGTTAGAATAACTTAACTTATGAAATCCATCTTTTTATATTTGGACACATACCTATCGATAATACTTTTATTTCTATCATGCATCATTTTACCAGTGGCAATATCATCTAGTTTAATAGAAAATCTGTCAATGGTTGCACGGATATTTTCGTCACTAGGTCTATCTAGATTGATTAAACAATCTTCGACATAATCTAGCCTATCAGCTGGTACGAAATGAGTAGCTAACCCGAAATGTCTAATATTTAATGTCAATAAATGTCAATAAATGTATTTAAAGTCCTTACAAGGCATCTTCTGCATGAATCATTTGAGCAGTTAAAGCAATATATTTTCCTATATTTCCTTTCAGGCGAGGTAAATAAAAATTAGCGCCCACATCACAAAAATGTCCAAAGCGAGTTTCAGGCATCATAATTTTCGTATTCTCAGTAGCCACATTGAAACGAGATAAGATACTGAAACTAAATGCCCCGCCGACTAAACCGGTAATTAGTATAATAATTTTAAACGAAAGTATGCACTACTTTTTAACATACCCGCCAGACCATCCATAAGTGTAACAACCGGTTTTTTTGCTGTTTCAAATGCATGGAATGCGCTATAAGCAACATCTATAAAACCATCCAGCTCGTGTCTTCTAGAGGGATCATTTATAGCATCGGTGAGAGCTTTTATAGTATATCCGTCAGCATTTTAGAATAGAATAGTATGTCTTTTATAAACATCCTTTTTTTTTTTACCTTTGATATCAGCACCCGTTCCTAAAGCCCGTCCGCGGCCCTTTAAAATTATCAATTGGACATCTTGTGCGTTTTCCCATTCCTCAATTAAAAAAATACTTAAAAAATCTGTTTCATTTTATCAAATATAATAACCAACCTTAAAATACGAAGCCATCATTTTAATCATAGGAAGAGTAAAAGCATTGAGTTTTTTTGGACGATTGAGGATCATAGTACGAGTACTCTGATGGCTTTCCGTTAAAACGGGTTCCTCCTATGAGTATTGAGAATAAGTACACTTTTTTTTTTTTAAAAAAAAAAACATTTATTACTTCAGTAAGAGTATTCTTAAGAATAGGTACTTGAGTAAACTATGTTATAAAAGTCTAAGTATTGTTTGTCTTTAACACAGTTCGTAATTTTACCAAACGCTTGTGAATCAGCGGTAACTGTTTAAAAATAGAAGGAGATACAATAAACTTGTTCATTTTGTTTTTTTAAAAAAAAAGGTCCCCAGTCCCTGAATCTTTAGTCTATCTATTATTTATACCAAATTGAACGATATTATATTTCTCACGATCTTGCAAATAAGAGTGGTCATAATAGTTGGACTTTTAATTTTCGTGTGTGAATGTTACACAGTGATGATATATAGTGCCATTTATTTTTTTAAAACGGATAAAATTTAAAAAGCTTACAGCCAGTTTTTTTACATACTATATTAAGAAAACAGTAGAAAGGGACATGCAAAAAAGATAAATATTGTGGTGTATATTAAACAGAGTTATTATATCAATTCAAGTTCTTATTTTTCTATTTATTTTTGAATTTTCTTGCGCGAAATAAGTTGGAACGAAATTTTTGGCGTGTTAAAATATGTTGTAACAACAAATTGTAAACATGTATATATAAATGATTAAATAGATAATAAAATCAGTCTTTTTTTAAGATAATAACTTTTCTTTCTCTTTTTCTTTATACTATGTTTACTTTTTAAAGGAGCTTACATTTCGTATTCATTTACTATTCTGCTTTTTTTTTTAAGCATTTTCGTTTTTTTTATGTCCGTACAAAAGGATATGTCAAATATAAAGAGTAGCAATAGTTGTTGGTCGTATATCTCCATCATATCATATGCAGGACCACAGGGTTGGTAGCCAATCAAAAAACTTTGAAGTAATTGTATAAATAGCATGAATTAAGTTGTAACAACAAAAATAGGCGAATCTTGACATATTTCATCAATTGCTTTTAGTGAAAATTCAGAACCTTCTTTTTCCAAAGCGTTGAGGTGCTTCGGTCGATTGAGTATTATAGTGCGGGTACTCTTATGTTCTTTTATTATAATGGGTTCCTCCTATTATAACTAAGTATAGGCATACTAAAGTATTCGACTATTTGTTATGTAAGTTACCTCGATTAAAGGAGTGATTTAAACCAAATAATAAGTACGCTTCTATTTTACTTTTTAAAAAAAATAATTACCAAACGCTTTTGGGTTAACAGAAACGGCTTGGAAATGGATATAGGCACAATTAGTTTAATCGTTGTAAAAGTAAGGGCGCGCGAGTATTAATAGTCCCTGATTGGAATAAGAAACAGTTTTGTTTGCTTATCGTATTTTTACACTAAACTTACAATTTTGAAAACAAAAGAAAGAAAACCGCGTTTATATGATCATCCTTAAACTACAACTCTTTTTTTTTTTCTTTGTTCTGGACCAAATAGATATAGTTTCTTAGCTTTTGAGCAGAAAACTTAATATTGGTAAATACCGATTACACGGGATTATTTATAACCGCTATTGGGAGTAATCGACACTGAATTATTTATTTTAAAGTGTAGAAAACATTTCATGATATTTTGGCAAAGGCCAGTACTTGTCAGCACAAATACGTTCCAATTGATCAGACAACAAACGGGTCTTTTCAATAAGTGGTGACAAACTGTAACATGCGTAATCAGCAGCAGCATTTATATCTTCAATCTCAAGAGCTTTAACAAGGTGTTCTTCTAACGTCTCTGCAGATTCTTGTAATCCAACGCAAAGAGGTGTCAATTGCTTCAAATACTTCATCTCTGGTCCAGATTCTTCTCCCAATTGCTTCAAGAAAGAAGCAGACTCGGAAAGCTCACGACGATAACTGAATGCAGAAGGTATCACGTGCTGAATCAACATATCAATTAAAGTCTGCGCTTCCATTTGTATATCTTTAGTGTATTTCTCTGACAAAATATGGAATCTTGATTCTAATTCTGGTTCAGTAAATACACCCAGTCTTGTAAACATAGACTTGTTCTTCTCACTTAAAATACGTCCGAATGCTTCAGGACTCTTGACAATATTAGGAAGTCCTCTCTTAGCTGCTTCTTGTACCCATTCCTCGGTATAATTATCTCCTTCGAATCTAACGTTTTTAGTTTCAATAATATACTTACGGATGACAACAAGCATATCTTCTGTAGAAGCAATAGGTTTATCACCCATCTGTTTCTTAAGATCATCTCGAATTGAAATTAAAGCAGAAGCAATAACAGAATTAAGGATTGTAACAGGGAATGAAGGTGATTGTTTAGATCCAACAGCACGGAATTCAAACTTGTTACCAGTGAAAGCAAATGGTGAGGTACGATTACGATCGGTCATATCACGACTTAACTTGGGTAAAGTAGCAACCTTGAGATCGACTGTAGTACCCGTAACACGAATATTTTTGGTTTCAGTACCTGCCAAAAACTTATTTACTGGACGTCCTTCCTCAATAGCGTTCAATACCTCATTCAATTCAGAGCCCAAGAAAGCAGAGATGATACCTGGAGGAGCTTCTTGCGCACCTAAACGATGATCATTAGAAGCAGAAGCAACACCAGCACGTAAAAGGTCACCGTGATCATGTACACCCTTAAGACAAGCAACCAAAAAGATCAAGAAACGATAATTGGTTTCGGGAGACGATGTGGGAGTTAAAAGATTGTCTCCGCGATCAGTAGATAAACTCCAGTTACAATGTTTACCTGATCCGTTAACTCCCTTAAATGGTTTTTCGTGAAACAAACATTTGAGTTTATACTTGTGTGCAACACGATGCATGATGTCCATCGTCAACAAGTTGTGGTCAACCGCAAGCATGGCTTCCTCAAAGATGGGAGCTGCTTCAAATTGACATGGTGCTACTTCATTATGTCTTGTCTTGATAGGAACACCCAATTTAGCCAATTCGAGCTCAATTTCACTCATAGCGGCCAAAACACGGGTAGGAATCTTACCAAAATAATGATCTTCCATTTGTTGATGACGAGCAGGTAATCCACCGATTAAAGTACGACCACAGTTTTTAAGATCTGGACGCAAAGAATACAAAGCTCTATCAATCAAGAAATATTCTTGTTCTGTTCCTAACGTAGTGAAAATCTCCTTGGTACGAGGGACATCTAAAAAAAAAAAAAAAAAAAAAGTTAATCTATCTCCATCTCTATATATATCTCTTTACTGAACTCATCAGTTGTGTGTGCTTACCATCCTCGATTGGCTCAATAAGGTTAAGAACTTCTAATGCTACCTTAGAAATTACTGAAGAAGATTTCAAGAGAACAGACTTTTCATCAAGTGCTTCACCATTATAAGAGATAAAAACAGATGGAATATAAAGAATCATAGTACCATGAGGCCCTTCTTGAAGGAACATAGGACTAAAGACAAAAAAAAAAAATTTGTACTGTTAGTAGCTACTTACTTATTTTTATTCACACACAATTTATTTACCTTTTCGTATCCCAAACTGTATATCCACGAGCCTCAAATGTTGTACGCATACCTCCTGAAGGGAAAGAAGAAGCATCAGGTTCAGATTGTAATAATTCTGATCCAGAAAAAGTTTCAAGGGCAGTAACCTAAAGAGAAGTTAATTTACCAATGAATTTTTTTTAATATGTAGATATATATTTACATCAGGCAAACCATTAGTAAAAGTGGTTTTTAAAGACAGGAAAGAATCATGTTTTTCAGCAGTAGAATCATTTAAAGGTTGGAACCAATGGGTGAAATGTGTGGCGTTACGTTCCAGAGCCCAAACTTTGGCTGCATGAGCAATAGCGTCCGCCGTGACCTTATCTAAAGTTTGACCACCACGCAGCTGGTTTGAGAACGTCTTAAACACAGGCTTAGGTAACCTATTCGACATTTCCCTGGTACCAAAGACATTTTTACCAAATATTTCGGAAATAAGTTCATGTTTACCATTAACAGAAGGAAAATCGACCTCACGTTGAGTTCTAGCGTATACACCAGTAACAATATTTACACGAGCTTGTTGAGACATTGCTATTAAGTAAAATAAAATAAAGAAGAAGAAAAGAAGTTTATTTGAATTGATCTTTATTAGTAAAAAAAAAAAAAAAAAAAAAAAAAAAAAAAAAAGGAAAAAAAGATAAAGATAAAGATGTCAAGTCACACGCATAATATATAGATAACCTCACTTTGTTTTCTATCAATAAAACAAATATTCATTTTGGTCTGGAACGATATAAAGTTTTCCCACTAGCTTAAAAAAAACTTGGCAGATCAAAAAATCAATTTTAGGAGTTTATAAAAATGCCTAGCAAATAGTACTGTTTTTGCTCTATATTCATTTATGTAAAGAGTCTGCTTTTTTATTTCAATTAATATATACGTAAATATATACATATATCACTGCGTGAACTTGCTTTCTTTTTTTTTCTTTTTTTTTTTAACGAGGTCATTTATGACTGGACGATTACATCAGTGTAACTATACATTATAGGTCAATTATCGATCATATCTTAATTGATTACGTCCATTTACATAAAAGCTTCCCCTCCTCCCCCTAACGAATTCTTGGAATAATATCACACCAATGAATGATCAGAAAGTAATATATATATAAAAAAAACTACGTGTAGTTTAAAAAAAACCGCTATAAAAACTAGACACGGGAATAAACGCACTAGGTGATCGGGTTTTCGCAATCAGTTGAAACTAAACCAAAAAAAGAACTTTTTTTTTTTTTAGTATATGCACTATTTAGTAATTAAATTGGCACTTACTTTTTTTGTCTTATAATGAAATTACCAGGAATAATAGTGCTTTATAATTATTTCCTTACATATTTACATATTAAAACAAGGTGTATCTTTTTTTATTTTATAAAATAGTCTATCTCTACACGTGAAATATTCATCAAATTATACTGTCATTAGCAGCCTTATTTAATTGAAGCACTAACTAGGTCACATGAATGATGTACAGTGCTGACTGGTTCAAATGGAAGATAAATACATTTGTATCCTCTACTAGCAATTAAACTATTAGCTTCCATGGAAGAAATAATAGCTATTCAGAGATTGATATGACAGTGCTATTATAAACAGGTTATGATTAAAGTTAAAGTTTATCTAGATTGGCATATTCATGTATATTGGTTATTTGAAAAAAAGTAAATTATAAAAAAATATACATTATTCTTATTAGTATTCTTTCAAGACTTAAAATTAAAGATGATAATTACTGTTGTACTATCTTTTCACAGTCTCAAAGTAACACACATGGTCAAAATTTTATTAAATTCGGACAACCCTTTTTTCTTCTTCTTGATTATAAAGAGTACGCACATATCAATAATTTCTATGATGAATTATATCGTGTATTTAAAAAAATACAAAGAAAATTGGAACAAAGATGATGAATTCTTTTAATCAGAATATATAAATTTACTAATGAAAGATATGAAAGATATGATAGAAGATTCAGTCATGCCAATCAATTCTCTATATCTTTGTGTCGTATTATTCAGTTTTGTTTTTCCTGAGCTTCTACCATCGCGGACTTGGTTGTCAATGAGGCTTAGGAATACTTCAACAAAAAAGGCCTTGTCGACAAAGCTGTTCAAGTCGAATTCAATATCTATCGCTAGTTCCTTTAAAAAGATATATTTGACAAAGGCAAATGTATGTGTGACCGCTTTGTTTATTATATCCACTAATTCATGCAACGGCTGAATATATGACGGCTTCCGTATATTATTTATAGTTATTTTTACTACCATGACTTGTTTACTTGTTATGTTTACAGGTCGGACTGTATATAGTTATCCTATCCACTATTCGATATAAGGGTAAATTCGATTGAAGGGTGTATTTCCTCACCCTTAAATAGAGCCGCTACTGTAACGTGTTTAATATGCCAAACGGCAGACAATTAAATTTTACATGCCGTGCCTATAATATACGATATTACATTATGGATACCCGTGGCACTATATCGAACTAAATAAGAAGAGTACGAGTTCTGTTTAAAAGCTTACAGATATGGGTTACATAGCTCTTGACTATTAATAAGAATTTTTTCTTCACTGGAAAATAAAGTCTCTGGCCCTTATGCTTATTTACCATTTGTAGGACTATTTGGCGTTTGAATGCATACATTATTTTCTAGGTCATTCGTGATATATAATCATAGGAAATACTTCGTTTATTGTATTCGCGCGCCTGGATGAATCACTTTACGTGTATAATAGCGAATGTTGTATTTTAATATCACCAGGATCAGCTTTGACCTATTCAATTTAAGTAGAGGTACATAGTTTAGATATAGACTGTTTAAAACGTTCCTGAGCTATATTCAAAGAAAATATAATTTCAATTTCTAATTCGTCGAAGGTACACGAATTTCAGATCCATTTGAAAAAGAAGCACCTTCCTTTCTATTTAGCCAAGAGGCTTAGATCAAGTTCGTAATAGGTAGGTTATTATGATACTGAAAGAATCATACACTTTATGAACCAGCCCTACCAAAACTTTGATTTCAAGTTACACCGTAAAAGCCACACCTGAACCGCATTCTCCCCCTTTTTCTTTCGCTAAACTTCATTGTTTCTGACTCTTTTCTTTTTCACGCCATCCACCTGATTAGAATCAACGTAATGGGTTATACTGAAAAGGTGTGCTGTTGCGTTCCTGTTAGAATGGGTGTATTCATCATGTCATTCTTAATATTTGTAAGTTAAACCCGGGAAAACTTACTTTTTTTTTTCGAGAACAATAGAACAATCACAACATAAGGATTAGAATGATTTCCAACTAACTTTAGTTCTCTTTATCTAGTTTGTTTATTTCTCAGTAACTTGTATTATGTTTTACTATAGAACGGGTATATAAAAAAATAAGGCAAAAATAGTCAAGGATATTCTAATTTTAATTCAACTCTTAGAATTTACTCAGTGGTCAACACTTCAACAAAATGTTGATGCGCCCTTGACTGTAGAGGTTTTCAACGGAGTATTCTTTTCTTTTATAACAGCATTTATTATTTATTGTATTGTATCCATTGTGGGTATGGTAGCTATTGTTTTGGTAAGAGATCAAAAAAAAAAAAAAAAAAAAAAAAAAAAATTCGGTAGATATATTTTAACAATGTACAATAGCAACATAGAAAACTAGTTCGTATATACCACATTGTCAACTGGTTTTTTGTTTTATTATTATTTACTACGACTATTGCATTTTGGAGTTACTTTAAAACAAAGCAGAATGCTTATGTTAATGACTGTCAGGATATTTACAATATACGAAACAATGCCACTTCAAATCCAATTTATACATCAATTCAAATACCCGGGAAACAAATCGTGGCTGGTGGATCAGATAAGTCCGAGTGTATGCAATTCATCAAGACCTTGGTGATCGCTTCTGGTGTGTGTGTCTTCTTATTTGACTTTTTACAGGTAAATAATAATTATTATTATCATTATTTTGATATTATTATCATTATTTTGATATTAATATCTTTTTTTTTTCTTTTTTACAAATTAAGCTTTATTGGGCTCGTTCCATCGGTAAGTACGCAATTACGCTAAAGAAACACTATCAACACCAAAGATTGCAAGTAAACGATGATGATTTGCTTTCTGTGAGAAGTGATTAAATATACCAAACAGCTATATCATTTTTAAATCATATCTACTTTTCTTTTCTGTAAAACGCACACTGTATTCTAAATAAAAATAAACGCATACCAAATCAACCTTCGTACCCGTCTATTAATAGACAATAGTCAAATGTAGCGCCACAAATTTTCTCACACTTCAATCTCGGAGACGATTCGAAATTAAGAGAGGGGTGGTTTATTAGATATACTTTCGAACATGTTTATATTTCGAATAAAGGGGTTTAACGAAATCTTGCTAAAGCGTTTAAGAGAAGTAAATAGGAAGAACTGGCTTAAAAGTTCTCTGCCAAATAGCCACCCGCCGATATATATAAAAAAAGGGGTTTCCTTTGAATATCGACCAGAAATTCTGAGAATATAAATGCATTAATGTATTACAATCGTTACCCATAGCAGCGATAGAAATATTATTCAATATAAGTATTACTTTAACTCTTTTTTCTCCCTTTTACTAATGTATCCGCAATATTCTTAATGAAGCTTATTGTTCTCTAATAATAAACTTACGTTCGTTTTTAATGTACCGATACTATTTAACACTTATGATTATGTAATACATTCAGGGAAAACAAAATGCTTCTAACGATATATTCGATTAAAATAGATCAATGTCATTATATTCTGAAATACTTTATCTGCTTTATTTGGATAATTTACATTTTTTCTGCTACTAAACGCTCAGAGATATCCCATAGCTTTTTAGCCAATTCTTCATTTTCAACTTCTTCGTGTAAAAAGTCTGTATTGATGGCATTATCGCAATAGAATTTACCTTTGACAACATTATCCGAGATAGAGCAAAAGACTCCTGTTGATGCACCAACTGTCAAATCCTTTCGTGTCACTACTTCACGTATACATAATTTATAGTTTCTCATATTACTAAGGATATCCCAAACCATTGCAACTGAAATATCACGAAGTAAACTTGAGTCTAACATGACGTTTCCAGGATGGATACTAACAGCAGTAATATCTACTCCCTCTGCATCAAATCGACGCTGCAATTCGTTGGCGTGATAAATATTGGCAAGTTTTGTTTGTCCGTAACTTATCATGGTGCTAAATCCATCTTTCTCGCCATTTAAATTATCAAAATCAAGTCCTTTCTTTGGTAAGAACTGAGAATTGGTACAAGAGCTCACATTGATGATCCGAGAAGGTGCACTAGCCTTGATCTTTTCTGTAAGGAGTTGGACAAGAAGAAAATGACCTAAATGACCCACACCAAATGTCATTTCAAAACCATCTTTGGTAAATGCTTTAGTGGAAGAAATTACCCCAGCGTTATTCATAAGTACGTGCAATGGAAGATCAAGTTCTAGAAACGATTGCGCAAATAGTTTGATCGATGAAATATCAGATAAATCCAATTGCATAGGAACTAAATCAGCTTCAGGTACAGTTTTTTTAATATGTTCTATTGCTCCATAGGCCTTTTCAAGAGTACGACACGGAATGATTATTTTTGCACCCGTACTGGATAGAATACGAGCGGTTTCTAATCCTATACCAGAATTGGAACCAGTAATAATGAATACTTTTCCTGTTAGGTTGGTATTGTAGATTTTAACTAGCTCTTCGCCAGAAGTGTTCCATTTAATTTTTGTATTCGTTGTCATACCGATTTTTTAAAGATAAAAGAAAGAAAAAGAAAAGAATGTATTTAATTGGAAAGATATACTAATCGTAATCCAGGTACACAAAAATAGTGCAGAGGAAGAGATCACAGGCCCATTTTCCTAAAAACAGGAGTTTTTCGTCATATTGTACTTCCACTCTCAATTTACCAGAATCTGGTAAATTGGGAGTGGAAGTACAATATATAAAAAAAACGGTTTATATATTTTTAAAAGACACGAGAAGATAACTATTATAGGCAAAATTAAATGACATGTGTGTTTCGATCGAAGATGGTAGTGTATCACCAACCTAATCTCTCTCTCTCTCTTTCTTCTTACAAACAGGACTTTAAGCAATCTTGATATAGGTTTTTGGGGCTTGTTGGCATTCGGTTATATTATGGTAATAGGAAAAGAATAAAACAGACATGTGGATTAAATATAGCTTTTTTTTTTCGTGTATCTAACATGATCAAATTTCCTCTCCTATGACGTTGTTCCTAGACGATTAAAACGAAAATTGTGTCATATTTAAATACAAAAAAAGCGGAAATATGCGGATTGTATTTTTTTTTTTCGCGGCAGTCGTAATAAGATCTATGATTTGCTAGGTGTTTCTGGTACCTGAATTTTATAATTTGATATGTCACAGATCAATTCGGGGAAGGAGAGGCGGGTTTAAGTGTGATTATGTCGTGCATGAATTTACATATACAATACTTTTCTTTTTTTTTTACTGTTGGAAGCTGTTATAAAATACAATTGAAAAAATAATAAATGGGTATCGGTATACATTTGTCTCGCTACTGAAAAAAAAAAATAGTTGCGTTTTTTTTTTGTCAAGTACTGTTGTTGGCGTAATCTATATATATCTCAAAGTAAATAAATGAAATAAAAAGGTACAAGATTCTCGTTTGATCATTGCAAGCTCTTTTGTAAACTAATGGAGAAAAATACGCTTTAAAAGAAGAAGGGACATTCAATTGCGTTTTACACCTTACGTGACTCGTATTAAGGGAAAATAAAAAATTTTAGGTGTGCAATGTGGCTTAGAATACAGCCAAAATCAAGGCGGGATACAGGAAAATTTTTGCTCCCTCTCTTTTTCTCATAGAAATTTCAACCATGTCTACTTTCGAAAAGGTAAATTTTGAAAACATAAATTCGAAACTCATCAAGTGTGTTTGCCTTTTTTTTTTTTTTTTTTTTTTTTTTTTTTTTGAGTGTCAGCATTAAGTGGTTACTAACATGTTTTGCCTTTGTTTTTATTAGACTATTGTTATCGATGGCAAAGGTAAAAAGAGAGAGAGAGAGAGATATGAAACAAGTGGAGTGTAAAAAAAAAAAAAGAGAAATTGCAATGACTGATACGTTTATACACGCTTTAAATAGGTCATTTGTTAGGTCGTCTTGCCAGTATCATTTCTAAGCAAGCTCTCAATGGCCAAAAGGTTGTTGTTGTTAGATGTGAAGCCTTAAACGTTTCCGGTGAATTCTTCCGTAACAAGTGTATGTAAACTATTTATTTTTATTTTCACAGAGAGAGCGAGAGAGAGAGAGAAATTTGATGACCAACGAGGTACACGTAAAAGAAAAAGCAATCGAGTTTTCAGTTCACTCGTAGAAAAAAAATAATGTTGGCATTAAACAAAATACGCGCACATAGAGAGATAAATAGAGAGAGAGAGAGAGAGAGAGAAAGGGAGGAACCTTGTTTTTTGTATTAATGTTTTTTATTTGTTATTAGTGAAGTACCATGCTTACCTCAACAAGCGTTGTCTTGTCAACCCCACTCGTGGTCCTTTCCATTTCCGTGCTCCTTCTCGTATCTTGTATAAGGCTATCCGTGGTATGGTTCCCCATAAGACTGCCCGTGGTGCCGCTGCCTTAGATCGCATTAAGCTTTTCGAAGGTGTCCCCGCTCCTTATGACCGTGTTAAGCGTATGGTTATCCCTGCCGCTCTTCGTGTTCTCCGTCTTAAGCCCGGTCGTAAGTATACCACCATTGGTCGTATCTCTCACGAAGTTGGATGGAAGTACCAAGATGTTGTTGCCAAGCTCGAAGAGAAGCGTAAGGCCAAGTCTGCTGCTTACTACCAACGTAAGACCGCTCTCGCTGCCATCCAAAAGAAGGCTGTTGAGTCCAAGGCTGATTCCCTCAAGGAAATCAACTCTGCCATCGCTGCTCTCGGCTATTAAATTCCTTTTTGGTTTTCAATTCTTTGAGAAATTAAAAATAAATGATACTTAAAAAAACATTATTTTTGACAGTTGCGTAAAATCATGATCTGATTATCGGAGTTTTCAATATTTTTTGAAGTGATTTTAAAAAGGCTTTTGGTCTTCATGTAGTTAGCGTCTGGACGACTGAAAAAACCGTCCGGGCGCTGACTGGGGGAAGACCTTTTGTATGTTCTAAAGAGCTGTGAGGGGGAGATTTTTTTTTTTGATAAAAAGGATAAGCATCGTACAAGAAATGTAGACATAATTATCGTCGCATGAAATAAGTTCGATAAGTACAGACGAGCGTATAGATAGATACAAAACAAAATTGTGGTATAATACGTCTTAAATCTTTTTTTATCAACGTACTTATTCCAACCATATCAAATTGATATTTTCCCTTCGCTTACTCGCAGCGAAAAAAAAAAGATAACCCTGTTAAGATGGTTCCATACACTACGCTGTGTTTTTTAATTATCTCTTTCTTGGTATTGCATGCAAGTATGAAACTTTGTACTCAAGTGTTAAAACAGATATATCTACTCTAAACTGTCTATGTGTTATGGGCCGTGTAAATCGTCTTTATTTCTTTGAGATACGGAAAGAGCTTGAAGTTCTGGGGGAAACGCGCTTAAAAGCACATGTATTTGAATTAACTAAACTACTGTCTACGTTATCAATGTAACTATATCAGATGATACCGTCGCTAATTCCAGACTCAAAATTTATTATAATGTATAAACGTCTAAGATCAAATAAAGGCTGATGTAATAATGCATTGGTTAGTCACAAGTGAGACATAAACCAGGTGCAACCATATAAACATTTGTACCAAGATTATGTTGCACAATTAGATGGGAACCTTGGAATCCCTTGAAAAAGCCGTTTTGACCCGGGTAGTAGGTATATAAAATATAGATCTATTTATTCTATAGAAAAGTATACCCAACAAATATTTCTAGATATATCATAGGTATTTTTATACAAATAAGTTATTGAGTTTGATACAAAAGAACCTTTCGGCAAAGTAATTTTATTAAAAGAGAAAAAAGAAATGACATGGGCTAACTTCCGTGCGCTGCTATTATGCAGAAAATCACGTTCGAAGGGTATGATCTCAGCAAGGAATTAAAAATTCCAAGCACCCCTAGTGCCGGTCGAGAAGAAATGAACCAATTCCAACCAACAAAAAAACCTGCTTAAAAAAAGAGAAAGAAAGAAAGAAAGTTAACGCCAAATATCATTAGAAAATTTAAGCTTGCTCTTCTTGTGCTTGTCTAGCAAGAGAAGCACGAGCAGCATAGGCAGCCTTTTGACCAGAGATTAACATGGCTCCAAAAGTAGGACCCTAATAAAAAAGTGTTAGTACGTGATTTTCTTCTACCCTGGGGGAGGTACTATTTCGCGAGTTATTATACCATTCGAGGTGCACCATCGAGCTCAGCAAGCTCCATACCCTAGACAATAAATTAGAAACACATTTATATATAAACATGCAAATTAAAATACATACGGTAACAACCATACCAGGTACAACTTCACGAGTGTATCTAACAATATCATCTTCAGCAGCATTCATATCAAGAGATAGCATTCCTTTGTTTTCCTTGATCAAACCAATGGATTCCAATCTCTTAACACCACTAGCACCCATAGGTCCATCGTGACCGGTACCAGATACAACAACCTTGGCTTCAATAACATTAGGGTCCATGCAAGACTGCGTGTTATGGTTAAGGGTAACCAGGGTCCAGTTGGTGACAACACCAGAAACCTTTCCGTTCTTGACAATCAAGTCTTCAACAGCAGTGGCATTAAAAAGTTTAACATTAGGACGCATTAAAAGCTTGGACAAAATGGTAGAAGTAAACAAAGCAGCATGCTTGACAACAACATAGTTCTCTTTTTCTTCATAAGGAACTTCAAGTTCATCAAGGAATTTATCAGCAGGCTTACGAACAATCATGGCAGAGAAGAGTTGACCGCCTAACCAACATCCACCGCCGGGAGAAACGCTTTGCTCGATAATAGCAATCTTCAAGCTAGGATCCTTGGATAATTCCCAAGCACAAGAGAGACCGGCACTTCCACAACCGACAATAACAACATCAGATTCTGCGTAGTAGAGCATATCGTTCATGTAACGGGTTACCATTTCACGAGAGACTTGAGCTTCACGGATAGGAGAAAACTTGTAGCCGTCAAAGTCTTCTAACGTTTGGTCAGGCTTGAATTCATCACCACCAAGACGGTGACCAGAAGCGAGACTAGTAGTAGTAGCTGTAGCTGTAGCAGACATGTTTTTTTTAGAAATAAAAAGAGTTGTTAATTATTTACTAGTCAGCTTGAAATAGTGGGTTTATATAGACGCGAAAAAAAAAAGATAGATGGAGATGTTTGTTTATGGTCACGATGACTGCAAGACCCATCTTTTTCGGCCTCTTTTTCTTGTGGGACTCGGAACGGAGTAGAGAAAGTATTATGTGATATCGTAGATGCATACTTTTTTTACAATGCGGGTAAAGTTTTTTATTTTACTTTGGGTTAAACTGCCGAACTGTGTGTGTGTTTTTTTTTATTCCGCAAGTGTAACGTCCCTTTTTTTAATTAGTTTGGGGGGGGGGGGAGATAACATATGTACAGTTTCACTTCCCAACATTGCAAGTGTGAAAAATGTATAACAAATAATTAACTTTTTTTATTTTATTCCAAAACTGGTTCCTTGTAAATACAATAATGTTATGAGTCTCTATTTCTTTCTCTTTCTCTATCTATATCTCTTTCATTATGGCAGAAAGACAGAGAATATTAATCTCTTACATAAAAAAAAAAAACAATTATATATATAAACGCACGATTTGTAAAAAAAAAAAAATAACTTTTTTTTTATGGCAGTTCTCCATCTTCCATTTCTATTCTTCTGTTAGAACTTCGTGCTTTTGGTTCAGATATTATATCTCTACCTTCCATGTCTATTCTTCTCTTTACACCACAAGTTTTGGAATCAGGCTCCATATCTTCGTCATCATCTACAATAAAGATAAACCCGCTCTCATCCATTATCTCATCATTGGCTTTATTTCGTTGATTATCCACCACCGATATATGACTCTCATCATGATTTCCTTCATCAAACCCAAACTTAAACCATCGTACGTATGTATTATCAACTCGTTTCGATTTTCTGGCACTGAACAAGCTTAGACTGATCGGTCCATCGTTATCATGCGGTGGATCACTGGCATAATCCTCAAGCCATTCCCATGGTTTGCTTTGATCTAAACAGGTTTCCAAGTGTTGTTGTTGTAATTGAGGGTCATTGGTTGGCGGTAATCCAAGCATTGAAGACGCTAATCGGGTATTGGCCAAGTAAACATTATGTGTCAAGAATGGCATAATACGTTTGACTCGGCTGTGAAACATGGCTGGTACAGACGTTAATTCGCTATGCATAGAACCAAGTAAAATCAAGCTAGCCTTCTTCAATTCTTTAGGAACCTCTATTTTTTTAAAAAAATAAAAAGGTTTAAATGTGAGTAATTACTATCTTCTTAAAAAATAAAATAATATTACACATTACCATCAATCAATAATGATACAAAATCAAGTGCAAATTCAAAGAAACGTTCTTGACTACCGTTACCATGTACAACAGGATTCTATAATAAATAAAGTTAGTTTATGTGACATTGATATTAAGAAAAAAAAAAAAACTTACGCCAAGTAACGGAACAAGAACTCGAATCCACTCTAAAATATCGCATTCATCTTCTTTTGGGTGTTCCCAAATTAAAGATGCAAAAGGCACAACAAGTCGTAATCGAATCAACAAACTAAAAAAAATAAATATATAGTTTAGTATGGTGACATCTTAAGTAATTTTTTTTTTTTGATATTTACCTGGCACGAATATCTTGTAAAGAAAGCTTCATAGCATCTATCACTTCATCACCCATACTCTCTGGTAATCCTTCTGTGACTAATAATGCAATTGCCATATCCTATTTTTTTTTTTAAAAAAAAAGAGGGGTTAAAATAAAATCACTGTAACGCAGCAAAAACTACTTACCACATTATTTTTAACAAGTAAAAGTGCATTAGCAGCATCTGAATAACAAACATTACTGCCTTGCATTACTTTATAAATAGACATGCCACTCTTAAACCGACTAATCTGTCTAAATACAGTTTTGACAAGATCAATCTTCTTTTCATTTGACCAAACATTTTCAGCCAACATGTGTTGTGTAATATTCAAAAAAGCTTGGCTTCGGTAAGCATATTTGGTAGAATCAAATGGTTTGCCAGGTTCTGTTACTTGCATAAGTAACACATTGTTAGGGAAACTCTGCGTAGGGTCTCCAGCTAATAATCGCTCACCATGATGCAAGAGTTCCAGCAAAACTGGCTCACGTAACTCATGTATTAAATTCTTAAAGAACTGGAATCGTCGTTGTGCTTTTACGGGATCTGTATCTTCTTTACCGTCTAATAAAACCACATCGTAGAAAAAGTAAACAAATGATTGCAAGTCCTTATTGGGTGAAGACACCGTTTCTGTAGGTGTAGTCATATCCATTGAAATATCATCTCCAAGAATATGCGGGTTATTGGGATTTTGTGAACTTCCGTCTGATAAAGAAATGTTATCCAGTAACAGATTGACTTGAACCCGACATTGTGCTTCGTTCCACTGACTAACGTTTAAAAACACTCTATGAAGTTTATCTACAAAATCAGGTGTACTCTCCTGCACAATACCACGTTCACTGACTAGGTTATTACCTCCGATCAGTTCATCGACGATATTTAACATTTTCTTCTTCATACGCTTTTCTGTTGTAGCTTCGGCTTCACGTGCTGCAAATCGCTGATATACTCCGTTCAAATCTCGAAGACATGCTTGTCTAAACCAAGCAATTTGTAGTAAATCTGCTCGAAGCATCACCAGGTCCTGTAATAAACTAGAACTCAACGGTAAATTCGTGGCAATCATGACTAGTCGTTCCATTAATCCAAACATGGGCTCAATACGATCTAAGCTACTAGCAAGTTGAGACTGTCGCTGTACTTCTAATCGATAAAACTCTTCTATGTGTAGCTGCCAAGGTGAAAAAGTAGATACCTCTTCTGCTTTGCATTGATTACCAGTTTGTACAATTAAAAGTCGAATCAAAGCAATCAAATTTTGACAAAATACGACCAATTTACTTTCCTCTGCATAATTCTGTTGCCCTTCGCGCCCTACGCGTTCAAACCAAGGCAGTGCAAATTGTCTTACCACTGTCCCAAGACTGACAACATTATAAGATACAAGAATAGCTACAAAAATAGGAATCCAAGAGCATTCTTGATTCATATCCTCAAAAACGACCTCATTGTTACAAAGCCAATGTATGACTGGTTCGTCTGCTTGGCCAGTCAGCACGGTATGATTAGCAACATCTTTAATGACACTAGCAAAGACACGCAAGATACGATGAAAATCAAATAAAGCGGGCGATATCGATTTTTGATGTAATTTAACTTCTTCTGTAATATTTCTTTCTTTGGCGACGATACGTAATACATCCCCAGCGCTTTCTAAAATGGCACCGATCCAGCCGGTAGCATTTTGAGACGGTACGCATAAAGATTCAGATACTAGTTGTAATAAATTGGTGACAGGTTCCTTGGCAAGTTGTGAAAGTTCATCTTTGACAGAGACACCACTGCTATACCGACCTCTCAGTTTTGATTTCACTTGTAAATCTTGTTGTAATTGCGATCGAACCATTTCGTCCATTTGATATCCTTCTTGTACAAGTTGAACCATATACATCATAATACATCGTTCTCGGTTACCACGACTGCTAAGGCTTACGTGTTTCGACCATACTGTATTAGCAACTCGAATTCCATTATTTGTAAGTTTCCAATAATTAGAGTATTTACGAAGTGTATCAATGATATAGGGATACAAGCTGGGATCGTTTGATTTCTCTAATACCCATAATGCTGTTTCGGTAATACTAAGATAATCTTTAGCGTATTCCATAATCCGAATGATGGTAACGTATTGTCTAGTATTTAATAAGCAAGACCCAGGCGATGTCATGACTCTCCAATTATCTTCTCCAATTCTAAAAAAAAAAGTATGTGAGGTTAGATGAAATTGATACGATTTTTTTTTTTTTGCACTTACTGTATACTTTTGACAACAAATTTCTTTACTTCATTTAATAGCCAATAACTAGTAAAATTCAATACTGAATAACGAGTAGTAGAATCCATAATATGTACAAAGTCATTCTTTATCTCGTCAGAAAAAGCCAATTCATACGATTGTAAAGAGTCTGTAGGTACAGGCTGTGTCATTTCTTTAGCTTCAGCTCCAAACAAACAATCGGTATTTTGGTGGTCGAAACCAGTGACAGCAAGTCTAGCTAGATGTTTTAATTTATCTAGAGCTTCTATCTCTACTTTACTATCGCTGTCATTTTTAGTTCCATATAATGCTACACGTCTTTGATTCACCAAGTAAGGCGGCGCTGGATTCAGTAAAGGGAAAGATGCCAAATGATGTAAGCATTGTTGGATATGACGCACATTACGACGTTTTGGTTCAAGATCACCTCTAGCAATTAATCTTAATAAATACTTTTGATAAGAGAATAAATGTAATCGGATCAAAACATCGAATAAATAAATAATGGGTGTATTGGCTTTTTCTTCTTCTGACAAAGATTGTAAATCTATATCAGTCTTACTTTTTGCAGCAGCTTCATCATCAAGGAATCGGATTAAAGCATCTTGTAATAAAACCTTATTCTCTTGTGTTTTGTCTTGTTCTCTCCATTTTAACAAGATAGAAGCAACAAGGTATGCTTTCCAATCACCATAACGAGATTCACTAGTAGCCCAACGACACATGATGTTAATCAACTTGATAAATGTTTGTGGTTGTAGTCGAGTAGTTCCAAATATTGATTTTGCAGCTGACTTTGCAGAATGACCACGTATATCAACCCAGGTATCGTTATCTAATAACAAACCAGTAATACTATCTACATTTCTACCAATACTATCTAAAATATGTACCACACGCTCTTCATAAACCCCTTCGTGTATAGTTGTTGATGTGGGTAAAGATTCTTCCACATGTGTTTGTTTGGTTGGTTCCACATGATCTGGTCTCATCTCGTTTTCCTCCAATGTGCCACAAAATACTTCGTTACGTGCTTTTATCATTGTCCAGTATACTTTCATTACCCGTGAAACGTCGGGTAAGTTATTTGTTAATTTTTGTTTATTTTCATCACCCAAGATCATATCGAATAAATATCTGTATTGGTGATACAATTTAGGTACTACAAACATGTCTGGTGTAGAAAGAAATAGAGACTACATATATAGAAAAGTATTTTAAGCCCACCTTGAATTAATCACTGTTATATTTATATATCTAACCTGTAATAAATTCTCAATATCATTTTGTAAACCTCGATGTACACCTAATCCTATCGAATCCATTTGTGATTGACCCATATATTGTGCAAGCTATAATGTGATATTAATAACAGAAATAATAGCCGGTAATATTTTAACTTACAGCACTGTATGACTTGATCAAGGTCTCAATCAATAGTTTTGTAAGTGTTCTGTTTCTCTTATACTCATCTACATAATCTTGAATGATGCCTGTCAATACTAACCACATGACTTCAAATGATCCACTTCCAGCCAATGTGTCCAATGTCCATTTTAAAAAGGTCCTTTGATCCAGTAAACCTTCGAAATATTGCCAGCGCGCCAATTTTACACTATATGACCATCTCTGCTCAAACCTAGTTCTATGTTCAGGTGTTACCCAAGGTTTAGGTGTACTATCATGATGATTGGATTGATTATAACTTTTAAATCCACGTCCAGGCGTACCAACAGGTGGATGAGGACTAGCTGCATTATTTGATATAGGTATTAACTCGCTCAATTGCTTTCTTAAATGACTAGTTACTGTAGCTGTCCATTGAATAGGTTGAGATCCCATTGATGTAGCTGCATTACTAGCACTACGTTGACTCTACAAGTACATACACAACATAATTTTTTTTAGTTTCTTCCATCCTTTTATATTATTCATTTACTCACCATTTCCGAAAGGCCGACAATCTTTATATACCAAGTTGCTCTTAAAAATGGAACTTGCTTTGATGCTAATGTCTCTAATAATTTTTCACCTTTAAACCCGTGAGGTACGTTTCGAGCAAGCTTCCGTAATGGCACAACACCTTCGGCTAATTCCTGCATCCATTGCTCTCGCTTTGAATCAATTAAGGTGGTTCGAATAGGTGCTTTAAACGATGAAGGTCTAATAATGCAAGTTAACTAATTGATTTTCCGCTTCATCATATGTTTATCTTTTGTAGTAACTTACCCAGTAATACAAGCTGCTCTACTTTGACGCTGTAATACATCCACCATAAAGTTACCTAATTCCCCAAGTAAGCGTTGATCATCTTGCAATTTTCCGTAAACAATGTCATGAGCGCATGTATGTTCATTCTACATACACAAAAAAAAAAAAAAAAATAAGGGGTTACAAACAAAAACAAAAAATGACATTTCACTTCGAAAAATAGAACTAATTCTTACAGAAACTACAGGCCTATCAACAAAACCATGACGAACATTAGATTCAGTTAAATTGTCTTCGTCCTGTCCAGGTCGTTGGGGAAACATGCCCGGAAAGCCCAAAGAGGGCATTGTTTTACTGAGAGGTGGTTTACGAGGAGGAGGTTGTAATGTATACTTCTTTAACGGTATATTTTGAGTATGCTTAGGAATGTTGGGTGAATGGTAGCCGGGGGAAGATGAAGTTGAATAAGGAGAGGCCATGGATGGAGTATTACCATATTGAGTCTGTTGATTAGCATACTGCACATTGTTACTTTGTTGTGGAAATGGAATATTCAAATTCTTATTGTTTCCTGCCGCATTTTGATAAGGTTGATTAGAAGTATAACGCGCGTATTGAGCTAATAACGAGTATGTAATTAGTAATTCCTTTTTTTTTTTTTTTTTTTTTTTTACTAAATAAAAAAACTGGTTGTATAATTTACGTTGATGTCTACCCGCCATCGTCTTTTTTTTTTTTGCGTTTTTTTATTTTTTTTTAATTACTATTTTCTGGTATTCTTCACTTGCTAATACTTGTTTTTTGAGAATATTTTACTCTTTTCTATTTATTTCGTCCTTAAAAAGAAACAGGTTGTATTATACAAAAGAGAAAAAACAGCAAAAAAAAAACCACACGCACAATTAGAACGATTGAATTTATTAGCGGGGAGTGGAATTTTTTTTTATAATTATAAATTTGCAACATCCACACGATCATTATCATCACCAAGAAGATGGTGATGATTGACACTTGTTTCGTCATCTTCATCCTTTTTTAATTCAGTTGATACTGACTCTGCCTCCGCTTCTGCTGCTGCTGCTGCTGCTGCTGCTGCTGCTAATTTAGCTTTTCTGGCAGCTCTAAAATGAACCATTTTACGATGCTTGGTCAATTGACCTGTGGTAACGAAACTCTTATGACAACCATCAATACCACAAACTAATTTCTTTGTGCCGTGCATATTCGTTTCATGTGTTTGAAGTTGATCAAAAGTAGTAAAGGATTTAGAACAACCAGGTTGCGTACAAAGAAATGGACGGAAATCTTTTTCACCAGAGGTAGAAGAAAATAATTGATCAATTTCGGCTACTGACATTGGTTCTGTTGTATTCTTATTTATAGTCATACTTTCATCTACACATATAAAAGTAGTCAGTAATACTATATATACTAATATCTTTTTTGCATTTTACCGGACTGCCAGCTAGGCAATTGAATTTCTGATCCATCCAATGTATAAAATACAAGTGGTTTACTAGCCCATTTTCGAACTTTGGTATCCTTGTATTTTAATAATTCTTTCCGAGATATCGATCCACTACCAGCTCCTAAATTACTAGCTTGATTTCCACCTCCACCGCCACCTCCTCCAATCCCACCTCCTCGTCTATGAGTATGATTTGAGACTACATATTCAACATTAGTATACATATATTTTTCATCCAAGATGTTAGGTTTTTTAATTACCTTCTTCTGTTCCTGTAGTATCATCGTCAACTGTACTTTGGCTTTATATAAAATAAAAATAAACCCATTAGTGTATACATTTATATATTGACATCATTACTACTCCTATTTTACGTGTCAAGCATAGGTGTTCCTTCATGTTTTGGTTTTCTACTACGACCATTTGTTTTAGCTCGTTTACGAGGACTCTCCGTTGCGAAACTATCGTCTTCTCTAGTAATTTTAACAGGTGCAGGCGATGGTGATAACCCTGTTGGTGGTCTAGGTCCGGATAATTTTAATGTGATTTTTAATGGGGAAGTCATTGAGAAAGTTAAATATTAATCATACAACGCGATAAAAAAATAAAATAAAAAAAAAACGCTTAATTTTATACAGTGTAAGTCACGTATATCGGACTTGAAGAGAGGAAAAAGCTTCAAAAAGGGGAAATAACAATCATGCTCTGGATTAAAATAGTTATATCACTTACTTTTTGTCTGTATTGAAAGGACCGCTTACGCCTTCAATAGATGGAAATTTTATTATGTTGTATATATACCGTAAAGAAAAATAACGGGATAATACAAATTATTTATATATATACAGAGATGTAAAAAGAGATTATAATTTCATTAAACACCAATCAACAGCTTCAGATAATGCAACCAACTGTTGTTCATGAGCTACATTTTTGAACACCTTAATCTTTCGTTCAAGTTCTGGTTTACTCAACGTATTAGAGTATTGTGTTCCACATTTATCACACTGTAACATCAAATTCTCCTTCTTGACAGTATGACATCGGTGACACCTTAAATCTTGTAATTGATATGCAGTTACCCATCGTTGAATTTGTGTAATCATACGTTCTTCAATAAAATATTTATCATATTCAGAGTGACATCCTTTACAGCGCCAAGGTTGTACTTGACCCTTCATTGGCATCAATTCACTATCTCTGCAGAAATCAAGATCTGCTGTATAGTTACAGTATACACAAATAACTTCGGTCAATTTAAAGTATTCGCATGGATTACGGAACTGTGCTGCTTGGCTAAAATCACTTAACCCACCCACTAATTCAAGTGCACTACGCTTTAAAATACGTACTTCATCCTCAATTCGATTATCCAAATTCAAGACAGCACATACAGATTTGACGTATTCTAACGCTGTGTTATCCATCTCTAAATGAGAACCAGCTAATTGTGGGAACACCATATCTTCATCGTGATTATGATTTTGTTCTTCTTGACGACGTACAAGTGCAGGAACAGCACGAAGCATCTTTCTTGCTACCTCATGCTTCACATAATTTTGTAAATTTTGTAAACGAGGATCAGGTTTTGATTCATCTACTCCCTTGACCACACTACTAATGTCACGAGGGAACTGTCGCTTAAGTGTAAGCATTTTATGAATAAATGCAGAGGTTTGTTTACTAAACACAAGACGACCTGCTTCAGGTAAATAATCTTCAATATTCCACTTCTTGGTGATGGTAGAGATCTTTTTGTTGGCAGTATCATATGGATTAGCAACCATGACACCAGCATAATTCTTTTCATCCATCCAAATTAAGACATCCCAGTAGTACGTAGCTTCCAGTTCAAGAATTTCAAACACTTGTTTACGTTGAATCGATCGACACAAGTAATCAAAGTAAGGTAAAGCACTTTCAAATGTTTCTTTACTCGTAGTCAATACGATCTTGTGAAAGTTGGCAAAAATAATGTTGGCTCCTAATCGCTTGAATTCTGCTACAAGTTGCATAAATACTTTTTTCATCATACCGTGAACCAAACCATATAAAGAAGGATCATGCATATAAGAGGAAGGACTCAACAACCAACGATGTAATGTATCAATCATTTGTTCACCAAACGCGTTATTTTTATCTGTAGTAGCCTGTTTAAACCATTGAAGTACAAGACTACGCAACATGGAAAACGTTTTAGCAGAAATCATGCCTTCACCAAACGCCGCTGTATTACTGACTGCACCCTTTGAATATTCATCCAAAGTATGAATCGTGTTATCAAAAGTAGCCATTCCAGAAGTACCTTCCAATTCGTTAATAACAGGAGCTTCCATTAAAGTATTCAAACAAAGTCTAATCACTTCAATTTCAATACATACTGTTTCATATGCGCCAGGATAACTCAATTCAGTACTAAGGACCTCACTCGTCATATTTAAATTTTCATCTTCTTCACGACCACCAAGATCAGGCATGTTGGAAGAAGACCACCAAAGAACCATATCATTTTCAGTCAATTTACGAGCAAACATGATATCTGACATGTACAAATAAGGATCATCAGGAATATTACAGAACGGTATATTAGCATAACGCGCTTGTGAAGTCTTCTCTTTAATCCAGGCGCCCAGCTCAAAGTAATGTTTAAACATACGCTTGACAGTAGGCACAGTCCAATTCAATGCTTCAAATCGATTATCCTCAGGTAACGAAGGAATTCTTACGAATGGTAACGAAGTAATTTGTCTGGCATGTTGAATTAAATAAGATGAAGAACGGGGAGAGTTGATGGCTAAGATGGTTTTACCCTTTCTAGAGTCCAAGTACTTTGTCAATACCTTGTTGATGGCACGAAGAGCATCTGATTCCGTAATAAAGTAGTTGGTTTCAAACTCTAATTCATCAAGCATATCAACCGTATCACAGCTTCCTTTGGACTCGAATGTCTCCTTGTAAATGCGAGCGACATTTGGCATCTGTTGGTTTTTCTTGGACAAACCTACAATGAATACTTGTGAAATGGGCATAGAAGCGCCCATCAAAGAAAAGAAATGACGGCTCTCCGAGTGAGCATGGAACAAGGAGATATATTGAAAGGATTTTGGGTTTTTAAAGTAGTGGCTAGTTGCCTCAGGGCGCGGTACTAAATCATTTAAATTAAATTGGTCTTCAATACGACGGTTAGATCCACCAAACGTCTTATCAAATTGACAGGTAGCACCTAATTGTAAAATAGCACGGACTGTCAATGGCACCTGTGTTTCGTATACTCCTTCAGTTGTAGGATGGTTAAAGATATTTGAAAACTTCTTCAACTCTTCTTGATAAGTTGTTTCAGGCATCACCATTTGATATAAATTAGCGCAAGGGTGAGACCGAGGTAAAACACGGGAGCATTTAATCATATGACAGGATGGATTTTGATTTACGACAGACATGGGCTCTTTATCGGAACTGTTAAGATAAAAGGTACGAGGTACAGTCAAACGAATGTTAAATAGTTGTTCCTGCACAATAATCCACAGACGGTATTCACCTGGAATATCTGTCTCTACAACTTGAAGTACTTCCCATACACTCATAACAAGTGACCCTGTTTGTTTTCTAAAGAAACTAGCTGCACCACTTGATTGTGGTTGCATACCAATTTCACGGTTATGGTCATGGATTAAACGTTGTCGCTTCCATTTACGCTTTTGGAACTCTAACCAGGCAGGATAATCTTCATTCCAATCTGGCATATTCACTTGTAAATCCTTTTCAGGCAAAGGTTCTTCAATGTCGAAAACAGGTAAACCGTGTTTACGCTTAGTTACTTTTGCAATCTTGGGTAATACACCATTGCTAGCAGTACCAGAGATGTTGAGTTCTTCGATATCATCCACTTCCATCATATCAAGTAAAGGTTGATCAGTTTTAGAAAACATATCAGTAATACGATGTTGTTTAAATTTATCATCTTTAGCAGCGACACGTTTAAATAACCAATCTGGATGACGGATACGAGGCACAGGGTTACGCACCTTTTGCATAGCAGCAGGAATTGTAATCAACTTTTGAATGACAGAACCAAAACGTTCAAGATAATAATCCCAATCCAAGATATCTCTAATATCAAATGTTTCCAAAGAATTATCACGTAACCATTTTCTTAAATAGTGTTTCTTGACACTAGGTTCAGCTTGGAAAATAGCAACAGGGATAGCACGTTCAGACACAGGAATACCATGAGGACGAGCAGAGATAATAAATTTACATGCCAAACCTTTATCTTTAATCATTTGATCACCTAAAAACTCTGCTAAACGCTTTGCAGTACTAATCGAAGTTGATTTTTGAGAACCATATTCTTCTAATGTCTTGGACATACTTCTGTTTTCTGAAATCAATTCAAATAACTCGTCATCTTCTAAATTAATCGCTTTACTGTACAATACATCAAGCCATCTATCAGCAACCCTAGCAACAGCGGAGTAACATTCTTCTAATGTTTGACCTTCCAAGAAGACATTGAAAATTTCAGACTGGAAAATCTTGATCAATTTAAGTTCACCACGACGCTTGATTTCAAAACCCTTTAATTCAGCCAAGGATCCATCTTTATTAAACACAGCATAACGCTTCTTGAGTAGCTTATCTTCAGCAGTAGACGAAGGCAAGACCATAGCACGATAGGGACCATCAATTTCGAAAAAGATACTATTTTCCTTACTGACAGTATATTCGAATGTCTCTGGGTTAGATAATCTTTGGTATTGATCATTGGTAAATTCTGCATGAACTAAATGATTCAACATAGTACAAGGGTAATCAATACGAAACTTTTTACCGTTAGTCATAGTAAATGTAAATGTTTCCGGGAAACTTTTCGGTAAGATACACCAAATACCATCAGTATCTAATTCCAAAGGACGGCCAATTCTTTCAACAAGTTTACGAGCCATTTGAATAATTTTGGAACCTGTCAAACAAACGATACCAGCCATTTCTAGTGAATGCCAACGAGCACCCTTTCTCATAACATAACCATAAAATGAATTTAAAATAACCTTGTGAGCTAATTGTAAAGAATCATATAAAACAATCATATTCTTTGCCTCTGCAATCTTGGTAGCAGATCCATCCTTAACAGCTTCGTCTAGTTTACCCTTCCAAGTTTTGTGAAGTCCCTTGTATTCATAACGACGATCACGGAAAGCACGTACAGTTTCAATATAGAAAGGATTTTCTCTTTGACAGATAATGGATTCACGTTCTACCATTTTAGTTTCCTTGACCTTTTTATAAGCTCTTCTACTATAATCAGTTAAACGTGCACGTAATAGAGTTGACTTCTCAGACTCAGTTAAAGCGTTCCAAGTACGTTGTGGACCACTGGGATATTTAGGAGGGAAATTTTCGATACTAAGCTGACTCTCAATCATACGATATTCATTCATTTTTGCAGGAGAATACTCACCACGCCATAACCATTTCATACGACGATCACATGTTTTATCCGTAACATTGAATTCACAAGTAGCACATTGTGATTCATCTACCATAGCATCGGGTTGTAAACGATTGGTTAAAATAATATTTGGGTACATTGCAGCTACGTCCAAATGATAAATTAAAGGCGGTTCTTGGCGCATAGGTCTATCACGTATTTCCTCTAATTCCTTTTTGATTTGTGCTTTGATTTCCTCATAATTGGCAATATCTTCCATTTTCTTATTTTCTTCTACTTGAATTGTAAATTTCAACGCATCGTCTAATTGATCAATCAACTCTTGAGCAGCGGTAGGATCCACTTTAAAATCACTATTAATATCACTACGGAATACACCTGCCTCTAAAGCTTCAACATGACCACCGACATAAGTTTCACTTTCTAACAGATGTCCATCATAAAACTGGGTTACTTCATCCACATGCTTATTAGGCATAATTACATTGACTCTATAGGCTTCTACCATCAACAAAAGTTCACATAGTGTGCCTGTACCTTTTCTCAACACTTCATCCGGTACCAAAGGAATAATATTACACAAGGAGAAAATGAATGGATGTACATACTTCATATACAAATAGTAAGTAGCAACAGCATCTGAAACAGAGTATTGAGCTAAAGTCTGTGGTTGTTCATTTGCAAATCGAGTCATATCTTCGGGATCCAATTCCATCGGATTATAGCCTAATTTGGTAGTTGTAACTGCTTTCAAACCTTGACTACCTTGAGGCAAATAAGAATCACGTTTGACCCAACGGAACGCATCCATATGAGTAGCATGTTTACACTTGTATTCGTCCTCGTCATCTCTATATACACCAATTTCTTGATACATGTCAATACCATGTACTTTTGCTCTTCCTTCAACAAACGGCCAATCAAAGAAATCACCGTTATAAGTGACATAAATCGTAGGTTTTGCTTCTTGAATATGTTCAAAAAATCTTCTTAGTAACGCTTCCTCATCCGCTTCGTTAAAGATAGTGAAAGGTCCTTCGAATTCAGGTTTAGGTGTATAATCGAAATCTTCAATATCTTGACTGACAATATCTCGATTCGTAATCAAATAACCTCTACCGTCAATCATATACGAAATCATCATAATAGAATCAATAGCGACATCAGGAAACTTTAATGGAAGTTTGGTAGTTTCAATATCGAAAGCTAAAATCACAGGTTCTGGACGATGGACTAATTCTGGACGTCTGGTAAGTACAATTGTGCCATTATGACTAGCTTTTGCTGTATACCAAAGACCCACACGAATATCTAAATCAATAGCAGCACGAACGTAATAAGGAACATCGTATTCACGAATATCCAAAATATTATCTAACGTTTCCTCTGGGTTTTTACGAGATGACATTGCAGCCAAGTAAGATCCATTTTCGTAACCTATATTGTTTGAAGCGCTACACACATAACAAAAATTAGCAATTATATCCCTTCTCTCGTTTTTATATTCGTATATACTTACTTGACAACCTCTGCATAACTGTCTACAGTATTTGCCTTTTCTTTATTCTTCTTTGCTACAGGCATTACAACTCTTCTGACAGAAAATAAATCCGATTGATTTCTAAAAAAAAGTTGAATATATGTACGGGTATTACCAATTAAATGGTTGGGCTAATTTAAATAATATTTAGTACATTGGTATATGTATTGGTAGATATTTGGCAACATTTACTTGTTTCAAGTCTTCTTTTTTAACACGGGCCATTTTCTCTATAACACGTTCAAATCGACGATGTAAGTAATCTTCAACTTCCTCTTCCGTACCAGGCTAAAACAAAAAGAATTATGCTTTAATATAACTCTCTAAACATGTTTTCAATCGTCATTTACCTTGCAATGAATAAAAAAGTACGGGCTGTGTAATAATGTTGTTTTGAACGTTTCTCCATTATCATTAATAAAATAAAAGTCGACGCCAGATCTACCTGTAGGCCAGTCTGAGTCTTTAATAAGTGTCTATCAAATAAGCTGTCAATAAAGGAATGTTTTCTTTTTTGAGTGCGTATATCTTAAGTTTACCTCGTGCATATTCAAAAGCCAACCTAATCGTTCAGGCCCTTCTTGATATCTCTCAAACCCAAATGGAACTTCTAAACTATCTAATACACGCACATCTTCGAATTTCTGATCAACATTAGAGGCTTCACTATTACCGCCACCTGAAGGTAAACCATATCTCTGAAACGAAGTTGTTGAACGAGCTGCTCCTCCTCCTCCTCCACGACCTCTATATCCTCCACGGCCTCCTCTTTGGCCTGCTCCAAACTTTGATGAAGATACACCAAATTCAGGTTTCGAAGCCATATTCTATATGTTTTTGTGAATTTATATATAAAAAAGAAAGGAAAAAAAAAATTCAAAAAAAAAACGCGACCTTTGGTTAAATTTTTTCGTAATCCGAAACCTCGACCGCGTTCATACGTGTTTTAGTTAAGGTACAAATAGAGTCATGCCTTATAATTGCGCTTGAGACGAGCTAATTTTATAGCTATACCATATACCCAAATTAAAAAAAAAGTATACATATATATTAAAAAGGAAAGAGGAGACGAAATTAACCAAGATGCTTATGCGTTATCATTAGCTGTCAAATATAAAAAAGGGACTGGATCCCCCTTAGGCCCAATGCAGGCTAAAACCTACGGACACACCGAATTTTCTACCCAATTGGCTTTGTGGCTTGCTATGTGACTTGGTTTCTCTTATTTTTCGGGCTTCTTTTTATCTTGAAATTCACAGAAAAAAAAAAGAAAAAAAAATAACCTTATTCATCTAGATCAAGTATTTAAACATGTCTGAAATTGGAGAAAAGAGATACAACAACGAGGAAAAGCCTCAAGCCAACAAGAAGAGCAAAGTTGGTAAGTTTGTTAATAACCCGTGCCTTCTTTTTAGAAAATAAGTACTAACCGACCCTTTATCAATAGATGCCCGTAACGAGCAAAAGTCTACTCTTTATGCCAGAAAGTCTCAAGATAAGAACTTTGAAATGATCGCCAATGCCAAGAAGACTTGGGAACAACTTCGTCGTAGTGATATCAATCGTGATGAACAAAAACACTTGATGGCTAAAATGATGTCCCTTATTGGTGGTAGAGTTCAAGACGTAAGTAACTGAAAAAATAAAGAAGGAATCTTTTTTTGATCTGACATTTCCTCTAGGTTATTTTCAAACATGATGCTTCTCGTATGATTCAAACCTGTCTTAAGAAGGGTAATGCCGAACAAAGAAATCAAATTGTTGAGGAACTTAAGGGTAAATACGTTGAACTCTCCAAGTCCATGTATGGTAAATTTATTGTTATTAAGGCTATTGAATACTGGTAAAGTACTTTTAAAAAGAAATACGTAGTAGTAGACATTCATACTAACAATTATTTTTCTTTCATGTGTAGTCATAAGCAGAGAGACAATATTTTAGCTGAATTCAGAAACCATATCCGTAAATTAATTCGTCACAAGGAAGCTTCATCTGTTGTTGAGACCTTTTACTCTCAATATGCCAATGCAGCACAAAGACATGAATTATTAGCTGAATTTTACGGTCCTGAAATGACCTTGTTCAACCGTGGTGATGGAGCCAAGACTTTGGACGACTTATTAGTATCATTCCCTGAAAAGAAGGAATCCATTTTAAGATTTATGGCTGAAATGCTTCAAGGATGTTTGGATAAGGGTACTATTGTTAACAGCATTGTACACAAGGCCATGTACCAATACTTGGTTTTAGCTGATGATAAGGGTCGCGAAGAAATGATGGGTCACCTTAAGGAATCTTTGCAAGAAATTGTTCACACTCGTGAAGGTTCTTGGGTTGCTATGATTTGTCTTTCTATTGCTAAGCCCAAGGATCGTAAAAACATTATCAAGGCATTCAAGCCTTTCTTACAAAAGATTGCTTCTGACGAATACGGTTACCTCGTTTTACTTCGTTTGTTAGATGTTACTGATGATACCGTATTGATTTCCAAGGCTGTTCTCGGTGAATTAAGTAAGCATGCTAAGGAATTATTTGCTGATAAATTTGGTCGTCGTTTCTTCATGTATATCTTGGCCGGTCGTAATACTAGATACTTGTCCCCTGAAACTGTTCAACTCTTGAAGGAAGGTGATAAGATTAGAGTCAGTAAGAAAGAACCTGAGATCAGAGCTAAAGAAATTTTGGAAGCTACTTCTCCTCAGTTGATCAAATTGGTTACAGATGATGCCTCTACTCTTATGAGAGAAAAGCTTTCTTCTCAAGTTGTTCAAGAAATTATGCTCCATGCTGTTGGTGATAAGACTGCTGCTATTAACTCTATCTTGACTTTAGTTGCTGAAGATATTCACAATGGAAACCATATTATTGAAGATCGTTTTGCTAACCGTATTATCAAGGCTATGATTAAGGCTGATACTGCTGAAACTGAAAATGACAAGGCTATTGAACCTCTTGAATTTGCTCCCAAGTTACTTGAAGTTATTAAGCCTAACCTTGCTCACTTTGCCTGTAACCATGGTAGCTACATTGTTCTTTCTCTTGCTGAAGAGCCTTCTACTATGAAGGAAGTTAAGAAAGAACTTAAAGCTCACAAGAAAGAAATTGAAGCCGCTGCTGAATCTAATTCTGGCTCCAAATTATTGTTGGAAGCTCTTTCCAGCAAGTAAAGCAAGCCAATTATCCATAATATTTCCCTTTCCATGCCCTTTTTTTTTCTTTCTTTTTTTGTTTGATGATTAATCTCAACATGTACATTTCTTTTCATATCAAATCTTAGTTTTTGATTAACAAAAAAACAAATCATCAATCTTTCTCTCTTTCTCTCTTTTACGACTATTTTTTCACTAGAATATATAAATAAATAAATAAAAAAAAACTTTTTTATCTTAACAATTTGTTTATTTTTTTCGTTAAAGATGAGGGGTATCAAATGATATTTTATTTCGTCATGTGGGTGGAACCTACAACTGTTCTTATGATTATTTTCCTTACGCCACGATATGTGGTTGGTTTAGTTAGTCTACAACCTTAATGGAAAAGTATATTTGAAATATCTTCATCAGATTAACACAAGGTCGATATTAACACCAACTGTCAAGCTTTATATATGTATATACTTTACTCTTACGACAAGTTAGTCTTTCGGCTTCATAACTCGCGTACGTTGCAGATTGAAAAAAAAAGAGGGCAGGAGGAGTAATGGGATATAAAGAACAGGCAGTAGTAGTATCTATTCTCAAACGCTGTACTATTATTTTGCCAAATCAGATTACTTTAATCACAAACTAAATTCATGCTGTAAACACCACAAGTCACAAACCTTTTTTTTTTTCGGTGGTATAGTTTTGAAATAAAAAACGCTTCGTAGTTTCAAAAGGGCATTTTTTTTTTTTCTTCTTCTTTACCTAATATACATATAATATATATATTTATTAAACCCTCAAATAATGGCAATTTTCGGCAGAAGCAAAACTCATAACCAAGAAGAAGTTGAGCCTACAGTTAATGATGTTGATAAATTAAAAATTAAAGGTCCAGAACCTGGTTTTGGTGGACAATTCAAAGACTTTTTAAAGACGGTGATTAGTTTTACTGGTGATCTTTCTTCTCTCACTTGCCCTGCTTTCTTTTTAAACGGTTTGTCCTTGCTAGAATATGGGTAAATAAAACATATCTCTCGGTCCAATATAAAATTTTGTTAACCTAATTATTTAGTACTTATTGGGGCGATCATCCTACGTGGTATGTATTTTTGCATAAAAACCTTTTTGTCTCCGAGGGTTGTTTATTGTTAGTTATTTAACACTTTTTTTTTTTTAGCTTTACAGCTGTGACTGAATCAGATGATCCAGAAGGTAATAGTTATATATTTTAAAAAATGCGACAATAACAATATGTACTTATATATATATATATATATATATCAGAACGTATGTTGGCTGTGACTAGATGGTTTATGTCCACTTTATGGGGTAGTTATGCATCACGTTGTACCAATGGATTAACTGAGAAGAAACCCTACAATCCAATTCTTGGAGAACAGTTTAATTGTCACATGGGAGACGTAAAATGTATTTGTGAACAAGGTAAATATAACGATATATGTATACATATAAGCATTCGTATTCACAATTTATGTAGTATGCCATCATCCGCCTATTTCTGCATTTTACCTTGAAAGTGCGAAGGAAGGTGTATCCCTGAATGGACATTGTAAGTCACCTGAGAGTAACACATGTTTTTTTAAAAAAAAAGCAAATAATAAATAACTCTTTTATCATCTAGGTGGTCAAAAATCTAAATTCAAAGGAACTACCATTAAGGTAGAACAAGTAGGTCGTGCTGTACTAAACTTAAAGAAATTTGATGAACAGTATGTCATCACTTACCCAGACTTATTGATCCGTGGCGTATTAAGTGGCTCTTGCTATCTTGAGCTAAGTGGCGTATGTACGATCGTGAGTAATAGTGGTGCAAAAACTGTGATTGAATTCACACCAAAGCCATGGTTTGGAGGTGAGTACCATCGCATCAAGGGTCATATTACGTACAATGATGAGGAATATTGCAAGTTATCTGGTAAATGGGCTAGTGAATCATTTTATACTAAATCTGGATCTTCATCGAAAGAATTACTATTTGACGCTGGAGCTGAAGCTATGGCAGAGCGTAAGACACCTCCATTAGAACAACAAAAAGAAATAGAATCTCACCGAGTCTGGGGTCCTGTGACCGAAGCACTTAAAACAAAGAACTATTCTGTAGCAAATGCTGAAAAATCAAAGATCGAGGACTGGCAGAGAAAGATTAGAAAGGAGCGTGAGATGAAGGTAATTGAAGAATTCAAACCCGAACTCTTTACTTTCACAAAAGATTCCGAAGCTTCTGATGACTACTCCAAGCGCACTGTGTCTTTATTGAGCAGTATCATTGGTAAGCCTTTACTTGATGAAGGTGCTTGGACATACAATCATTCTCTCCATAAGCTTAACTAGACCCTTTTTTTTTTTTTATTCCTTTCTCTCTTTTTTATAGGCATATATTGCTTCATCTGTTGTTTTTTTCTTTCGTAGCTCCCCATAGAAGTATACAGAATAAATCCCTAAATATTTTTTTTTTCTTGATAAACTGACGGAATAGAGTCTAATTACGAATTCTTGTGTCAATAATGATTTAGCGTATTGTCATTAACAATGCCACTAACCAAAATAAAACTAGATTGTAATTCCGTAATAAAAATCCGCTCGTTTTCCGTTACGAAGACAACTTCTATGATCAATGATACTGCTATTATAATAAAACGTCAAAGAAAAAATCCTTTGATATCATCTTTCCTTTTTTGTTTTATTAATTGTGTATACTCAAGCAGTTGTATTTAACTTTAATTGTTAGTTTATAAAAAGTGAAGATAAAGCTTTAAACTCTGATAATAAGAAAATAAAAAGAAGAAGGATAAAATGTAACTAATATGGGAATTGCAAAAGTATGCAATGTATAAACAACTAATACAATTTTCTGCAAGTACAAGTTGCTTTTTTGGTCATTTTAATTACTATCGGATAACTGGGGAGTCTACTGAAACAATTCATAAAAAGAAAAAATATATATAAAACGAATAATTTTTCCCTTTTGGTCATTTGTTTTCTTTTTCTTTTTCAAAAATATATAATATAAAAAATAAAAAATAAAATGCCAAACATGATAAGTAAATTTATAGATAAAGCAAAACCTAGGTTTTCCTTTCACCATAATAATGACGAAAATAATAACAGTAAAATTAACGGCGCCGAGCATCATCACAAAATGTTTCATTTGAGTAACAATTTAGCTGCCACATCTATTTCAACGCATGTATTTGGGTATAGAGACGATATAAGAGATACTTATATTGAACCTCCAGCAAGTAGGATAATATCAATTTAATTTATTTGATTTATTGACTAATACATATATATTAGTTGCTCCTACAGAAATCGAACCAACAAAACCTGTAAATATTAATCAAATCAAACCTCCTAGTCCTACCACTATCAGCAATGCGCAATCGCTCAAAGAATCTAATAGAAAAGAATCAAATACGACGCATTATTGTAAGTATAATATCTATATAAAAATAAATTACTGACAAATAAACTTTATTACGTAGCGCCATTTTATCCCGAGCATATTCCTTCAACGCCACCAAAAACTCCGGGAGGATCATTTCTAGTATCAAACGCACAAGCATCAGCAGACCATACATCACCTGCAGGAATTGACCATTCAGACGTGACACGTCCACACTGCGAGCTTAAGCTAACCCAGTTTAAGTTAGAACGAACTTTGGGTACAGGATCATTTGGTAGAGTTCACCTGGTGCAATCGAAAATCAACAATCGCTTCTATGCTCTTAAAGTACTGAAAAAGGCCGAAATTGTGCAATTAAAGCAAGTGGAACATACCAACAATGAACGTGCCGTTTTAACTAATATTCAACATCCATTCCTTGTAAATTTTTGGGGAAGTTTTCAAGACAGCCTTAATTTATACATGGTTCTGGATTATGTACCTGGTGGTGAGCTATTTTCATTATTACGAAAGTCAAAGGTAATCCATAAACACTAGATTTTGTTTACCTTGCTAACCATTTACGAAATAGAAATTCACTAATGATATTGCAAGATTTTACGCCGGTGAAGTACTACTAGCTATTGCTTATTTACACGGTAAAGATATAATTTACCGCGATCTGAAGCCTGAGAACGTGTTATTAGATGCACACGGACATGTAAAAATTACCGATTTTGGGTTTGCTAAACTAGTACCAGATATCACTTGGACGTTATGCGGTACACCCGATTACCTTGCACCCGAAATTATTCAAACCAAAGGATATAGCAAAGCAGCCGATTATTGGGCATTTGGTGTACTTATTTACGAAATGTTAGCAGGGTAATATACAAATAAATACGATTCTACCGTCATAATAATCATAATTTTAGTTACCCACCCTACTATGACGATAATCAATTCAAGTTGTACGAAAAAATATTGACAACAGCACCAAAATATCCTTCATCTATTGATGCTACTGCAAGAGACTTGCTACAGCATCTGTTAACTACTGATTTAACACATAGATACGGAAACTTGAAAAATGGTTATCGAGACATTACAGATCATAAATGGTTTGCATCCCTAGATTTTAATTTGTTGCTTCAGCGTAAAATTAGGCCTCCTCATATTCCTCATTTGAAGAGTGAAGGCGATACAAGTCATTTTGATAAATATCCCGAAGAAATTTATCCATATGGTTTGAAGCAAGAAGATCCTTACCGTGATCAGTTCCCTGGATTTTAGTCTCGTATATTTCCCAATTTTTGATCTGTTGATTTATCCAAATATAAATAAATGAGACAACTGTATATACACATGCATTGCGGTGTTTTAGAGTTGCATAGGAATTCAATGACTAGAAAGTAACATATACTTCACTTATTTTGTCTCTAACGTATAGCCTTTTTAATCTGAAATCAAGGCTTGAATAATGATACAGAGAAAGAAGAAATAAAAGAATATGAATACATTTTTTATTTGTTGTTTAATGATGTCCCTCTTCTATTAAGAAACTTACACGTCCTCTCTAATTCTATCCAATCATTTGATGTTACCTATTCTACACAAATCGCATATTCAAAATTTTAAAAGGTCGCGTAAAAAAAAGTACAAGCAAAGAAACGTGGAAACCCCTTTACTTTGGACTGCTGCCCTTTTTTCCCTCATCATTTCACAAATCGAAGTGGAACGAAAAAGTACAAACATAAACAGCATTCCAATAATATTTCAATAAACCAAACTTTTTTTTTTTTTTTTTTAATGTAGAAATTAAAATAGAATGCGAGATTTACTCATCGTCAGTACTTTTATTAAGTTACTCTTGATACCAGCCTAGTACGTTTATGTATACTTTTCTTTATGAAAAGAGAGCAAGAGCTGAAAATTTATTTTATTTTATTAGTCGATCGACTGATTTCGAAGTTCACCGTAACTGGTTAGCCATTACACATAGTCTTCCTATAGATCAATGGTACATAGAAGTAGGTGCCCAAAATAATAATAGAAATAAAGATATCAAAACATTTACCCATATCATTTTAGAAAACATCAGAATGGACCTTAGATTATCCTCCATTTTTCGCTTGGTTCGAGAAATTTTTAAGCATGTTTGCGGCCTTAGTAGATCCTGAAATGCTTAAAATAGATAACCTCGGATACGCTAGCACAGAAACTATTATTTTTCAACGAATGACTGTAATTGTCAGTGAATTAGTACTCTTTTGGGCATTATCAAGGTAATAATTAATTGACATTTCTTCTTTTTTTTCAATTCAACAAACAATAGAATATGTGCTTAGGTATGCCAAATATTTTGGAAACAAATATGTCAATTGGGTGCTCGTTGGTTCCTTATTTTTGCACCCAGGCCTTATTATTGTTGATCACATTCATTTTCAATATAATGGTTTACTCTATGGTATCTTGATCTTATCCATAGTAGAGGCAAAAAGAGTGAGTTATGAAAGAAAAAAGAAGATACTATCAAAACTAATATATATATATATATATATTTGCAGGACAATTTACTCGTATCTGGTATACTTTTCGCTGTGTTACTCAACTTCAAACACATTTATCTGTACATGGCACCTGCTTATTTTGTTTATTTACTGCAAGCATATTGTTTCGTCCAAACTAACAATGGTATACTTAACTAAATACGTACCATTATTTTTTACCTAACCTAGCTAAAATAGGACGCCATTTCTCTTTCCAAAGACTGGTAGTTTTGGGAGGATCGGTTGCAACTGTATTTGCAATTTCATTTGGTCCTTTCATACATCAACTGCCTGCTGTTTTCGGTCGTTTGTTTCCTTTTACTCGTGGCCTTTGTCATGCATACTGGGCCCCAAACTTCTGGGCGCTTTATTCCGGAGCCGATAGAGTTTTAATTATTGGTAAGTATTTATGCTAAAGAGAAAAAAGAAAAAGAAAGAAATACTCATCATGAAATAGTCGCAAAACGGTTTGGTTGGAGTTTAAATGAAGCAGCTATTAGCTCTATGACAAGAGGATACGTTGGTGATACTCAATTTGCTGTGTTACCTACGATTGAAGCAATTCATACAATGATCATTACAGTGGTCGTGCAATTGGTATACTATACTCTGAACTATATACAGGATAAACATTTAATCCTTATTTTTTCGTAGATTGTATTACAAAAATTATGGAGAAAACCCACTTTTGATAACTTTTTGTCTTCATTAACATTATGTGCATTTGCTTCTTATTTATTTGGGTGGCATGTTCATGAAAAAGCCATTATGATTGTCTTGATTCCTTATGGGTTTGTAGCACTTTTTTATTATTATAACTATGTTGATATATCCGAAGTACGGCTTTACTCACTTCCGCTATACCTATAGATTAATGGCAGCCAATAGTAAGGCCAATTTACGTGTTTTGATCATTTTGAGCGCCGCAGGCATTGTATCTTTATATCCTTTACTATTTCAGCCTACAGGTAAAGAGGATAATAATTCTAAGCTCTTATTTGGTGATACACTGATAGTGATTTGAACTCAATCTCCTTTTTTATTTTATAGAAACGCCTATCAAGATCACACTGACTTTATTATGGTTTTGTGCAGTCATACCGGCCTTGGCATACCATGTCCAAACGTAAGTTTTATATTAATTATAAAGAAAAAAAAAAGTCCTAAAAGAAGGTATATTATGTAGACCATTAAAGAATTTACTGTCCGCCATTGAGGTCAACTATTTATATGGATTGATATTTCTTCAATTTTATACCGGGTTTGTCCATGATATGATGTTTGGTTCAGGGCAATTACCTTTCTTACCATTAATGATCACAAGTTTATACTGCAGTGTTGGTATATTATACGGCTGGGGTTACTTTATGTTAAACTACTTGCTCGCTTAAATACACTTCCATTTTTTTTTTATAATAATAAAAACTTATATAATTGAACCCTGTGATCAAAAACGGGTTTTACGTCCCCCCACACTTATATCCCATATCAGGAAAACGGGATAAAAAGAGTTCACGTACCTGGGAAGAAAAGAAACACAAAACCTGGGAAAAGATGGGAATTAGAGTTGATCTCCATCTATATATTTAAAGGTTTAATATAACGTACCTTTTTTTTTCTTATCTTTCCCTCTCTCTCTCTCTCTCTCTCTTGTTATTATTATTTCGAAATAATGGATTCTCTTGAGGCAAAGTTTCCTAAATACATGGTTTACTGTGTATTTATTGCATGTATAGAAGCTTTTTGTAATGGCTGGGTTATTGGCTCCCCCAATGTTCCCGGAACTGTTACTCATATTTGCGAAAACGGGTTAAATCATGTCACAAGCAAAGGACTTCCCGATTGTTTACCAATGAATACAGCGCTATGGTATAAAAAAAAAACCAGAAAAAACTAAGCGTTCATTTCTTTAATAAATAACTAAAATAAAAATAGGGGGTTTGCTGTCTCTTCTTTCTGTGTCGGTGGTCTTATTGCTGCTTTATTTGGCGGTAATATCCAAGAAAAATATGGTCGTAGATTTACCATGATTGTAAACAATATGGGATTTGTTATAGGTTCTTTACTCTGTGCAGTATCTGTACACCAAGCCATGTTTATTATTGGCCGTATCTTGTGCGGTCTTTCATGCGGCCTTGGATCCCTTGTGGTTCCTACCTATATTGGTGAAGTATCTACAATTAAAGGCCGCGGCACAATGGGTTCTTGTAATCAGTTCTTAGTCGTGATTGGTATTTTGTTGTCATCCGTTATTGGTCTTCCGCTTGCTAAGGTTCCACTCTGGCGTATTAACTATGCTATCCCTGCCTTCCCTGCCATCATACAAGTCTTGTTGATGCCAACCTGTGTCGAGTCTCCTCGTTGGTTAGTTTCTAAAAGTCGTATTGAAGAAGCACGACAATCGTTGCAACAACTTCGTGGTACCTGTAACATTAACCAAGAATTCTATGAAATTGTTGAAGGTCAATTAGGTACAAAATCCGCCAATATGATTTTAAGAGACGGCAGCTCGGAAGAAAAAGTCGTCAAAGCCTCAGATAATCTCAGTTTACCAGAAAGTTCAGAGGGCGGCGTACGTCCTGCTATGTCCATGTTGGAAGTTATGCGTGACCCTGTCACACGTAGAATTGGTTTTACCGTGCTTGTACACCATATGATTCAACAACTTTCCGGTATGAACGCCGTCATGTATTACTCCACCTCTATTTTTAAGATTGCATTTGACGAAGATTTTGCTCAAATTATGGCCATTGTAACTACTGTTGTTAACTTTATTTCTACAATCGCTGCCATCTCTGTTATTGATCGTTTCGGTCGCCGCCCCTTATTATTGATAGCTGAAGCCGGTACCTGCATCTTTTCCGTGCTATTGGTAATCGGTTACAAAACAAACACCCCTGGCCTCTTAGTTGCCTCTGTCTTTTTATATGTTGCTTCATTTGCAGTAGGTATTGGACCTATTCCTTGGTTAATTACCTCTGAAATGACTCCTACTGCGGCTGCCTCTTCTGTTGGCGCAGCTTCTACCTGTATTAACTGGTGCATGAATTTCTTAATTGGTCAAGTATTCCCCGTAATTTTTGCTGCCATTGAGGGTTGGTCCTTCTTGATTTTTGCAGCTATCTGTTTGCTTGCCTTTGTATTTACCTTCTTTACTCTTCCCGAGACTAAAGGCCGTTCATTAGAGAGCATTGTTAGAGGATATGAAAAGTATAGAGCATAAACTATATATCATAATAATAAATGTTGTATTTTTATTTTATTTTTGTATTGAATATGATAACTATCTACATGTCGGACTGGCTTTACCGGACCTACGCATCTCTTTTTTTTTTCGCCGTAATAAAACTATTGAACTTATAGCGCAATTTCTTAACTGTTTTCTATCTACTTTGATTTTATAGTTATGGTGAAAGTGTATACTATCGGTATTGGGTAAATAAATAAATAAATAAATAACAGTAAAGTTTTGCTAAATAAAGTTGATAAACAAAAGTGGCCCTTCTTGCTCTGGTAAAACTGTATGGTATTTATTCGAAACTATTATTTTAAATACTAATCCTTGAATGTAGACGGTTACGCGTATATTAAAACAAATTCTTAAAAACACTGTTGTTATCTACCAAGATGACTACTACAAGGTATTTCAAATATACCAAAAAAAAAAAAAAAAAAAAAAAAAAAAAAAAAAAAAACTTAAAAGAAATATTATCATGTAGCCAGAAGATGAAGTACCTATTGATGAAACAACGCAATTAGCTAATTGGGATTGCCCTGAATCGGTAGATTTCAAACAGTTTTCAGAAAAGATTAAGTACGCTCGTACTCATGAAGGAAAGTTGCCTGAAGGATTTAAATCTAATGAAGAAAGTAATGTGCATGATGGTTCCAACCTATTAAGTCCTGAAGCAGCAGAAAAGTTAAAGCAAATACTGGAACCATTTGTGAAAGATCCGGAAGCTATGTTTGTTATAGTTGATGGGTTTATGCTGTATTGGGATCAAGGTGTATCAGAGCAATTGGATTGTAAGATTACGTTTACAGCTTCTTTTGAAACGCTGAAAATGAGACGAGACAAACGTCAAGGATATCATACGTTAGAAGGATATTGGGTAGATCCACCTCAATATTTCGAAAAGATTGTATGGCCTGAATACTTGCGATTAAATCAGCATAATGTTACGGTAAAGGACGTATTAATGATTGATACGGATAAGAATTCAATTGATGAAACAGCATTGAAAGTTGCCAATAAACTATGCGAAATGCTATGATAATTTTTTTTTTCTTTTTAAAAAAAGGGAGTCTATTATACTTTATTTATGATACAGTGAAAAAACAAAAAAAAAACAAAAAAAAAAAAAAGATATTAAATTACAGATTTTGTTACTACACCATTAAGCCTTTCTAATAACTCAGGATAAGGTTGTATCTTTGATGGGTCCTTATTTTGAATAAATAGACGTTCTTTAGCTAGAGACGCAACTGAATTAGAGTGTATACTTTTTCTTGAGGGTTGTTCCAAAAGGGTTTGATTTACATTGCTTAGGGATACAAAGGTTTCTAGTGCAGATTTGGTATCACCTAAATCAAGAAAAGCTGATACGAGGGTATACATAGTTTCAGAATTCGGCTTCACTTGAGTATCTTTCATGGATTTATATAATTGTTTTACTGTATTCAATTTGGTTTCTCTATCCGGATCTTCTTCGATATCGTCAAATCGAGTTCGTTTCATAAATGATCCAAACAGTGTATTATATATAGTGATTGTTGGTTTTATACCAAATTTATCCATACCATAAAGTACCGCAATTGCTTTGTCTCGTTTATTATCGTGAACCATTAAATCGATATAAATTCTATAGCTTTCTACGTCGGCTATTGGTACTTGACTTAACGCCGCCGTCGCTTTGACTTTTTGTTTACGATTTTTACTTTTCTTTTTGGCTATATCGCTCGATTTTACCATTTCCTCAAACATGGCGTATGCTCTATCTTTATATCCGTTACATGCATACCCGGACATCACTATATTCCACATTACTGTATTATTTGACATCACATTTAATCCGTTATCTCTGATATCCTTCAACATGTGGTCCATACCGCCCACATCGCCCATTTTACCCATAGAATATAGCAAAGTAGAATAAGTATATGAATCAGGCTGTAATCCACGAGACACCATATCGTGATATAATTTTTGTGCAGTGCGAATATCTGATAGTTGTACTGCAATATCAATTAAGGTATTGAAGGTAGCCACTGAAGGTTGTACAGGCTCATTAGCCACCACTTGTCCTTGTTCATCTATAATTTCTGATTTTTGCATATCTTCAAATATTTGTAACGCGTCTAATAAATGATGTGGATGTGTATGAGGTACAGCTTTACCACCTACCCAATGTATTAAAGCATTGTATTCATTTAGTCGTAAATGGAACCCCCGTTTTCGCATGTCTTCTGCCAACGCCGTTAATCGATGTAGATTTTTTTGACACGCACGAGCTCGAATAGTGTATAGAAATAACTGGTGGAAGTTTTTACGGGTCAAGATAGATAGTAAATCGTTGGTGTAAAAGTAGGTATACAAGGGCCAAATTCGATCAATGTCTTGTGTTGCAAGCGATCGGTAAAAATCTGCCATGAGTGCAGGTTTATTGGTATTTCGAGTATAGTTTTCCAAAAGTCCTGTTTCGCTTCGAATGTCAATAGGTTGGTGAGAGAACAGGGTACTTGTTTGGTATGATTTAAAATGTCCAAAGATGACAGGTGTTGTTCTGGGTAGCGAGGGGGGGGAAAGTGCAACTCTCGAGTGCGTGGTACAATATATACATTGTGTTTGACTAGGCACGGTATTCAGTCGATGCCAAAGTCTTCGCATAGTGGAAAAAAGAGTGGGGAGGAGAGGGAAGGTACCTGAGGTTTGATTTTTAAGGTGAATAAACTACAAGAAAGGGGGTCTACAATAATAATAAAAAAATTACCACCGTGGACGTCACAATTTTTTGTGACTTTGAGCCCCTACTTGTAATTTTCTAATCTTGCCGTGACAGGTCTTTTCGTCGCAGTGAACAAAAAAAAAAAAAAAAAAAAAAAGATGAGAAAGGAAGCGTTTCTTATTCCATAATTAATGTCGAAACAGGCACATATTTTAGGCTTTTTTTACCCTATGCGCTTCCTTAATGGACTGTCATTTTTTCCACTACCATAATATAATGTTATTTTACAAACTTCCAATTATGCAAAAAAAAAAAAATAATCATTATATCTAATATCATCAATTAAATCAGTTTTGCAGCCATTTCTTGATCTTGATCTTCCACTTCATATCAACAATGGTAAAAAGAAAAAAATGGATGCGGAACTAGGACAGGCTACGCACACAGTATTTATCACACCAAGGTATTACAACGCCCGTTTGATACAGATGTAGTAAAATGTTACTGTTGTTAGGATTCGTACCGGTAACGTCATGTTAGATACTAGTTTAATTCCCAATCTTTCAATTGCGATGGTTTGGGATACACTTAGTCATATGAGACATTATGTATACGTTAAATGCTCTCACGAAATAATGTGGCGGCTGGTGCATCAACAGGAGACCTTTTGCTCTATCTCTGACGATATTAATATTGACTTTTTTTTTTTTACAAGAGGAAGCGGGAGAAATGAAAAGACGCCGAGATATCTCTGAATGTTTATTAGCAGAAAAAACGTAAATAATGTAAAATAAGGCATAGTTTAGTATTTTTAAATTTGTCTTTGAACGTTTTATTTTTATTATCAAAAAATAATCTCTTGAATATAAAGTCACCTCACACGAGAGGCTTTTTGATCATTATGTCTAATTACATATTTGGCTTCATGCGTATTCTTACCGAATATCAACAAAGCCGAAACTTTAAAAAATCATATCGAGATTCTAATAAGTTTGGAAATACTTCATTTACGATTTAAACACATGTCTTTTTTTTTTTTTTTTTTTTTTTGAAGTTTCATCTTTAGCTATGCTCTTCATTTGAAAGTACAAATACGGTCTTATATGACAAAACTACTAATTTTGAATTCTATGTACTTGAACTACAAAGTTTCGATATGTATTCCATTAGTATAAATACTTGACCTTTTACAGTTATTATCTTTTAAGAAACTACAACACGAACAGTACGATATCAAACACACAAATCAAATGGAACGAACTTGTTAAAATCCCCCGCTCCAATTTGACGGGCAAAGTTGTTATTGTTACTGGTCCCAGCACTGGTGCAAAGATCATCATCCTCCTGTCGTACACTCAAAAAAGCGCACGGAGCCATTGGCCACATGAAACAAACCATACCTAAGGCATCCCTATGCAATTAGACCTATCTGATATTGCATCCCATCAAGTCATTTTTTCAAATCATTTCTCGAGCTTGACCTTCCGCTCCATATTTTTTTTATCAACAACGCCGAAACCAAAACATTTACGGGTTTGAAAAAAAACATTTGGCGTAAGCTATTTAGACCATTTTCTTCTCGTTCAACCTTTTTGAACCGAAAAGATCAAGGCGAGTGCGCCTTCTCGTATGATCAATGTTAGTTCATGTGCTAACTCTCAGTTATTGCCAAAGGAAGGAATCGTCTTTGATAACTTGAATGGAGAAAAGGATGGATACAGTCCAATGCGAATGTATTCTCAGGGAAAACTTACTAACATCCATCATGTCAAGGAGTTGTAGCGTCGTTTTGATGCTGAGGGAGTAGATGTAATGGTCGCTAATACTCATCCTGGTAACTCCATGTTCATCTCCAGCTTGCTTCGTACTAGCTCAGTCGCAGCCGCTTGTTGGGATGCCCGCTGGAGTACGAGAAATTATAGGCTCCTTGTACGTGAAGCAATGACACTGAAGGATTTGGAGACGAGTGCCTCCACTGGTGCACTTTGCTCCGTCTCTAATGATATTGTGAGTTCTATAGTGATAACGCCATCAATACTGATTTAGTCCATGAGGAAGCTGATAACAAGAAACTGACTAAGAAACTATGGGTTGTCTCTGAACGTTCATCAGTTAATAAAATGTGTTTTTTTTTCTTAAATTACGAACCCCCCCCCTTTTTTTTTGCTATTGAATCTATCGCGATTCTTTTGTTATTACTTCTATTAATAAGTATCGATTCACGTTCAAAAAAAAAGAAAAAAAAAGATGTGTTTGATTATGTCATGGCGTACCATATAAGTCCCCTCACAAAACCGTGAATTAATTTTTCTTCATTATCTTACAATGTATTTTACAAAACTTTCTTCTAAATCCACTGTAGAAAAGGTAGTTCGACACTTTCCAACGGACCTAACGGGAAAAGTAGTCACTGTAACCGGTTCCAATACGGGTATGGGTACGGAGACAGCGCGCGTGTTAAGTTCAGCGGGCGCCAAAGTGATTATTCCCTGTCGCCCATTAGATCTATCCAACGAAGCCATAACCCAAATCAAGCACACAATTTCTTAACGCAGACTCTGGTGCCAATACAACTTAACCTATCGAATTTTGCATCTGTGCGATCTTTTGCACAGTCGTTTCTATCACTTGGCATAACCGCTCCCTATTCTGGTCAATCACGCCGGCTTAAATTGCAAGCGAGCGAACAGTAACTGCAGATGGATGCGAAACAGCCTTCCAAGTAAACCACCTCAACCATTTCCCGCTGGTCGACTTATTTACCGAGAGACTCGAGTAAGGGGCCATCACGCATCATCATTGTGAGCTCCAGCGGCCAGTCTACATTTTTGCCTGGCACAGGCCTAAGTTTTAACGGCCTGAACAGCGACACTAAATACAGTGCTATGGAAGTTTACGGCCCAGTCCAAGCTGGGACAAGATCTATCACGCCAACGAGCTGCGGCTTCAAGACACAGAATGTAAAAAGTAGCTTGTGTGCATCCTGGATGTATTGTGACAAAACTAGGCAGACAGTTTAGGTATGCAGAGGTGTGGGATTTTATAGGGTGCATTGAAGGAGGGGGGGTGCTTTAACAGTGTAATTGCGCGGTTGCACCCGACTTGGAAAAAGGGAAATTTTACATGAATAAATAATGTCAGTACACGGTTCTTGAACAAACAAGCGGAAAATACTGAACTTGCAAAGAAATTATGGCTTCTTTCGATTAATATGACTCGAATCAAATAAATATTTGTAACTGGAAATAAATAAGTAAAGTAGTGTGTAAAATATATTTCGATATAAAAAAAAAAAAAAAAAAAAAAAAAAGAAAAGCAAATAAAAAAAAAAAAAAAAAGATAAAAAAAAATAAATAAATAAAAGGGTTACGGTTAGTATGAAAATAGTACTAGTAAAATAGTAGAAACCAGCTAAAAATAATGACTCTTCATACAACGGGGAGGGAATACAATGAACAAATTAATAAGTAATATTCTACACACACACAAAAAAAAGGGGGGGGGAGGAAAGGAGGCGTTAAGTTTTTTTTTTTTTTTTTAAATAAACAACGAAAAGAAAGAGCAACTTACATTGGCTAAACAGTGAGCTTTAACCTGATCAAAAACTTTTAGCAATTTGCGTCTAGCGCCTAAAGCTGCAACACCCTTTCCAAGCAAGGCTTCATCATCCATCTTCAGCATCTCTTGCCACTTCATTGTTTCAAATATAGGATTATATTTATGTAATCTTAGACTCCTGAGCCAAGCAGGAACATCTAAATGGGATCCATGTTAGTACGTAACACCTTTTTATATAAATATATATATCAGTTACCTTCTAATAATTTCATATCAACAGTATCTGAATTATTTTTATTTTCCTTGCGAAACACAAACTTTTTTTTGGACCCATTACTTCTGTTTGAAGCATCGCTATGATCGCTAAAATACCCGTTTTCATCCATCACACGGTTAGGGTTCAAGAATTGGCCGTACTGATTTGGTTTTGTAGGCGACGTCGGTTGATCTTGAAAGACCGTGTTTTTATCATCGTACATGGACAACACGATATTAGCAGGAGGAGGAGGAGGAGGTGATTGCATGCTAGTTTTCAGCTCGTCGGCTTCAACCACCGTACCTGGGATACGATTCATACCTCTACGTCTAAACCCCTTTGTATCATCCGTTAATATAACCGAAGGCCTATTATTATTCAACTGCCAATTATTAGACATGAATGGTTGATCTTCTTTGGGCTCCGTAAAAGCAGGCACGGTAGGAGAAATAGCCGACCACGGATCTTCACGTACGCTTTTGGAGCTAACAGAGGTACCAAATGACCAGTTTGAAATATCAGCTGATTTGGGTCTGCTACTGGCCATAGCACTTTGACGATGACCTACTAAACCAGCGCCATACGACCAGTCATTGCTAAAAATGGACGAGATATCACCCTCAATCACGGACTTGGGCCTGCTGGTAGGCTCAAACATGGTATGCTGCTGTAACCGCGGTGGCAGCTCACCAAACCGAGGAGTTAAAAAATCACCTGTGGTCGGTCTTGCAAACAAACGATCATATTCTTCTGTATCTCCCAACGCAAACGAGTGTCGATCAATGTTGTTTCTTCTCCCTATATTTGATCGGTTATGAACTTGGCCTGTTTGGTAAGGTAAAACCGAAAGCAGTTTTTGACTGGCGTCTAGTTCAGCTTTTACCATAGCACCAGCCAATTGAGCTTGCATATCCACTAATATATATATATATATATTTAAGTTTTAAAATAAAGAGCGACATGATATATAAATATACCTTTTTCAGGGTGAGCAGGTGATAATAATGCTGCAAGAGGGTCTTTTTTACTCATCTGCTGTAATACCGTGATGAAAAATCGGATTTGAACCTGAGTTGAATGCTGAAGCAAAGTGTAAATTGTTGCAGTACGCTCCGCTTCATTCAGGTACCGAAACCATTGATCAACGTGCTGTACTTCTTCCTTGTATTTTGGGTCTAGACTGGCTGAAGCCATTGATTCCAAACTACTTTCATACTGTTGCAAGTCTTCAAACCATTTATCTAATACTTGCGCTGTCCAAAAAAAATTAATAAGTCTTTTTTTATATACATAAACACCTGGATATATATATATTACTTTCTGCAGACTTGAAATTTTCTGGTTTCAAAATCTCGGACACAGGTCTTTGATGACGATGACCGTCAGATGAAAGACTACGTAAAGGACCTGTATACCCAGGTGCTAAACTAGAAGGATCGGTATTCAATAAAGAAGAGAACCTTTCATTCATTGGACCCCTTTGAAAAGAAGATTGGGCCGACATTTAAAAAAAAAAAAAAAAAAAAAAAAAGGATTAAAAGATAAAGAGAAAGAAAAAAGCGAGGTATTTTATTTTTATTTTTTTTTACCCAGGACAAACGTAAACCAACTCCTGCTTGTCTCCTCTCCCCCCCCCCCTTTTTTTTTCTTGGTAATACAGCGCTGAAACGATCATGGCTAGTAGTGCGTGATATGTAAGGTCTCATTACTTAAAAATCGGATGCAGGCCCTAGCCAGTCGTGTGTCAGCAGGTGCTATTAAAATTACTAGTCTAATATCTCATCAATTGGTAGTTGCAACGTCATCAGGAACACGAAAAAAATAAGCATATAATTATGCAAAGTTTTTTTTAAAAAAAAGAAAAACACGTTAATGTTGTTTCTGTTTTTCGCAATACTGTATAATATGTTGTGTCCACAACTAACGCTTAAAAAAAACTGGGGCAACCCATGGAAGTATATTTTGTTGTTGTTGTTGTTGCGTTGTACTCATTTCGGTTTACCAAAGTAATCACGATTACCTACATGAGAATTATATAATAAACTTTAAAAAAAAAAAGAAGGTAGTGCATGAAATTACTTTTAAAGTTGAAATTGTATTCTATCAAAAGGTAAAAACTGGATCGATAATGTTTAAATATGGGAAGGCCGTATTTAGGCTTATCAAAAAACTGATGTTATACACATCAAAAATGAAAAGAGCGGGTTTTATTATGTGGGAAGTAGGGGGAGCACTTGACAGGCAGAGTTTCATTCCTTAGGCACGAATCGTGCTGGGTACCGTTTCACAAAACCAAAATAAAAAAGGGTTTATATATTTATTTTATTACAAACCCATTTTTTCCTTTTCTCTCTCTCTCTTTTTTTTTTTTGTGATACAAATTTTTTTAATTGTATGAAAAACTTGTCCAACTCACTTTATATCACTTCGCCCATGTCTATACCTTTCCCAGTTGATGAAATGAGAGTACGCCAACCCAAAAATACAGGACAATTTGATATGAATGATCCGTCATCTTATAAGCCAAGAGCAAACGGTGTCAATGTTGGGTTGATTTTACAGCAAGCTATTCATTCTGGCTGGATGACAAAGCACAGAACGCCTACTTTTTCATTTATGAAAAATTCCAAGCCTCGGTTGGTTGTCCTGGTTGATCGCATGTTGTACACATTTAAATCGAATACACCCGAGACATACCGCGAATTTTATGAATTGACTGCCAATACCAATGCATATGTTACAGATCAAATATCAGGCGTCTTGTTTTGTATTGAAATTAAAAAGAAGGGACAGGAAGAAGCGTGGTATTTACAAGCTGAAGATGCAGAGTCGATGAAAGTTTGGTTAGATCGAATTAAACGAACCATTTCATGTGTCCGTGCAAGTAATAATAATACAGATACAATTACCAATGCTAGTTTATTAAATATAACTACTGAGGAAGAAGAATATACAATGGCCACAAATAACAAATTGTATGAATCACCTGTATCAAGTAAAAGTGAATTATCATTGGATACTATACTCTTTCATTCACATAATAGTCAGCCTTCTTCTCCAGTATCATCCATCATTTATGAAAATGAATCTGTTTCTTCATTTCAATCATCGATCGGCGCCATATCAGATTATTCGCTCGAATGCCCTCGCCGAAAATCATCACAGAGAGTTTCAAGGCCAAGTATAAGTTACTCGCTCTCCACTGTACCACCACCTCAATTACCTCCGCCAAAAACCCAACCTCCCCCCATTCCATCCTATGCTTATCTATAATTTATTCTTTCTCCTAAAAAACACACACCCACACATATACGCATAACAAATCATTTTACATTTATATAGCACACATTTTTATTTTATTTTTTTACTGCATAATTTTAATATTAAAAAAAACAACCTCAATTACAAACAAAACAAAAAAAGGCTTTTTTCTTAAAAAAAAAAAAAAAAATAAGGAAAATAGTTAGTTTTATAGTCTGTGCTGATATAAAAAAAAAAGTAAATTATAAGTTTCCTTTTTAAGAACCAATTTATTTTTATAGAAAAAGGACTAAAAATAAACGCCATCCGACGAATCCTGTTTGCAAAAAAAAAAAAATAGGAGTAATAACGTGAACTAGAGTGTTGTTTGTATATATATCCGCTAACAAAAACCCCTATTTTACAAAAAGGAATAGTTTTTAAAAGACTGAGCAGTAAAAAAAAAAGAAAGAAAAAAAAACGTAAAAGGTCATAAAACGTCAAAAAACTGCTTGCGGGAGACTACTTTCATGGTTTCCTTTTTTAAGAAGCTAAAGTTCATGTTATAACGCTATAGAACCTCTAGAAGCTTTGAAACAAAAACAAAAAAACAAAAACAAAAAAAGAGTACTGATTAAATCACAGCGAATCTAGTTTCAGTAAAAAAAAAAGAGGGGGCAGAAGAAATGATTATTTGTGTGGCGAAAAAAGGCACTAAAAAAAAACGGAAAATTACATTGACAGGGAACTAGATTTGTATAAAAGTACAAAAGGAAAACGTGACAAAAAGGAGTATGTAAGCGTTCCTGGGGGAATATTTTTTTTTGGTTCCGACTCTAAAAAAAAAAAAAAGGTACAGTTCCGGGCATATGCAGTAAAGGGTATATTTTTTTATTTTTTTTGCAACGAATTCACGGTACTATTTTTCTTTTTTTAGGCCCTCATTCTTCCGAAGTGCGCGCAAGAATAAAAAGTCTCGGAACAAACACTTTAATTATAAATACAACAGTAAAATTAACAAGTTATCAGTGAAAAAAAAAAAAAAAAAAGGTCACGTAAATTAGAGTTTTGGATCCAATAAAAAAGCGTGCCACTTTTTTCTATTTTACCTTTTTACTTCAAAATGACATTTTTTTATGCAAAAAAAGAGAAGGGAACAGGAACTAGTGTAACTTGATTTCTATTCTTATTAAAGACTCGAGAACAAACAAAAAAAAAAAACCTTTTTTCTTGTGACATGCCAGTTATCAAAGCAGGGGTTAACAACTTTTTTTTAAAAAACTATTTATGGAAAAAGATCTTCCCAGTTTGATTGAGATTGAAAAAGAAAAAAAAAAGCACAACGTGCTTCAACGACAAATTAAGACATTTTTGTGCTTGTGACTTTTTTATGCGCGTGTGAAGACAGTTGAAGATTACTTTTTATTTCTGCCGTATTATACTTGTTTCCATCTATTTGTTTAAACTAAAGATTAAATACTAATTGGACGACTCATTATACTCTCTTTTTATTATTATTAAAAAGTAAATCATTTAGATACACTGATAAAAAAAGAAACTCAAGCTGTTTGTGAAAAAAAAAAAAAAGTAAGCTGAGAAGAAAAAAAAGTCAGCAGACACTTTAAAAGTAATTAAGGTCAAACCCGAAAAAAAAAAAAAAAAAAAAAAAAAGTATACTATGTAAAAAAAGTAAAAAGTAAAAAAATGGAACGCGTATTTTTTTGGTTTATTTAGTTTTTATGAATAAAGAAAGTAAATATAAAATTGTGAAAGGCCTTTTTTTATCTTTTTAGTTATGCGGAGATTTTTTTTTTTTTTTTTTTTTTTTTTTAAGGAGAGAAGTTTTGTTTGGTTATAAGAAAAGAGAGAGAGAGAGTAAGCAAGTAAGTGAGTGAGTGAGCGTTGAGGCGGAAACAGAAAAGTTCGTGTACCTTTTCCAAAATAAAACAACTCCTATCGTTACTGTCTCGCTAAAAACGGTTAAGGCTTTTTTTTTTTTTTTCTTTTTTTAACAAGTTTTTTTTTTTTTTTTTTTTTTTTTTTTTTTTTTTTTCCCTTTCTTCTTTATCCTTTCCTTTTAAAACTTGACTAAAAATAAAAAAAAAAAACTTTTTTTTTTTTTTTATATATATTCTTTCACCTTCATTTTACAAAAAAAAAAAACACACTTCTTTACAAAAAATAAAAATGACATCTTTATTAAATAAACATCAAACTTGGCCTCAAAATCAATTATCTGAAGAAGAAGAAGGATCAGGAGAAACATCAACTGCGCCAGTTCGTAAAAGAACAAGAGCTACAGCCGATCAATTATCCGTGCTAGAAGACACATTTGCAGTAAACGTTAGTCCCAACTCAAAATTAAGAAAGCAGCTTGCTGAGCAACTTCAAATGAGTGAACGCTCAATTCAAATTTGGTTTCAAAACAGAAGAGCAAAAGTAAAGCATATGCAAAAGAGAGCTCAAATGCAAATGCACCAAGCTTCTATTCGAGCTCAATTATATCAATATCATCAACAACAACAACAACAACAACAACATCAACATCAACAACATCAACAACCTCCCATCTTACCAATGCAACCTTATCCTTATTATTATAATAATCGTTTAGCCGCTAGTAATACCCCAAGAGCTCAAAGTGTAGATGCTGTTCACTTTCAAAATAATAATAGACCCATGATACATCAACCTGTATTACAACAACAATTATTTACTCCCGCTTCTTCTGTTCCTCCTCCCATGTATCCTTATTCTAATTCTTGGCTTCAACTCGATGATATGCCATTAACAAGACAAAGTATGCCACCACAAGTCTATCCTTATGATTTTACTCATGATCAAAACGGTTTAGACTTTCCAGAGTATTTACATGGTCAAGCATCTCCTTCTCCAAGTCCTCTTCATAAACAACAACAAAACATACCCACTTTGATATCTGTACCTGATGCTGGCCCTACTGCTATCTTAGCCACCTCTACTAACTCAAATACTCAATCTACTAGTCCAACTCCTTCCTCACCTGGTAAGTTTTTATTTTTTATTTTTTATTTTTTACTCCTTTCTCTGTCCCGCCCCCTCTTTTTTTTCATTGTGTAATTTTCTTTCTATTAACACACATATATATCTAGATTCTACACGTCAAAATACTATTGACCCTTCCAATCTAATGATTGGTAAAGAAGAACTAGTAGTAAAATCTGAACATAATCCCCTCATCACCACCACCACCACCACCACCCACTCAATAAAAGAACAAGAAGATGAAGATGAAGAACCAAAAGACTTGTATCTTAGTGCGACTACTTTAACCATTGGTACCTGGCACAGACTAAAGATGCACGAAACTGATCTTGTATGTGTTTACAGACCAGACACCAGAACATTTGCCTGGCACATCGTAGACGGAGGTTGCCACTTTAAAATGGAAGTAACTCAAGACGCAGTTTCAAGTATTGAATTTATACTGGATGAAAATGAAGCTTTAGCTGACGTTCATTTCGATATAAGTGAACCCCCCTTGTTTTATATGGAATCTACAACCACCATGAAACAAAAGAAGGACGATCAAGAGGTGACAACTCCTGTTTGGGTTCAGTGTTCCGATTTCACTGAAGGCAAACAAGCTTCTCGCTTCTTTAGACATACTTTAAAAGGCTTATCTCATCATATGAAGCAAGAGCTGTTGGCTTTGATTCATAACCATGAAGAAACCAGACGTCTTGTTCATTTTATTGCGCCTACTTATCCTATTCAAGGTACTTTTATGAACCCAAACATGTATTGGCCTACACAACCTCATGTTGTTGACTCATTACCATGTGAATTATACATGAGTTAAATCTATCTTTATACATATTTCCTCTCACTTTTTTTTTTTTTATTATTATTCCTTTTCTCTCTTTTTTTTTCTTTCTTTCTATTATTTTATCAAATGTATTATATCTCTTCTATCTTTTTTTTTTTTTTTTTTTTTTTTTATTAAAACCACTTTGTAACTTGACCATAAAAAAAAAAAACTGAGTTTTTATATTTTTTTTTCTTTATTTTCTTTTATTTTCTTTTTTTATACACATAAAAAAAAAAGCATAATGAGCAACGAAACGGAGTACATGGACATTGATGGTCCTGAATTCTTATCGACTATCAACAGCGAAATTGCTACCATACGTACCAATGCCAGAACTAACACTTCAGCAACAGACATATTCGATTCATACGTGGGAGATAAAGTTGGCAAGTAGTAGATCTTATAAAAACTAAACTAAAAACTAAACAACGAAATATAATACAGCTTTGGAAGCATACAACGAAATGTGTGTACTGGATACCAATTTCTTAATTTCAAAACTAGGTTATCTAGATACTGTTTTAAGCTTAGCAGAAGAGAATCCGGGAAATCTACTAATTATCATACCTTGGGTGGTTATACGAGAACTTGACGGTTTAAAGGTAAAAAAAAAAAAACACGCGCAAACACAAACAAACAAACAAAAAACCTCATCAAAGTGAAATATATAGAGCGTGAAAAAAAGAAAGGACGGAGAAGATGTTGCTGTTCGTGCTAGACAAGCAATGCGATTCATAGAGTTACGACTAAGAGAAAAATATAATTCGCTACGAGGACAAAAAATGGACGAAATTTTCAGTCAAAGTATGACACAGGTAAAAACAAAAAAATTACCAAAAAAAAAAAAAGAAAAGGAAGGAACTGAATCATTTTTTTGAGTAGAAGCAACAAAAAGGCGATGATAGAATTTTAGATTGTTGCATGTACTTTCAACACCTGACAGGCAAAAAGGTTACTTTACTTTCTAATGATAGGAACCTGTGTATCAAAGTGATGGTGCACGACATTGAACCCATCTCTTCAGAATATGTGCCAAAAATGGAAGCCTTGTTGAATAGAATCGGAGGAAAACACCATAAAACATTAACTAAAAAATGGACTGTGCCACAACAACCGGAGCCAGTTATAAATACAGATGATTATGTAAATTTTTTATTATTACAACATGTATATATATATCTAACTCTTTTTAACTGTTTAGGTAATGGAAATAGATGAGTTTTATCCTAGTAATACCATGGACGAAGAAGATTATGATATGATGATCGATGATGAAGATGCTATATTATCTGAACTGTCCAAAGGAACCAGCGATAGTCGGTGGGCAAAACACGAACCAACAATACACGAGCCTATACCCGAACCGGTTGCTTACCTTGATAACGATCCTGCGCTTGTCGCACCTAAAAAACCTCGCCGAAAATTAACTTATTCTAACAGTAACAATGTACCAATCAAAAACGATGCATCTTGGACATCTATTTATTCCCCTAGATGATAAAATATTTTTTTTTTTTAATTATTATATATTACAAGAAAGAAAAAAAAAAGGTAAATAAAAAAATGTGTGTGAGGGACAGAGTGAGTAAAAAAAAAAAAATAGAGAGAGAGAGAGAGAAAAAGAGAGACAGGGAGAGAGAGAGAGGGTATGCATTTTTTTTTTTAAACTTCCATAGTTTGTTGTAATGTAAATGTACGATTATTCAATTGATGTACACTATAAAGTTCATAATAATTTACACTAGCATTCTTTCCTTGCGTTGACTCTGTCCAAAAATCGAGACAGTTATTCCAACATCCATGATCAAACACGTTTCCCTTGGTCACGCTACCACGTCGATTACGTGCTTTGTGTAAGGCTCGCGCACCTGCAACTAATTGAAGACAAGGGCAGAACCCGCCCGAGTGTCCATGGCCGTGATGTCCCTCTCCTGTGGTTGGTCCATCTGTGCCCTCTGTACCGCCTGCAACTGTAGATATCAATCCAGTAGGATTACTTGCATTCATGTACGAGTAACGGTTTGCGTTAGCGCTTTCATTTGTCGTCATGGCAATCGCCACTTGGTATAACTGAACACCAAGTAAAAACATCGACCAAGTTAATTGAAACACAGTCCAGATTGTTAATGCAAGTGTCCACGTATCGAAATTAAAGTAACCGCATACGGTTGATCCCAATAAACAAGTACTGTCTGGTCCTTGGTCGTAAATAGGCGATTCCTTTGTTAAATCTATTTTTTTTTTTTCATCATTAGCTCTTGGGTACAGCTATAAATTGTATATATAAACTTACAGGCAATAGATAATAAAGTGAATGCAATAATAGCAACAACCATATTAATCAAGAACATCAAGAAAGGGCGATGATTATTAACACCAATACAATTGAAGATCCAAGGACAATGACTAGATACACATATTCACTTAGTTTATTTTTCTTTCCTCTCTCTCTCTCTCTTTGTTACTTACTGGTCAAATTTAGCAACACATCGGTTACAGACTTTACAATGTTTGGAACGTAAAGGCTTTTTGATCTATAAAAAAAATAAAATACATTAGTCTTTTTACACGTAAATATCCCTTCTAAATCCAACTAACTAAGCACGTTAAACAAAAGTGTCGAACATCCAAAACATTATTTTCGGCCAATTCTTGCACACAACCATGTTGCTTTTCCCTTGAAAGGTCGTTTTTAATAAACCCTGGATCTGCAGCCACTGCTTTAAAGAACGAAAACATGGCAGTAAAGAACGAAGAAACAAAGATCAAATGAGTAAACAACAATTGCGAAGTAGCTGGTATAAAAAAAAAAATTTGATTAGCGCAAGAACAAACTAGTACCGAATATACTTTACATGGTAACAGAATAAAGGCCCAGGTGACAAGCACCCAAAACGCCGAAGATTGAAAGATACTTGAGAAATATGGTGTTTTCCAAACAGCGTCATTACTAGGAACTTGAATTAAATACTTTACGATTGAAATATGCATCAACGCAAAAGACGCAAGGGCTAAAGGCAACCCGGCGTACCACGGAAACATGGCCAAACACTTTAACGCAAACCCCAGTGCGACAAAAGGGGCCAAATAAGCAAATGTATTCACCACACGTTTCGGTACTGGTTTGCCTATAGAACCAGGGTATTTACCTATACGTGTTTGTTGCACCGGGTTTCCTTCTGCCAACACATCAAACTCCAATACGGCTCTATCCCACGTACGTTCAAATTTCTTTTCGTGCACGAAATCCATGACCGATTTCCCGCTTTGATCCACAGCATTTACATCCGCGTCGTACTCCAGCATCTTTCGAATGCACATTTTATTACCCCGTACCACTGCCCAATGCAACGGTGTCAACTGCGAATGGTCTGTAGCTGTAACACTAGCTCCGAATTTCAGCAGCAAGTCAACAGATTGCGCGTGTCCTTGATACGCTGCCCACATTAACGGTGTGTGTCCGCCGACACTATCGCACACATCAATTTCAATATCAAGATAAAGCAAATATAAAACAAGCATCGCATGAGACGAATGCACTGCTAAATGAAGTGCATTGAACCCTTGTCCGTCTTTTAACGAAGGATTAGCTCCTTCCTTAATTAAACGATGTACTGCTGGCAATCGTCCTTGTCTTTATATATATACATGTTAGTATACCCAAGAAAGAATAATAATGCTAACCCCCCCCCCTCTTTACCTGCTAGCCCAATGTAAAGGTGTGGCCTTTAAATCACCTGCAGGTGCGTCAACAATAGCACCTTTATCAATTAAATATTTTACACACACATCATTATTGGCCAAAGTGGCATAATGTAAAGCAGTAGCGCCTTGAGCATCTGCATCGTTTACATCGGCCAATTTGTTGTCTAATAAATATCGAATCGTCTGAAACGAGCCTTTTTGTGCAGCATCGAAAATAGTAGTAGCTTTTTTGTATGTTAATAAAGAAAGTCAGAAGAAGAAAAAAAAAGAGACTTACAATCTTCTGTTCTTATTTCGGCTGTAGCTATATCAGTAGAAACGGCTAATGTAGGTTCTGCTGGAGAAAAAGAATGAACTTCGTTTTCTGACAACAAAGGTTGCTTATCTTCGTGTTGTTCTGCCATTCAAAAAAAAAAATAAAAATAAAAAAAAAAAGGTACAGAATAGACGGAAAGAGGGAAAAGCGGAAGGAAAAAAAAGGCCTTGGCACGATATCAAAAAGGACTTTTAAAAACAACAACAAAAAGCTCAGCAATATAAAAAAAACACAGTGTGTAACTGTCCGTATAAACGGGATGTCTGTCTCTGTTGTATGGTTGGGATTATGCTACTGATGTTATAGAAAAGGGAGAGATTATTTGTTATTACCTAAGTTCGCAGTAATCTTTAAACATAATAAAGTTTAATGTATGTTCCCCCCAATCATGTCTAAATTCTGCATTTGACGTTACACCTTATATATATCGTCGATGCTTAAATGGTAGAATTACATCTCGCTTATAGACTATTTATCTAGCATATTTTATATATATTATGACACGACAAATAAAGCTTCATTTAATTTTTTATATCACCATTCACACCTGAATGTATATGTGGCAAAGTTCCCTTTCTGACCAAAAGAGCCCCCTCTCTTATTCGCTATAAAAATCACTGGCTCAGCAATGTACTGCACTGTCATTCTTTCTAAACGTGAACACGCTTAATATGAGTATATATCCCTGGTTAAATCTTATATTATTTACCTACATGTTATATTCCCTTTTTTTATTTAAATAAAACAACATAGTTAATTGGTCATGATACAGTAGACTATCTAGAAATAAACAGATGTGTCAGATGTACTATTCTTTCTATTGTTTGTTCTTGTCACCTGAATTTTAGCTGTAAGTTACGAGCTTTTTTTTTTTTTTTTGTATAGTTTCGAAAAGTTTAAACCAAGTTCTTTCATATAGTACAAGTGCGAAGTTCACAGAAATTAATTATTGAAGAATAGTTATTTATATTTAATACCACAAAAAAAAAAAAAAAGCGGAGGGGGAGAAATAATCCAATTCTTTCTAGGTGTTTTTTTTTGTCGGGAAACCTGACAAGACGATACTATTGGCTCATAACTTTTGGTGCCACGCGAAAATAGACTTTTTGCTTTTGTTTTTTTTTACATTATTCTATAACATAACAGTTGTAATACATTGTGTACATGATTTAATAGAATTAGTACAAATAATGGCCCCAAATTCTTTATATATTCTAATGGATAGTGGTACTATATTTTTTAGAGAAGTTTATCTTTAAAATTTAACAATGCTCATAAATGATGTACAGTCAGGCTGCTTTCCCGTTTGCTCCCGCCCCTCTCATTATGGCATTTGAGTTTCCTAAGCTCTTTCAAAAACGGCATTAATTTTAACAAGAGAGAATGTATCGTTTGGTTTACTCTCTGCTATACTTAAATCTAATACGTATGTATCAAGATGAAAGATCCATTTGATGGTAGTGTCAGCTTGAAATCATTAATCTTTGGGGGTGTTCCTTAATGCGCGTTCTATTTACGGGTTCAGAAAAATGGGAGACTTCTTTTTTCCTGCGCCAATCTGTAGATATAGTTGTATGAACAGTGTTTGAATGAGGGCTCAAATATCTTCTTTTTTTTTATTCTGTACGTATGGTATCTTTACAAAACTACGTTTGGGCCTTGTTATTGAGAAGAACAAAGTCGAAGAAGTTGACATGCAAACTCGATACTACGAAATCTTACTATCACAGATGTTAGCAGACACTACCAAGATGATCTAAGAGCTCAACCAGGGCCTCCTCATCAAAACAAGAGAGTTTAATCTTGCTGTGTTGGTTTTTCGCCAAGTATAAAAACATCTCCTAAGGCCAACAATTCTTGAATATTTTCTTCTAATGTAACAGGTTTACAAATAGTATCAGCAGTATATTGATAATGTTTAAAAAGTTCGACGATACCAAGTTTATTATTCGAAAATCCAGTCGTAAAAGCAGATGGTGTCTTGGTAATTGTTGAAGATAATGATGAGGGTATTTCAGAAGATGATGCTGCTATGGCTGTTGATGATAATGCTGCATTGTTTGATGTAGTTGGTTCACAGGAAGCTATTAGCCTTCTCTCTTCCCAAAATTCAGTACAAGAAAGAGTTTTCTCCAGTTGTTAAGCTCACTATTAAGCTGAACCCGCTCACTTTCTGGAATGTAATTACTCAGAATACTCTTATGGGTTATACGATCGCCCCATTGAAAAGAAAGCAGTAATAAAATGATTTAATGATGAGAACCATGCCTTGCACAAAACCGGTATCCGTCCCAATAGAACTGCTCCAAGTAAAGTGCACTTTTCTCCAATCATTTACCATAAATCAATATTGATTTGTATTACTTTTTTTTAGAACAACGTCAATATTTACCTTTTGAAGCTGGAAATGATTCCAACCAATAAGCACATAATACAATCCTTTTCATGCAAACTTTCTCGTTCTGGGACTGGAGTAACCATAAAATATTTAAACCCCGAAATAAAGCTTGCTTGAGAAGGCTCTAACACAGACATATTTTATTAGTATTGGAACAGAGATGTCAACGCAGCTGCTGACATGAAACTAATTCTCACGACATATGTTTATCAAGGATTTTACACGGGTTCTAGACCGTAGTAACTGCCCAGAGGCAGAAGAGAAGAAAACGAAGAAGAAGACGCTTACATTATTTCACATCTCGCGTGCTGTAATAGCCTAACTTCACGGTTATTTAAACAGATTTATTCTCCCCTTTTCATATTTCTTTATCATTATTTTCTTTTCTTTCTCTTGTGTTACTTTACTTTTCTTATAAATAGAGTCAATATTTTCCTCACTTAAAAAGCTATCTTCGATTTTATTACTTTGAAGCATTAGTTGCTCAAGTTCTTTTTTTGTTATTTTTATTTTTCTAGTGAATAGAAATCATCTTTAAAATAAATATTCGTCCACTTTGTAGTTCTTGTGTAAGTAAACGTCCTTAAAGGAAACATAATACACTTCAAATAAACTATCCAAAAACGTTTTGACTTGTAATAAAAACATTTAAAAGAACCTTGCAACTGTAAAATAGATCACACATAAATTTGCAGTTGCGACCGACCTTTTCGAAATCAAGCGCTTGCAAAACCAGTCGCTATAAAATAATTCTATTAAAAAAAGGGAAATCATTTTTTTATTACATTTTGTTTCGAGTGAAGCGATATTATTTTTAAAATCGTTAAAGATGTTGTTTTTAGCCGTATAAAAAAACGATTAAGTTTAAAGGACTCTTTAAGGAGCGCATTAGCCAAATGCAAGAGTTCTACAGTAGCGGCTCTATTTAAGGGTGGCCAAAATTCTCAGAAAATCCACCCTTAAATCGATTATTAGCGATAATAGTGGTGTTAAAGCGGGGGACGGAAGAAGGTGTCCTGGAGAAATCCACCCTTAAATAGAGCCTACCCTTAAATCGAACACCCTTAAATAGAGCCGCTACTGTAGTTCAAATCTAGGTATAATCTATGTTTATTGATAATGTAGTACTGTCTTTCCTGCTTACCTCACTAGTATTAGTAAATTTATTCATTCCTCACTTAATTTAAAATTATCTTATTCCCATTCATGTTTTCCTCAGGTCCCACCATAGTCTTCCCCTTCCCTCATTAAGACATTTAGAGATTTCACATGTAACAGTACGAGCTCAATTTATTTGTAAAGTCTCACTTAACCGGTTAGGTGACGTATACATGTTTGTTTTTTAGCACCTTCAAGTTTCGAATTTAGGAAGAATTTCATGTACTGTACATAAAAGATTTTTATGATTGCGAACTAACACTACAAGCAGCATTAAACCGGTCTTGCACTCATTTTGATTTGTTTGTAATAGATGTAATTATAAGATAGTACACCGAGCGATGCATCCCCTTTGTTAAAAGAAATACCGGTTTTGAAGAATTTAGGAAATACAAATATCATACTGGCGGGCGCGATTTGGAATTAAAACAAAAATAGAAAATTACAAGCGCAATAGAATCGCCAAATAGATTGAGGAACCTTGAAGACTAGAAGTTGAAGACTAGATAGATTGTGTTCAAAAACAAACGCAGCAATAGCAGAAAAGAGAACGAGAGACAGGAGGGTACAAACAGGAAAGTATTTGTGTTTTGCTTTTTATTCTACAAAAAAACTTATTTGCAAGAGATGCTTGAGTCAGTAATCCATACTTTAAATGGAAGAACCTCTCTTGACACCGATCCTTGAAGCTATATCATAATTTATGATACCTGAATGCTTCCTGAACTTGGGTTCTCTTTTCGTTTTGGACTTGGGCTTGGGTTTTGCTCTACGTAATCTCTGTTTTTAATAAATATAACACTAGCAGTATTATTTTTCTACAACCAATTTCAACAATATGACAGCTTATCTTGAAACAATCACCGCCATACACCTTTCGCTATAAATAGTTAGTAAAGTAACAACGAGGACAAAGAGAAGATAATGCAACGCAAAAGCAACTCAATTTTCTCACCGCAGCTAGCATTAAAAACTAACATTGTGCCTTTATTCGTATTAGTAGGATTCGAGATATTTGTCTGTTATCAAATCTACGGAAGTTTATCAATGCCAATTGTTGCCTTTATGTCCAGAAAATTCAATTCAAAAAGTATTGTTTTGCAAAAAAAAAAAAAAAAAAAAAAAAAGTAGAATAAAAAATACGTTCGTTACGGGAGATGATACTCATGTTTAGTATTGTTTCCAGATATTTGGTCATTGTGCGCTTTACTAAAAGTATTTTTTATTTTGTTATTGTGCCTTTTTTTTTATTGAATATCTACTAACGGGAAAAGTGTCAGGTGAGGAAAGAATGTATATTATAACCCTTTAAATTAGGCACTATAAACTTTTTTTTTGTATTAAAGCCATTGCATATATACACACTTTATTAAAATGTACGCCTGACACACGCTAAATCAATAAATTACTATCATGTAATTAGTAAATTATAGGATAAAAGGATAAACTATTTGGTACCTCCTAAAAAGAAATAAACCCAGTAAATAGTCCACTAACCTTTTAAATGTTTCGGCGTATAGCGAAAACCTTTTTTTTTTCTATTAACCTATCTCTGGATTCCTCTTTTTTAAACTTCTGATACTTCCCCAGGACACTAAAATATTATGCTTTTTGATAGGATTAACTTTATTAAGCTTATTTTTTTTTTTTGACGTGTTGGATCTCAGATATCGAGAGGCCTGAAACAGCCAATGTTACACGTATGCAGGAACAACTTTTTTTTTATATAAAGTAAACTTGAAGCGTTTTATCCCAAGTAAATATATATATATATATGGATGTTAATTTTAAAAATTAAATAAAGATATACCCGAAAGTGTAAATATACTAGTGAGAGGAAGGCAGGAGATATAAAGAGTAAAAATAAATTACGTGTCAGTAAATGACCGGAACTCGGATGAGTGATACAACAATCACCCGTTCAAATGTACACACAAAATCGGAAAGAGAAAGCAAGGGTACTCGAAGAAAAAATAAGATCATGTTGATTTACTTTCAAGTTACTCTACATCTTTTTGCAATACCAATGTTTACTACATTAAACAACCTTTTCATTTTCCAGAAAGTCGTTAACTTAAAAATTTACAGCAGTCTTTTAAACAGTCCTTTTTCGTGATTCACCGCGGAGACAAAAAAAAAAAAGTTAAAAAGCCGTGAAAAATTTTCAAATTTTGTTTTTTTCTTTAACACAACGAGACTCTTTAACTATTTGTACTTTATCTCATGGTACCTTCAGTCACTCAGTACTCGGATAAAAACTATGTTTTGTCAGACAACGGATCATGACTCCCTTTTTCTCTTTTGAGAAAGGGACAGTGAGTGTTCTGTTCACAGATGAAACTTTATTTTTTTATATATGTACAAAAATGAAAATGAAAAAATGGTATGGGGGGAGGCTGTGTTTTTTTAATACACAAGGGTCTCGCACATAAAAAAGGGAGTAATAACTAGTTCGATTTGATAGGATCATTCAAACAAAAACTATATTATTCTCGACAAAACTAGAATATATATATCCCTGATCAACATGGGAGTTGCCACAAACTAGTTTTTTTTTTCTACCCGCATCAAACGTAGCGATTTTAGTAAGATTTTACATATAGATTTATACGGAGAACATACGCCCTTTTTTTTTAAAAAAGAAAAGAAAAAAAGGGCTTATCAATTAGCTTATTCTAATTGTTACTGTTTGCGTTACAATAAGGTTGAGTAAAAAAAAGGATGCTATTTAAGTTGAGGGGGCTAAACGCACGCGAGATATACTTTTTGTTCGATCATAAAAGATACTGTTGTCAAGAGGATATCCGTTATCAAGGAAACAAATGACCGAGTTTTGACTTAATTAAAATGCTCACATGAGCAAAAAAAAAAAAATGAAAATTTCAAAATCTGTTTATGAGAGGGAATGTAGTATGAAAAAAGACCCAGGAAAAGGATCTACGCACAATCACGTGTAAAAATAAATAAAACATTTCTATAACCCGGGTCGTCACAACTTAATTATTACTACAGCTCCCCCTTTTTTTTTATTTTTACTTTTTGTTCTTCTTTATTTTATATATTTCAATCCTTTCCTTTTTGAATAATGTAAGTTATATGTATATATAAAAAAGCAACAACAGTAATTATAGAAACTAAAGCGTATAAATAAAAGGACCCTTAACGAGACACTCGTCGAACAAGATGTAAACCATCTTACCCCACCTGCTTCCAAAGGTTCTATCTCAACCACAAGTTGGGAGAAGGACACTCAGCCCATTCCTCGTCTTCAAATTGTAGATGAGCACCAAAAGTTTACGTAAGAAAAACTAAAAAGAAAAAGAAAGAAAAAAATATAGTTTTTTTTTTTATTAAATACGAAAAAAAAATATATATATATATATTAGTCAGGACTTGCCTGCTTATCTTGAAAAGTGGAACTTGGGAGATGCCGGATTTAAATATAATGTAGTTGCAGTATTCGGTTCTCAAAGTACCGGTAAAAGTAAGTATTATTCTAACAAACGAAAATCTTTTTTATAGAATTTATTAACGCGTATATTTCTTTAAAAAAGGTACGTTATTGAACGGTTTGTTTGGTACATCGTTTGATGTTATGGATGAAAATCAAAGAAGTCAAACAACAAAAGGTATTTGGATGTCCCGTGGTAGAGGAATGCATGTTCTCGTGATGGACGTAGAAGGTACAGATGGTCGTGAACGAGGCGAAGATCAAGACTTTGAACGTAAATCTGCTCTCTTTTCTATGGCTACTAGTGAAGTCATCATTTTGAATTTATGGGAACACCAAGTTGGTCTTTATCAAGGTGCTAATATGGGTTTGTTAAAGACTGTTTTTGAAGTCAATTTAACTTTATTCCAAACTCAAAAAAGGTATATTTTTTATTTTATTTTATTTTTATTTTGAAACGCTAAACAAAAAAACAAAAAAATATATATATATTCTTGTTAAATATATAGTAAAGAAAAGACCCTTTTATTGATCGTTATCCGTGACCACGTTGGATCAACACCTTTAGCTAACTTGGCTAGAACACTTCAAGCTGATTTAGAAAAAATTTGGGCTGGTTTATCAAAGGTAAAAAAAAAAAAACGTACTAGTTTTTTTATGCATACAATTTAACCCTTTTTTTATTTTTTGAAGCCCGAAGGACTTGAAAATTGTAAGATTCATGATTATTTTGACTTCATGTATACTGGTTTACCTCATAAGGTTCTTTTACCTGAGAAGTTTAACGAAGAAGTTGCTAATCTCCGTTGCAGGTAATTTACCTATATTTTTTTTTATCATGTGTTAAAATAATAATACCGAAACTATTATAGATTCAATGACCCTGCTCATCCTGATTTCGTGTTCAAACCTGAATACCATAAACGTATTCCTGCTGATGGTTACCATATTTACGCCTCCAACATTTGGGATAAAGTACTTACTAATAAGGACTTGGATCTACCTACTCAACAAGAACTTTTAGCTCAATACAGATGTGATGAAATTTCGAATGTTAGTAAAAAAAAAAAAAAATGTTTGCGAAACCCCCCCCCCCACTAATGCGTAATTATATCTAGGTTGCGTTCGAAATTTTCTCCAAGAAACTTATTCCTTTTAGACAACCTATTCTTGAAAAGGCACAAATTATTGAAGACCTTGGTGAGCAAATGCTTTCTATTCGTAAAGAAGCCGTTGATTCATTTGATAAGAACGCATCTCGTTATCATCAAGGTGTTTATGAAAAGAAGAGATTAGAAATGATTACAAAGTTAAACATTCAATTGAACGTTTTGTTTGTTGGTCAATTAAAGAATCTTCACAAGAAGGCTATCCTTACATTTGATGAAAACCTCAAGGCCGAATTAAAGAAACCTAATTATAATTTTGCTGTTGCTGTTGAAAGTTGTTTAAAGGATTCTCAGGAGTTATTCTTAAACGGTGCTAAAGGTAGATATATATACATATATAGTATAGTAACATTATATATATTAATATAATGTAGCTCTTATTTTACCTGATACCGATTGGTCTTATGTTAATGAACTCAACACGCTCGAAGAAGAATTCTCTCAAGCATCCACTAAAGCACGTACAGACGAATTTAAAAAGATGACTAAATCCTTGGCAGTAAGTTTTTTCTTTTTCTTTTTAGGGTATAAATATACTTATATGTATAATTTGTAATAGAAACAAGTCGAAAATGAATTATCTGAACCAGTTACCTTAGCTTTGAATGATCCTAAGCCTGATGCATGGCACAAGATCATTCAAACTTATACCAATACGGTTGAGAATGGTCAAACTACCTTGGACAAGATTGCAAAGAGTAATTATCATGTGAATTTCAAATGTAAAAAAAAGGGTTAATTAATCATTCGATTTTAGGCTTTAATTCATCTTCAAAGGAATTGAAAGAGTCTATATCCGATCTTAGATTACAAGCTTGGCTGGTGCTTCGTAAAAAAATAGATGAAGAATTGGCTGATACCATGTTACTCTTAAAATTACGTTCAAGGTAATTGCTTACGCTATTTATAAACAGAGTTTATGTATATACTAAATCTGTATACATATACATATATAAAGATTCGAGGAGAAGTTTAGATATGATGATCATGGACTTCCTCGTGTTTGGAAACCTGAGGATGATATTGATTCACACTTTAAACGTGCTAAAGAAGATGTAAAATACACACTTAAAAAATAGAAAAGGATTACATATCTAATTATTTTTTTATTCATATATCTATATCTAGACATTGACCTTGGTCACTTTATTCGCAAAGATCAATTTGAATGATGATGAAGGTTTTGAAATCGAATCTACAGAGGTAAAAGAAAAAAGAAACATCTAGAGTTTAGGGATACTAATTATAATATAAAATAGGACTTTGACTTTAAACAATCCCTTATTGTTCTTAGTGAAGCCAAGCAAATTGATATCTCTAACCGCTTCAAACGTGAATCAGATGCATTTTATTTAGAAGCTAAACGATCCGTAGTATCAACTACAGCCAAGATACCTACTTGGGCTATCCTTGCTATGGTCTTCCTTGGTTGGAACGAGTTCATGACCATCATTAAAAACCCCATCTACATGGTTTTCTTTGTATTATTTATCTCATTTGGTTATGTTATTTTCGCTCTTAATCTCTGGGGTCCTCTTGAACGTATCATTTCCACTGTTGCAGGAGAAGCGACGAGAATTGCTAAAGAACGTATTGCTGATACTGTAGAAATTGCTAAAGAGCAAACTCACCATAAAGAGAAAAAGGATCAGTAAATACTTTTTTTTATATATAATTAAAAGAACTGTACAAATGTTTATTATTGTTGTCAAGCCCATTGACAGTGTGTTTATTATTTACATCAAAAGGGTCATGTGGATTCTTAAAAAGATCTGTATTACTTTGATTTAAATTTAACCTAATAAAAAGGGCTTATATAATTTTTTTTTACAGGTGAATACGTTATTGTGATCTTATTCAGTTTTGTGTCAGCATGTTGAGATATTTAAAAGAATAAAGACGTTATAGGAACGTAAAGGACGTTTGAGAGACAATACATAAATTATTATTTTTCGGGGATTTACATCACTGTTTTGCAGATAAGTAAAGATCTGGAAACGCATAATCATTACACTGTTATGTAGTGAATCTAGTCGGTCGTACTACTTGCAAAAGGCTGATTACACTTAATTTATTTTTTTTGTCATCAATAATTAAATCGTCCCTAAAAGATTAATGGTTACTGAAAGACCCATACAAAAGTTTATTTCTCTAAAAGGCTACCTCATATACAAGTAAAAAAAAAAAAAAGAACTTCGTTGGTGTTTTGAAACCAACATAAATCTTGCTGTTATATTTACGCTTAAATCCAACAATATATAATCTGACTTAGTCAAAACAAATACAGTCGAAAAAGGATTTTTTATTTTTATATAATGTATTAAATAAATAAATGGATTTATATATCAATAAAATGGGAGTGGGGGAGGGTATTATTTAGGAACTACGATAATCAAAGCAAGGACACATCCAACGATAGTGATAATCAATAACAAGCAGCACATATTTTTTCTTGCTTTCTTTTGGTGCCGATTAGCAGTTGTTAACTCATCTGCAGCTTGTTTTGTGTTTTGTGAAATATTAAGTACATTACCGTAAATACTCTCTAAAAAAAACAATGAAACAAATAAATAAAGATGTATGTATTATTGTTATTATTATGCGTGTACTTACGAATACCACTTTCTTGTTCATTGACAAGCATACCAAGATCACGGAAGATTTCATTTAATTCAGTAATACCTTGTTCAATACCTTGAATTTCTCCTTCACGCTCAGAGATTAAGGTCTCATTGTATTCAATCTCATTATCTAAGGCTTCAATCTGAATGCGTCTCTGGGTATCATCAGCCTGCAGTAACTGTTGTTGCTCTTGTTGTACGGGGTCATCTTCATCACTTTTTTTTTATGTGTATAAAGTTAATAAACCTTTGAATTAATAATAATAAAGACTTACACTTGAGATTGAAGTATAGCGGTAGTTGCCTTCTTTTTATCTACATATTCCCGTTGCTTTGATACAGAGATTCTTTGAATCTTTTGAAACTCTGCTAAAACCTTTTGAAAATCTTTGGATAGCTTTTGTTGTTCCAGTTTCCTTTGACGCTATTTATATTTATATCAATATAAATGCAGTACATAAATAAATAAACTTACAGTCTTTTTAGGATCCGTGGTTTGATTTTGAGACAAAACTTTGATATCAGCTGTAGTATCCTTGATCAATTCTCTTGTACCTTCGGTTACGTCATGTCTACACACATAAAAAAAAAAGGCTTTGTAAATAGATAATAATGATAATAATAACGTTATTTTTTTTTACAGTTTATTTCGAATATCAGGTGTATCTCGAGCAGTTCCCAAAAATCCAACAAGTCTTTCGATACTTGTGATATTACCATTAATATGAAATACCTGTTGTGATACTCTAAGTGTCAACGTTTTGTAATCACTTTCGTTACCATCTATCAAAAAAAATTAGCGAAATTACATTAGCTATTTCCTTAATTACCCTGTTGTTGTTGTGGTCTATTTCTCTGCGAAGTCGAGACACCAAAACCTTGCTCCAAGTCATTGAAAGACATTATTTTATTTCACTCTAAAAAAATAAAATAACCCGAAACAAGTAGAGAGAGAAAAGTAAAAAATAAAATGTATCAGGTACGTCAGTACTGGATGTCCCAAAAATTTAAGCATGACTTTTCAACGAAAATTATTGGAGCGTTTTTCAAAAATTAAGCTCTAAGAAAACCGTCCCTATACAAGTATTATAGCATAACGATGGATGTCTTGATTTGATTTTGTATTGTGAATTGGTAATCGGCCATTATGTCTTTGATGATATCTCTATGTTAAATTTTCTTACCGTCTAAGCAAGTTTTGCAAACTTTTTAAACAATAAAAAAGCTTGTATAATTATTAAATGATATTAGTACATGTATATAGTTCTTAGAGGATAGCTTGGTAACTTTTTTTTGCCTTCCTTTTTTCTAACAAAAAAAGAAAAAAGAAAACGAGTAGTTAGTGTTTGGAACTGCTAAAAAAAAATAACTGTTTGTTCTTTTTATTTTCTTTTATTCTTTGATATTAAAAATCGTCTTAAAAAGAAATATTCAACCACTCGTAGTCTCTGTGTTGTCGTGATCTAGTACATAATTAGTAAAACACACTTTACATAATTATCAATGACTAGAAAGGACTCTTATAATCATTAGATCTCTTTTGATTAATAAAAACATTTTTATCTAGTCTCACAGTATTTATACTTGGCTCTATCTTTTATTTTTACCATTTACCACATGTGTAATTAAACATCGTAAAACGAAACCTAATACACTTTAAACAAACCGCTTAAAAAACCCTTTAACTAATGATAAAACATTTATAAATAATCTCACTGTGGAAAAATTAGCGGTTTTTTATACTACTAATAGTTTTTTTGTAGGGATTGTTTCAGATGATTTATTACGTCTCAGGGACGAGTTTTAGGTAAAAAGGATAAATACTGAATAGTAACAATATTCTTGATCCTAAAAATGAAATAAAAAAATGTTAATCTTAAAATTTAAACTCTTTAAATATTTCTACTTTACCAGAAGTATTCAAACCACACAGGCCGCGAAGCACAACCTGGTGCACCACCGCTTTAAAGCGTGTATTTTTCAGGTGACCAGGGGCGAAAAAGATATATATTGTTAACATTTAGAAAAAGGAAGAAAGTTTTGTTTAAATTTTTTTTTTGCCATGGCGTGTGTCCAGTAGGAACCATTCCGATCATCAAGAGCATCAAAAGTTTAACAAGGAAGCCTCTTACGTTCTTCTTCTTCGTGATGTTTTTTTTGTTTTCTTTTACCCATTTTTAGCAGAAGTAGAGCAGTAGAAGAAAGAAAAAAGAAAACAAGTTGATAGCTTTTTATAAACATTTTTTTTATCAACTGCTAAAAATATGGATAATACATGATATATTGTTAAATATGAGTCCTATAATTTCGTTAAAAGTCAAAAATAAGATGGTTTTTATTAATTTGCAAAAGGAAGGTTATTTTGTGATATAAATATGCGAAAGCATATAGCATATTTGATATATACCAGCTATATATCTAACCTTTTGATTACTATTTAAGATCTGCTTTGGATCTTATTTGACAAGCTTAATTATTTACTCAGTGTAATAATTAAGATTCCAGCTAAAGAACCTATTTAGAATATTTGTGATACACCAGGAAAATCACCATTTTCCCTTTTACACAAATCGTCACCTATTTTACCAGGCTCAGATTATTTAATATTTTCCCAAGCACAATAAGCTATAAGCAGATATATTTAAACGGTCATTGAATTCAGATCTCACTTTTATATAAAATAACCTTCTTTTTGCAAATTAATAAAAATCATCTTATTTTTGACTTTTAACGAAATTATAAGAACTCATATTTAACAATATATCAATATTACATGAGAGCAAGGAACTTTGTGGTTATACAATCTTTTCTTTATTTAAATTTGAATCTTGTACTACTTAATATGATAATATATATGAATAAAATTTTAAAATTATATACTTCATCTTCGAAGTGAGAAAAACTAAGTAATAATAAAATAGACTAAAAGGGAAGAGGAGGATGGGAACCACAAAGTTCCTTGCTCTCATGTAATATGCTATATGCTTCCTAGCATCGCATATTTACATCACATTACATTTCGAGCTGGAACTTTGTGGTATTTCCAGAGTAGAATTTGTAAAATTGGTGTTGTTAGACACGGAGATACGATAAAAATCCTCAAAGATGGCGCGGGAAGATCAATTACCATGAGCCAGAATTTGATCTACCGAAATACCATTGAGGGCTGCGAGAGTAGCACCGAGAGCCCTTGGTTTAGGGATTGGTGCTGTGGGAGGAGATCATTCAACACATGCCATAATCCGCTGGCTGTCGTGATCTAGCACATAATTAGTAAAAACATAGCTTACATCATTATCAATGACTAGTGTAAAATATACAAACTAAACAATAAAATAAAAGTCGTTTTATAAAATACATCATAAAATAATATGATGTAAGAGACTGTGGAATCCGAGCTATGAAATAGTGAAGATTCAAAAATAAAAATAAAAACAAAAAGATACTAAAAAGTAATCAGTCGCAAAATAGGAATTATCGTTTTATTAACAAGTACTATTCTCCGCAAACGGACCAAATGGTCCGTTCATAAATAATGCTTAAACTTCTCTTAAATAAACGATTTTTTTCCTGAACAATCTTCATAGTATTTTATAGCATTTCACCTATCCCTGTATAAATTTTCAGCTTGATTGTGCTGTTTTTGCCTATATCTTGTCACTAAGCGAAAATGGTCGGTTTTTAAAAAAATGTAGCGGACCATTTGGTCCGTTACTTCGAAACTATTTTGTAAGGGGAGAAATGTTTATTTTACGAGAAAAAAAAGCGAGAACAGTTTAAGAATACTTTAAAAAATAATTAGAGCTTCGTACTTTTGGCATACTCTTCGGAAAAGTGCTACTGATGGCATTTCTTGCACATGGCATCCAGGTTACACGCACATCGGAATCCAACTTTTTGGCGTTTAACACCAGATTTGTGGACAAGATCTACACACTTTTCTAATGCGTTTAGTATCTTGTGAAAGAGACACATGCTTGTGAACACTAGAAACTATTTGACTTCTAGTAGAAATACGAAAACGCAAAGGTTGAATGACTTCATGGTCATTTTTCATCTTGTTTACCTTCTCAAGAAGAGAAAATGCAAGCCTACTTTTGAAATCAGAATGGAGAAGATCATTTCCTCCAAATGTGTCCCATATTTTAAAGCAGCTAAAAGCATTAGCCTCTGAAATACCAAAAACAAAAGCAAGAAAACGATTCTCCCATCTATAGGTTTTCATGATATCATTGATATATACAGACTATATATCCCTCTTCATCTTCGTTATTATTACGATATAGCACATCAAAACTAAACATTATTAATCATCGACGATTAATAATACAATATAGAATTATCCTAAACAATCATCCACTATTATTATCAATGACAGGTGTGATATTGACGGTTATAAAATAAAAGTAAATATCAAAATACAAAAAATAAAATATAATAACAGAAAATTATCAGACTTTAAAAAGGTAATGGTTTTTATTATAAGAAAATGTGTGTGCCTTATATACATATTGGATTTAAATGGACGCTTATCATAAGATGTGAAACTTAGACAGTATTAGCAAGCCATTCAAATATGAGCCATTTGAATATAGAAATAGTTTCTTCAGAAGGTTAATTATAATAGCAGCGATGCCTTGATGTGATCAAGCATATACAAATATATATTCTCATATATATTTACGGGTCATTATGTATTAAGGTCTCACATATTTTCTATAACGTGTTTTTCTAATAAATTTATAAAATTGTCAATGGATGATTTTTTTATGCTATTAAATGTGTATAGTGGAAATACATAATTACTATTATATATTCTATCATTGGAACATATTTTAAAACTAATTTCTAAGTTTTTCATAAACCTTGATTTATTTTTATCATAGATTTCATAAATATTATTAATATAGTCGTCCTTAATTTCTTTTTTCATGAGTTTTATATATATATCATTAAATAATTTTAATGTATTTCTATTATTTAATTTTATATCTTCAATTAAATGATCTTTTCCATTCTTAGTTATATTAATATAGTTCTTATTTAGTTTATTTATTACTTTTATATTTTCTTCATTCTCATTTAATTTATTATAATTTTTTCTATTTTTACTTTTTTTAGATGAGTTTTCATTATAGAATTCTTCTTCCACTTCAATATCACTTAACGTATTTGACTCTTCGCACAGTTCATCTACCTCTTCATCTAATTTATTTTTACATATATTACATATTTCATTATACTCATCTTCGTCATAATTTTCACAATCTTCATTTCTACATATATCAGGACAAATACATCCTTTTTCGTCAACTTCGAATCCACAATCTTCGCATATATCAATTTCTTTACCATCATCTATATCAATCTCTTTACTATCATCTATATCAATTTCTTTACCATCATCTATATCTGATTCTAATGTATTTATATTATTTAGTCTCTCTTCTAAATGTTTGTTTATTTTATCGTCAATATTATTATTTATTTTTTCTTTATTTAATGATTTGTAATAAGTATTTTCTTCTTTTAATTTATTAATTCTTTTTTCTAATTTCATAACTTTAGTTACTAAATAAATATACTTTTGTTTTTTAATTTTAATGTACAAAGAGTTATAAGAAGGCATTGTTTAATTTTTATTTATATCTGAATTCAATTTTTGATCTTTTAAAAAGATTTTCCAAATATTATATTTATTCTTTTTTCTCTTGATGTAATTTAATATATATATTTTATTTATAATATGTTTTTCAATTTTACAAGAAATTAAATTAGTCGGAACTTAAATATAATCTGAGACCTATATGCAGATACATCCTATATTTACACATACATGATTATCTCACACGTCTTTATCCCTTTATGACTAATTCATATTTATTTTAACTAAGCCTTACCGACATCGTCCAGTAATAACTGTTGTCTGAGTAATGATTAGAGGATTGACCATAATTATATATCTTGACCGAAGACTAGGTTAGATAAGCACGGCTCGTAATTATATAAAGAAACTGTAGCACTTATTATGATACAGCACACTACCAGAATTGTACTTAAACTCAGATATAAAAAAGCTATATAAACAGACACCTTTTTTATTTAATAAAACGATAATTCCTATTTTGCGACTGATTGCTTTTTAGTATCTTTGTTTTTATGTTTATTTTTGAATCTTCACTATTTCATAGCTCGGATTCCACAGTAAATTAATCTATTATATTTAATATGAAATTTTTCTGTTCGATATTAATTTTTATAATAAATAATCGTTTCTCATAAATAAAATTGAAAATAAATGTAATTTTTATTTTATTTTTTATTTGTGTATTTATGGCTTTTGATGATATGTAATTATAATAAATAAAAGTAGCGAAGCTTGTTTTTATAATTATTTTAATATACATTGTAATCAAAAAAACATTTGTAACATAGACGGATATTCATATTTGGACAATCTACAATTAATTTTTTAATCGAAGCATAAATATAATGTTGCTTCTTTATGCATAAACATGTGTTACTTTCTTGATTATTTTACAAAAATATAAACATTACAATGTTTTTAAAATAAATATAAATCAATAAAATAATTACGGATAAACTATATATTTTTAATTAAATACGTTAGCGAATATATCCGTCATAAATGTTTCTCATTTACATATAAAAAGACGGCTTATACAAGTATTCGATCGATCTCCCACGTTTTACGATTTATTTGACGAAATCGTAACATCAAAACTCACTTGTTTTGGCAAAGTATCCATGTAGACGATTTCTGGACTTATTTCAAGTAAGTCATGTGACTATAAACGAAAAAATTGAAATCAACCAAAAACTCTCAAAAATGATTCTGGCAGTATGTTACACTAAGGTTATACTAACTATGTTACACAAGAAAAATCGCCTTTTATAGTAATTTTTAACCCTCTCAATTATTCCAGATCCAGCGGTGGCCATATATTAGCTCTTAACCCTATATTCATCAGTGGATTCATCAGCATAAGTTTCATAACCCGATGTAGTTTCACTTTCTTTCTCTTCACTGCTACTGTGAGGGGAAAAATGGTACCATCCAATTGGGAAATTACTTGCTTTTCTTCCCATTTTTTTTGTGCTTGCTTCAAAATCTTGTAACTAATATCACATCTTCAGAATTAAAGAGGCTTTAAAGTGACATAATATTTGTAAAAAAATATTTAGTATATTACAAAATTTTAATGAATAAAGTAAAATATTGGATTTTATTAAAATAGGAAAATATCTCAATAGCGAGTTGCTCCTCCTTTGGTCTTGATCACTGCTTGAATTCGAGCCGGCATACTGTCAATATATTTAAGACAGTCCTCTTGAGTAAATCTATATCATTCCTTCTCGATTCGATCTGCTAGTTCTTCTTTGGTTGCAGGCCTCGTTGGGTGATTATTTAACTGACGCTTTAGCTGGTACCACACATGTTCTATCGGATTCAAATCTGGACTTTGCGCAGGCCAGTCTAGCACAGTATCTACAGAGAATCCGTTGTTTGTAAACCACTGTTTTGCGATTATAGGAGTGTGGGGTGTTGCGTTATCTTGCTGGAAACGTATGTTATTTGGGGTCATGTCAAAGTGGTCAAGTGTATCTATTAGAGATGTACCTAAAATCTTAACGTACTCCTCTGAATTAACAGCTCCCTCAATAATTGTAGTACCATACCCAGGTCCTTTTGCTTTTATGCAACTCCAGAAAAGAACTCCTCCACCATCTCCTTGTATCTGAGGCACCATTTGATGAGGCCGTAAGATCTTACCACCATCTGACCAATAAAAAGAATTGCCATCGGAGCCCCACATATTTACCCTGGTCTCGTCAGAAAATACCCACTGACGCCACTGGTCTATTGTCAAATGCTTATGGTTTTTGGCCCACGCCAGATGAAGCTTCATTGATATATACAGACTATATATCCCTCTTCATCTTCGTTATTATTACGATATAGCACATCAAAACTAAACATTATTAATCATCGACGATTAATAATACAATATAGAATTATCCTAAACAATCATCCACTATTATTATCAATGACAGGGCAACTGCCATTTAGTAATAAGAACTACCAATTAAACACAATGCGCATACACCACGGCGAGAAATAGCGCTAAATATTAAGCACTGGTGCTTGTACAAGCACTGGAATGCTTGGGGAAGCACTAGCGCTAATTTTAAGCAGGTGAAAAAAAAAAAAATCACTGGAAATTGGAACCCCATCTTTTCAAGCTCAGGGTTAGCTTTTTTTCACAAAAAAATAAAATAAAATAAAAAAGAAATACTAGTAAAAATTATGTTTTTGAAAAAAAAAACCATTTCAACGCTTGGTGAAGCGCTAGCGCTAAATTTAGCACTGAATTTTTTTTTTTATGTACCGTTTGACATATTGTTATTTTATCTTCCGCTTAATAAAAGACTTTATAAACTATGCGTTTTTTTTTTCAAGCTTCACTCTATTCAACTACTTTATAACTATTTTACTTTTTTAAATGAATATTACGACCGTTAGTTACAACAATAAAAAAAGACCTTACTGCTAACTCCATAAAATATGGTAAATAATAAAGATGTAATTCTAATTTATTGTACATATACAGAATTTTTTATAATAAGTCTATCTCGTAATAATTTGCAAATCACTATCGAAGTAGAAGCTCCTTTTTTTTAAAAGGCAAAAATATATCTTTTTTTTTTTAAGACAAACAAAATAATTTACACTACTATTACAAGTCGTTTATCTTGCTGGCATTTTTGAACATGTCTTGATCGAAAGCTGTCGAAGACAAAATGACATAGTACCAATTGGACGACCCAACTTGTTTATTTATCAAGTCAGTCTTTTGAATTAAACCAACAGTTGAAATAATGTCGGCGAATCCCGAGATTAATAACACTGGGGATTCGTTTTTTTTTTAGTATAAATATTTCGTTTTTTTTTAATTGCTTTTCCTTTCCTTTTCTTTTTTTCTTTTATCAATTTTTCTTAATAAAATAAAATAAAAGTTCTCTTGAACTTTACTTATATAGGTTTTCGCCATGTTGTAACTCATCTCATTCTTTGAAATCAGGTAATGCTATTAAGTATAAATTATGAAGACAACTACATATATCTAATATTCTATTATTTCTATTCTATATATTTTTTATTTCTATTACTGCTTGCTTAAAGGGTATTTACTTTAATAAATTTTGCTAAAAGGTAATTATTTCATTTGATTCAAACTTAATAATAGCTTATTCTGACTCTTTTTTTTTATATAGGTATTGTCTTATTCCACAAGTGTCCATTCCCTTTTTTTTTCTTTTTTTATTATTGTCCGTATCAAAATATAATAACAAACTATAATATACACATATACCCTTCCATTTCTTAATATATACATTCACATATAAATAAATAATAAAAATGCTCGCTTTTTTTCAGAATCTCTCTTTTTTTATATATATACCTGAATATATAAATATTTATTACAAAATGTGCTATAATTATTATATTATTGAATAAATATTTTATACCATGACCTGATTAATTCCATACCGTCGTAATGCTGTTTTTTTTTAAATGTGAGCCAACGCTTAATCTAGCGATAGTGATCAGCCAAGCGTTAGTCGTAACTGAAGCGCTAGCGCTAAACCAAGCACCAGTGCTTAGCAACAGCGCTAAATTTAGCGCTATTTCTCGCCTTGGTGATAAATGCTTAAACCAATCGGATTATCAATAAGGATTAACCATAATCCTTATGATATTTAAAACTGACTTTTCTTACTCTACAATTAGAATGGCTAATTGTATAACCCCTTTAGTATAAATACATCCTTCTTTTTCATCTAAAATAAAAAAATCACAATTAAGACTTTTATCAATACTTTAAAGGACTTATTTTCTATTGTATATTTCATTCATGTTCTTTTTACTAACGAAATTCGTTTTGACTTTTCTTTTAGCCTTAAGACCCATTTGTCGGAGAGACTTTCGGATGCCACTCAATGACATATATACTTTCTCGGACACCTCGAGGACCATCTAGCGCACCTGTTCGAAGCTTTCTTGCGATATAAGACTTGGTTTGATTGGTAGTTTTGCTTGGTCTTCCACCATTGGTCACATGACCATCACCTAGGTAACGCTTCCTAATGCGAGTCAACGTACTTTTGGAAACTGCTGGATACATTTTCATAATGATAGAGTAAGGTACTTTACGGAACAGCAAAGACTTGATCGAATTCTTGAATTCAGAGGATAAACGGGGAACCATAATGAGTAACATTTTCTTTTATTAAAAAGGAAAGCGACTCCCTACCTTCACGTTGCCAAGGAACACGTCACAAGCTCGTGTTGAGGCTGCACTACGCTGGCCAACATACATTTAAACTTTTTTACATTCTTAAATATTATTTTATTATTTTTTAACAGTCATAGAAAATTTAACATTTATGTAGACTATTTATAAATACAACTGTTTCTTAATGTAATATTCAATATAAAAGGTAAACCAAAGTAGAAATGATAGAATATGAACCGTTAAACAGTTCTTTATATACTTTTTGGGTCTGGTACAAGATAGGTTCCAGCGTGAAATACTAGATGGGAAATGAAATAATTAAAAATATGTAAGTGACAAAGTTGCAGCCGCTATTTTTACGCGTCTTTTTTACTTAATACAAAAATCCCTATAATTAAAATCCGGCCCGGAAAAGCGTTTAAACACCGAATTAAATATTAAATGGACTCCGACCCGGACAACAAATATATCATTAGAAAGCCACAAAAAATCTGCATCGAATGATAGTTTTGTTACTTTTTTCAACAAGCTACAGCAATAACTATATGAGTATTAAAATTCTGTGTTTTCATCCGGCTTCTACTTCTCGAATATATACACATAGGACATAGTTAATACTTCATTTGAAAGACATTTAATTCTCACTAATGTGCGTAATAATAAAAATAATTTTTTCCGATTACTTAGGCCACAGTTAACCAAAAACCCAAAAGATTGTAAAAATATTGTACATAATCTGGTTAATGGGAAATACGTAATAATAACAACTCGTCTTCCTAGTCCAACCTGTAGAGCATTAGCTCAGCATTATGATGGTCCCGGTTCATTTCCCGGAAAACGTTTTATCAATTTTTTATTTTTAAAAAATTTGCTTTTTTTTCGCATTTTTTATTTTGTTTTTTACTTATAACTTTCAATCTAAATGTACTAGAGGTATATATTTTATATATTTTAAAAGAGAAACGTAGTATATTCTATTGAAATAAATTTTAAACATTTTTACTTAGTAGAAAAATAATTTTATAATTACAAAATAAAAATTACAACGAAGAGGTATATATCTAATTTTGTTTATTATTACGATAAATTAAAGTATAATTTCGTAAATAGCTTTTAATAAGCATACAATAAATATATATTAAGCGGCTAGTTTTTGTCTTTTATATGATATAAATATTTTACATTTATATGAATTATTAACCTTGATATCGATAATTTTGTTTGTTTTTTCGCTCTCCGAAAAAATCATAACTTCGTCAAATATGCCGATAATATTTCCAAAATACTATCATTGAAAAGGGAATAAAAAATAGCACTAATAAACTGCAGTTTATATGTCTATATCTTATGATCGGAGCTCACAGTTGACGTCTAAAATGTGTCAAAGTAAATTACTTTATTCGATATCTTTAAAACTATAGATGATACAACTATATTTTCTCTTAGAAATATACGTACTTTATGCACAGGTATATTAGAGTAAAAGCCTTACCATTTTAAATTGATTCTGGTAGCTTTTAGTGCATTTCGAATTTATTCGATTTTTACTTGATTCTAGGCATTTTGGGCGATTTAAAGTGTACTTTAATGATTTAAAATGCTGGTATAGACATCGTCTTTAGCAATTATTATGTTCAACACACTATTGTATCCATGTAGCTTCGATAAGGCTACTATTTATATATTTTTCGTGAAATATGATATTAATATCATGTAATTTCTCTTTTGGCCGAGGACTTTGGGAATATAAGTACGTTTACTAAAGCTATTTTGTTAAATTTAATGAGTGGTTTTTTTTGTGACTTCGAAAGCTACTCATAAAAAAGGTTTTTTTATCTAAAAAGATAAAAACCCTCTTTTCTTTCATGTAAGTTTTTTTTCTACTACTATGTTTACTCGTAAAAGTAATATCTAACATAATTCCTTGTTTCTATAATAACTAAACAACACTTTCGCTTTACTATTTCACCTTTGAAACTACTTTTAAACAACTATTCGACATTCATTTCACTCATTTGTCTAATTTAACTCAAATCTACTTACATTACTCGATTACAATTAAGATCTTAGACAATGTCAACTCGTAATTCTAGCAGATCAGTTACACCTTATGCCTGTAGTGGTAGAAGGCAAAACTCTCTTAATAGTAGCATTATTTCAGAAGTCCCTTCTTTTACTACTATTATTGCTCGGTCCAATTATGGCTCTAGAGTACCTCGTACTGGTGATAAAAATGTCGAAGCCGTGATTTTATCTGATCCTGACAGAACTTGGTTTTAAGTTTATATTTCAATTTGTTATATTATCGCTGTATTTTGACTATAGTTTTAGCTACCCATCTTTTTCCACATCAAGAGTTAGTGAATTGGGTATCGAAAGACGAACAGTACCAGTTACTAGAAATATTAATCAAGCAGATCGACATATCTCAGAGGCTCCATCAACCACCCCACCTCGTCAACGTGGAAGACCAAGAGTTAATAGAGGACGAGGACGACCTTCTTCATCACGTAGACCATAAAGATCTAATCTTTTTTTGTTTGTCTTTTTTTCACTCGCTTTTTTTATTGACAACTTTTTATATTATATACTCTTTACTCTTTTCAAATAAACCAATCTTTTTAAAACATTAACTATATTTTTGTATCATTAAACAGTTATACTATTATTCGCTTTACTGGGCTTTATAAATTGTTTTACAAGCCATTTCTTATCTAGCTTCCGATATTTACATTACACATAGTTCATTATACATGAACGATTTGCATAAATCGTCTGCATGAACAATTTGCATGAGCGATCTGCATGAAAGATTTGCATGAATGATTCAAGAGACTCTGCGATACTGTGGTACTATCAGTGTAGCACAAATATACAATATCTTGCGTACAGTTATATCATTTAACTTATTGCCCTTCAATAGATAAAGAAATATTTATTTCTATTTTTATTTTTGGGTCCTCTATATCTCTCGTGATATACCGTTCTTTAATTCATCCTTACATTTATCTATCTAAGATATAGTAATGCGCTTTAACATTATAGAATCAGGTATTTCTACGCCCTAGGAGAGTCATTGAACTTCATATTTACCTAGACGTCATACACATGCCGCTATGAAATACCTGAGACCTATTGATCTCTCCCACGATGATTGTAATTAATTATAAAAAAATTTAATTTTGCTATCCAATGCAGAATTTTTGTGGCTTTCCAACGATATATTTTTTGTCCGGTTCGGAGTTTATTTAGTATTTAATTCGGTGTTTAAATTAATTTCCGGCCCGGATTTTAATTTTAGCGATTTATGCATTAACTCAAAAAGATGCATAAAAATAGCGGCTACAACTTTGTCACTTACATATTTTTGATTACCTCATTTCCCATCTAGTATTTCACGCTGGAACCTATCTTGTACTTCAGCCTACTTTTTTAATATTTTTAGCAAGGGCGTATATACAGCATAACTCGGAGCAATTTTGAAATTTATTCGACATTCCAATCTAGAGGAATGCTGTTGAATTCTAATGTAACCTATTTAATTTTTTTCTTAAATTATAGACAAGGAATATTTGAGACCTGACCATTCAACTTGTAGTAAAGTTACAAGCGCATAAGTTACATCATTTATAGCCGAGGCTTTTCTCTTTAAATTAAAATACTACTCAAGCCGATAAAATGTTTAAACACGCTTGCATTAATGTAAAACCTAATTTTTTCAATCAAACGGTACCATTTTTCCCCTCACAGTAGGAATTCAGGCTTTTATAGACCTTGTAGTTCCCTTGAATTCGAAGATAATAGAATAAAATAATGAAAAATAATATAGATGAGATGTTTTAGCATTGTATAACATCTAATAACAAAATAATAATACTAATTAAGCCGGAATAAAACATTTGTTTTGTTGAACACGACTAAAGAAGTACGATAATAAAATAATAAAATAAAGTTAATACTAAAATATAGTATACTGTGTTTGAAAGAATAATATTTAGGAAATAATCGATTGACGTTGAAAAATAAATTAAAAGTGGTTGGCGGATAAAATTGAGTTATAACTTGCAAGAAAATTTTCAGCACGTAACAGTAGTAAAAGATGATCTTTTATTGAGTTTATATTTTAAAGTAATTTATATCTAAATTGAAGTAGTGTCGTGCTCTCACTATAGATATAAGGGTTATATAAGTGAAGTATAATATACAGTAGTTTTGATTAAAGGAATAAAAGATGATCTTTATTTATTTTGAATACAATTAATATTTATAATATAATTTAGGTTACACTTGTGTCTGTGAACCTGACAGTAGTACACAGCTTATTCAATTTTAACTGTGTCAGGTTCTCAGACACAAGTGTAACCTCAAATTATATTATAAATATTAATTGTATACAAAATAAATAAAGATCATCTTTTATTCTCTTAATCAAATCTATTGTATATCCTATTTCAACTATTGTACTGTTACAAATGGAGTCGTGGTTATTTGTAATATAGATAATAAGTAAAGTATAAAATAAAAGATATTATTTTATAAGTTCAATAAATTGAAAGTGAGCACCAGGTTTATAGTTGTCCAACTAAGAGAATATATTATATAAAGATATAATACGTAGAGAAATAAAAATAAAAGAATAATAAGTTTTACAGAGAATTATATAATAAAAGAATATAATTCAAGGGATCTTTATAAGTAAGAAACTGGAAAAATAGAGTATAAAATATAGGTGAAAAATAAGATAAGATTTATTTAATAAGAAAAATTATGTGGTATTTATATTCAAAGGTGTCGGTCAGAACATCCTTTGAATCTTGTAAAATATCTTTGATATCAGGAATAAATATATTCTTTTTGATTCTAAGATGTTTGTAATGGATAAACTTTCTAAACTAAATGTGTTGTTTTTGATTTAGTTGACTAATAATATAAATAAATTGATGTTTTTACAATCAGAAAGAACTAAAAGGTATTGTAAAATAAAAATAAGTAGATGGAGTAACATATCTGATGTTAAATGAAGGATAAACTTTGAATAATAATGTAAAAATATGATATAAAAAGGATAATAAAGGATAATTGACTAGAAAGTGTAACGGAAACTGAGATTAAGAATAAAAAGTAACTAATAAACTGAAATAAAAATGGAGAATAAAATAAAGAATAATTACACTAAAAGAAAAAGGGGTAATTTTGGTTCTGGAATTAAAAGTAATGAAAATGTGTAACAGAAGAAAATAAAAGAGACTTATTGAAAGATGATGTGATAATAAACGGAGTGAAAATAATGTTACGAACCGTTAAATCTTCACTACATAAATATCTATTTTTCCCTATTTCTTTTTATTATCACATTTCCCTGAACAAGTTTTTATTTCTCACTTATTTTACCATATCCATTTTCAGTCCGAAAATTACCTTTTTACTTTCAGCTTATTACTTCCAAACCTCAGATTTATGTTACACTTCTTTTTTTTTCCGATATGTTACTTTATATATCTTTTATTCATTACATTTGATACACATTTGCTTAAGGTTTATCCTTCATTTAAATTCAGATATATTATATTTTACTTTATAATACCTTTAATACTTACTGATTATAAAAACATCAAACTTAGTTATTCCGTTAATTAGAATAGTTTATCCCTTATCTTTATCAGAGAATCAAAAGGAACAAACTTATTCCAGATATCAAATTATTTAACAAGAATCAAAGGATGTCCAAATTGACATCTTTGAATATAAATACCACAAAAAATTACATATTAAATAAAGATCATCTTACTTTTACCTTAAACATTATTTTCTAGATTTTTTTCATTTCTCTTATTTTACAAAAGATCCCTTGAATTATATTATTTTCTTATTTATATAATTCTCTGTAAAACTACTTTCTTTTATTTTATTTCTTACGTGTTATATCCCTTATATAAAACACATTTTAGTTGGACAACTATAAACCTGGTGCTCACTTTCTTTTGAACTTATAAAATAATCTTCTTTTATTTTATACCTTATATTTTATCCATTCTACAAATAATTAGTACTCCATTTGTAACAATACCTTATATTTTACCCATTCTACAAATAACTAGTACTCCATTTGTAACAATAATATTCGTTCAGGTAAAGGTTTAAAATAGGGCTTTAAACTGGTACGATATTCTTCGATTCGTAACAGTACTTTTAACTATTGAGAAACATTTATGTTACAAATGTTTTTTTGATTTCAATGTATATAAAAATAATAATAAAAATAAGTTTCACAATTTTTATTTTATTTTAATAACATATCATCAAAAACCATAAATATTGTTACGAATCGAAGATTATCGTACAAGTTTAAAGCCCTATTTTTTTTAAACCATTTACCTGAACAATTATTATTTCACTCCGTTTATTATCACATCATCTTTCAATAAGTCTCTTTTATTTTCTTCTGTTACACATTTTCATTACTTTTAATTCCAGAACCAAAATTACCCCTTTTTCTTTTAGTGTAATTATTCTTTATTTTATTCTCCATTTTTATTTCAGTTTATTAGTTACTTTTTATTCTTAATCTCAGTTTCCGTTACACTTTCTAGTCAATTATCCTTTATTATCCTTTTTATATCATATTTTTACATTATTATTCAAAGTTTATCCTTCATTTAACATCAGATATGTTACTCCATCTACTTATTTTTATTTTACAATACCTTTTAGTTCTTTCTGATTGTAAAAACATCAATTTATTTATATTATTAGTCAACTAAATCAAAAACAACACATTTAGTTTAGAAAGTTTATCCATTACAAACATCTTAGAATCAAAAAGAATATATTTATTCCTGATATCAAAGATATTTTACAAGATTCAAAGGATGTTCTGACCGACACCTTTGAATATAAATACCACATAATTTTTCTTATTAAATAAATCTTATCTTATTTTTCACCTATATTTTATACTCTATTTTTCCAGTTTCTTACTTATAAAGATCCCTTGAATTATATTCTTTTATTATATAATTCTCTGTAAAACTTATTATTCTTTTATTTTTATTTCTCTACGTATTATATCTTTATATAATATATTCTCTTAGTTGGACAACTATAAACCTGGTGCTCACTTTCAATTTATTGAACTTATAAAATAATATCTTTTATTTTATACCTTACTTCCTATCCATATTACAAAGAACCACAACTCCATTTGTAACAATATATAAATAAAAAATCAAATGAAAATTAAAATTTTATTTTCTTTTTATATATTGTTACAAATTGAGTTATTTGTAGTGGTAAATAAAATGAAGAATGAGATAGAAATTAAATAAACAGTAAAGCTGTTATATAAAAGTTCAAATAAAAGTTTTTAGTGAGCACCAGGTTTTAAGTTGTCCAACTGAAAAAGAGATTATAAACTTAAAGGTTTATAATAAAGAAAAATAAAATAAAAAGGGAAATACAATGAATAATAAATATATTCAAGGGATCTTAAGTATAAAATAATAATATCCTAAAGGATTATATGATAAAAGTTTAAAGGTAAAAGTGAGATAAAATGAGATAAGTTTATTTTAGGTAAGAAAATATAATGATATTTATACTAAATAAGTTCGGTAAGAATGTCCTTTGATATTTTATCAAGGAGACCTTGAAATATAATTTGAAGTATCCGTGAAATGTTTGAAGGATATTAATAAGATGATAAAAAGTTGTGTAATAATAAATGTTTCAGTTTTCATTCTAGAATAACTGACATCTGTCGTTCTTACATGTGTAAGTGAAATAAAATAATATAAAAGGAGAAAAAGTGACAGTACCTACATTGTAATTATGTAGTGTAGTATAAAAGGTAAAAGTAGTGGTAACAGTGCCTACATCAAATATATGTAGTACAATAAAAGATAAAAAGAATAGTTTCAATGCTTACATATGAAGATATGTAGCAAAATATAAAGGGCAAATGTAATAGTAACGTATAAAAAGGGGTCTAAAATGACGAAAAGTGGTAGATAATTCAGGATAATAATAGATATGAAATAGTGTAACAGTAATGAATAGATTTGGTAGAATGTAGGTGACAGTACCAAGAAAGATAATTTAAATAAAATAAATAGTAAAAGAGTTAAGTACTTGAAGAGTGTAGAAAATTCAGTGCGTTGTTACAATCTGACAAATTCTGACTTTTTAATAATTCTTTTACTGTTGGAATTGAAGTAAATTAGAAGATAAATTATCGAGATAAAACTTAGAGAAATTTATTAATTAAAAATAAACTAAGGAATTCTGCTAAACTAAATAATAATCCCTTTTTATACTTCTTGACAACCGTAATCGGTACCTGATCTTATTGGATATGTTATAAGTAGGTTGATGAAACGTTCCTTATATTTTATTTATATATTTCTGACTAGAACTTTTTCCCGTATAATTATATTTTATATAATTAAAGGATTGTAATTACAAGATATAGAGTATTATTACTGTATATTTGTTTTATTATTATAAAGGAGATATTTTCTATATGTCCTAGAGTATATTATTTATACTATATTCATATCATTGATGTGAGTTAATGTATTGCTTATAACAATGGGTGTTCCTTTCTTTTATCCACAGTAGCTAGTTCTGGATCAAGACCAATGTTATTACAATATCTCTTATCTCGCATTAATGTTATTGGATTAAAATTTTTATATTTTAAGTCAGAAGCAGGAACCGTTTTCACTAGAAATGTCCGTATTGATTTCGGTGTTTAATAATAATGTATCGGGATGCATTATTATTGAAATATTAGAAGTTTTTATTATTAAGCTTGTTTTTATTCATAATATGATTATTTATATGTTTTATATAAACATCAACCTCAAATACGACAACTATAACTTGAAGTATTTTACCAAGTATACTATTATTTTTTCTTTATAATAACTTTTATAGCTTTATTTTCCCTTTGGTTCCCTTGAAAACAAGTATATTAATACTATATTTCATTGTACTTTTATATTTTATTTTATCAATTATATTTTTTTCTTTACTATATTTTCTCTCTCTTTGGATTCGTCTCCTTATATTTATAATATATATTTATATAAAAACGACGTGGTGCTCACTATTTAAAACTGGATATACTAGAAGACTCTCTGGCTATCTCCTCTTTTAAAAGAACTTATAAATTATCTATCACAACGGAACCACATTGTATCAGCGTAACAATATATATTTATTAACATTTGAAACATAAATGTTTCTCATTAGCGTGAGCACGACAACTGTGACAATAGTATTTTGTCGTGTAACAACTCCTAATAAATCTAATCAGACTCTGACAAAAAAAAAGAGGAAATATGCTGGTAGCAGGAATCGAACCTGCGTCGACGCGGCCACAACACGATGTACTGCCACTATACTATACCAGCGCCTTTCTTCTTTGTGACGAGGAGATTTTGGTGACGTAATTGCTTTAGTAACACTTTCACACGTGACATTCACGTGTTTTGAATCTTTGAGTGCTATGTGGTGTATTTAGTGAATAGTTATAATAGTTTTGCCGTGGTTTATATATTCTTGTTTAAGTTCCGAACTTCTGGTCCTGTCTGTGTTTCTTTTTTTTTGATGTTCTCGGCGTTTGTATATTCGCGATTATAGATCAAATCGTGTTTACTTTGGTTCTTATCACTTCTTTTGTTACTCTTTTTTTTGTTGTCGTTTTTCTCTCGGACTTGTATTTTACTTAATTATTGATCATTTCGTGTTTACTTTGGTTCCTGTCGCTACTTGTTACTTTATTTTACTGATTCGTTGTAAATTTTTCCTGTCTTACTTTAAATAATTATGAACAACTTTAATAGATAATATAGATATTATTTTAGAATTGAAAACTATTTAAGAAAAACGCATAATTATGAAATAATAAATATATTTTTACTCTCGGGAATATAACTTTTAAATCGTAAATCGATTTTTTGTTCCTTTACCTTATTTTAATACTACTTTCGCAGATTTCGAAAGCTTACTAGTGCAAACTCCCTCTCTGTTGTCTATATTATTTATAACTTTAGTCTTACAGTCTCCTTCTGTTATTTATTTTATATTTGTTTATCCTCGTCCTCTGTATACAAGGTAAACATAAGACTCCAGACAACCTTATCAAGTGGTCCGATCAACCAGATATAGTATACTGAACTACATACAAGTTATTTTGTTATTTAGTGTTATTTGAAATATGTTGTCAAAAAACGAACCTGAAGTTACTATGTTGTCCAAAAAGTTTAATTGGCGTGTTAGCGTGCCTAAGGAATTCTCTGGTGTATCCGTTGCTGGTGAAGATTTGGGAAATGAAGCCTTTGCTTGGTTAAAGAAAATGGAACGATTGAAGGGCTCCGCTAAACTCTCGGATGAAGAAATTTTGTTCCTGGTCGGTGACCATTTAACTAAGAAGGCTGAAACCTGGTTTAACGTAGTAGGAATTAAGGCTACCTCTTGGGATCTCTTTGTCGCTGCGTTCAAAAAGCAATACCTTGTTGACCAAGAAGATAAGTGGTGGTGGCAGCTACAAAATATGAAGCAAAAGGAAGATGACACTATCGATGATGTGGCGTTGAAGATGGAAGAATTGTTTGAACTGCTTGAAAATAGAAATGCTGCCTTCCAGGTTAGAACCTTTTTGTCTGCTATTCGTCCAAGTATCGGTTTTGAAGTTGAAAAGGAAGGTACTCCTGCTAATTTTCAAGACGCAAAGAATAAGGCCAAACAAATTGAAAAGAGCTTAAGGAAATATGAAGCTGGTAATTTTGTTGATGGTGCTGTCTATGCTGAGAAAATGAACAATTACAAGTCTGATCCGGTTGAAAAGAAGAACAGTGCTAGTTTTTCTGATGTTAATAGTATTGCTGGTTCTGAAGTTTCTTCCTTGGTTGCTAAGCTGGAACAATTGAGTATCAATTTGGTGAAACTTAATGAAGGTGTTATTCAACAACAACGTCAAGCTGTTACAAGACCTCAGTATAATAATAATCCTGTGCCTTCTGGTCCTCGTGTGTTCACTTGTTTCTATTGTCGTGATGAAGGACATAAGAAATATGATTGTCCCAAATTCTTACGTGATCAAGGTCAAGCTCCTTCTCCTGCTACTGGTAGTAACAATATACCGATCGGTAATGGCGCCTCTTCTAATGATTCGGGAAAAGGGAACGAGCATCAGTAAATTCTGAGGTTACTGGTGTTCTCAATTTAAATAAAAATCCTCAAGAAATTAAATTGGTTGAAGTTGTAACGAATGCAGCTAATTCAGTCATTCCGAATGAAGTTTTTGCTAATGGTGTGAAAAGAAGAGCTGTTGTCTCTCCTTCTATTGAAGCTGTTTCTGGTAGTGCTGTTCCTGTCATCGTTAAAAGGAAGGTGGAAGTGAAGAAGAAACCACGTCAAAACGCTAGACGATTTCCGGTAAAGTTAAAAAGGTCAAAAATTTGGTCCCGTTTATTAAGCACTGAATCTGGTCTTTCAGTTGCTGAGTGGTTGTCTCTTGATAAAGAAGCTGCTTCTGAAGTTATTGATGGTATTCGTTTCTTAAAAGAATCAAGGATCAAGAAGGCGAGTGCTAATCTAACTGCTGGTAAAACTACTGGTGTCGGTGTTCCTGTTATTCCTGGTGCTGTTTTTAATCCTGGTTTTGGTGCTTCTAGTAGTAATGGTATTGATCCGAACGTGAACGCTGGAGATATGATGGTGAATAAGGTGATGGTTGATAGCGAAGAATCTTCTGTTGAATCAGACAGTGAGGTTGATTCAGACTCTGAAAATGTTAGAGAATTATCATCGTTTTCTGGAAGGATATCTATGATCCCTTAATCAATTATTTTCAATAAATATATCTTTTTATATTATCGGATATACTACATTTTTAAAATTAACATATCGTCTTTATATTCTATAGATATAAATAAATCAGAATTATATATATAAAATAAATTATTTTATCACAAGAGCAAACCTTTTAGTTTTGGATAAAGATCAACATTTTATTTATGATGTATTTTAAATAATGTTTTAATTTATAATATAAAAGGATATCCGTCTTACTCCAGAGAAAGAAACGAAAAAAAAGAGAAAGCTACCCGAGATAGTCTTTACTCTCTCAAAAAATTATGGAAACAATAGGTCTTTGGAATTCTTTTAATTGGTATTTGTACAAACCCTTTATTATTATTCATTTTTTGTCTTTTTTACATACTGTTTTTCTTATTAGCATATAGTTAAATCAATATAGTTGTATCTTAGGTGATACCTTCCCCCTCTGGCCAGATGGTTTTTTTGTTTTTTTATTTATTTTATTTAGAATACTAATAGAGTAGATCTATTTAATATAATGAAAAGTTTACAAAAGGATTTCATAAATTAAATAAAACAGATTGTGTGCACTCAATCATCAATTGGTTCATATTGATTTTTATTTTAATAATTTATTTCTTTTAAAAACAAGAATATTTAAAAAATACTTTTGTTTTCCATTTATCTTTTTTTATAAATTGTAAATTCAATTATTTTCAGAAAACTATGTAATAAACTATAAATTTAATAATTTATTTCTTCCAATAATCAATAATAATTTTACTTTCATTAAAACGAGAATAATGTAACCATTGATTTTCTGAATCTGGATAGTTTTTCCATTTAACTAAATAAATACTATCTTCTACAACTAATCCTTTGTGATCAAGTATATCTTCTACTTCAAAATTATCAAGATTATTATTATCCATATTTTCTTCCATGTCCATATTATCTATTAAACTATTGATTTTTGGACTTTGAGTAATATTTTGTAATTGTAGACCAATAAACTGTTGTTGTAATAATGTCATTTTTTCTAAATTATTTATTCTTTCTGTTATTTTAGGCTGCATTATTTTTATAGAATCTAAATTATTTAAAATAATATCATTGTATTCATAATCAAATTGATCATTTAGCCAATATGCATGAAAATCAAATACATCAAGTTTGTTTAATTCTACAAATTTTTTTACATTTAACAAAACAGATGCAATTTTCATTTGAATATTAAAATTTTTTATATCTGTGGTAATAAAAGACTTCGTATTATTCAACCTTTCAAATGTATGCCCTATATCAGCGAAACATTTCTCCATTTTAGAACGAAATCCACCAAACTGATCATTATAGTTTAATTCAATTTCATTTAAATTAATACCGATCTCTTTCCTAATTGGAAATACAAAGTTGTGGTTGTTTAGATTAGAATTATTTATTATATTATTAACAAACAATGTGTAGCCACCATCTAATGCAATACAATCCATTTCATTAATCTTGTTATATATATTCATATCTGTTAACATTGTTCCATCATTTCCAATGCTACAAGGTTGACTTTTGGAAACAAATAGTATAAATCCATTATTATCTAGGGATACTTGTGTTCTAAATCCATTTCTTTTTAATTTGTAACTATAAAATTGAGATTTATCTTTCGATCCATAAACAATTCCTTTTGTATCATGCCCGTCAATATGTAAAGTCACTTGATTAAATAAAGTAGGGTTGTTCAAGTGTCCATTCATAATTCTAATATTTATATTTGAAAACATATTTGATAATGAATAATCAATAACTTTATTTAATTTAGAAATTCTATCATCATTATAGAATCTTCGATAAATATCATGAAATGTGCTTTTACTAATATATTTATCCATATCTTCAAAAGGAATACTTTTAACTATAAAATAGAGCACTAATAATCCTTTTTCTATATTATTATAAGGTCCTGGATAATCTTGATCTCCAAATAAAATTGTAAGAAAAAAATATGTAGGTATTATACCTAATCTATTCATTATTTCTGTTTTTATTTCTATATAATTATTAACACTTGACTTTTTTCTTGTATGATTTACTTTTTTATTTATCTTAGGCCATCCATAGTTTAAAAATTTCCAATATTCTTTTGTAATATTATTGTATTCTTTATTAACATTCTCTTTAATATCATAGTTCATTTATTATTGTATTTTAAAATTCAATTTATTTATAAAAATAGTTACCAACTCTCACTAGAAGAAGGATATCTATGATCCCTTAATCAATTATTTTCAATAAATATATCTTTTTATATTATCGGATATACTACATTTTTAAAATTAACATATCGTCTTTATATTCTATAGATATAAATAAATCAGAATTATATATATAAAATAAATTATTTTATCACAAGAGCAAACCTTTTAGTTTTGGATAAAGATCAACATTTTATTTATGATGTATTTTAAATAATGTTTTAATTTATAATATAAAAGGATATCCGTCCTGGTGAATCTATAGGCGTGGTTGAAGAGGAAAATGAATCTGATCTTGAGTTTAGTGATGTTGAATCAGTTTACCGATACCCGTATGACCTACAAAAAATGAAATCTGGCTCTCCTCTCCGTGGTGCTATTAGTATTAATGGCAAAACTATTGAAGCTGTTTTCGATACTGGAGCGTCTGTCTCTATTTTAGGTTCCAAGATTTGTTCTGATTTAGGTCTGGTTCCGAATGGTGATCGTTTGCATCTTGTTGGGTTTAACCAAGATAAGGATAAACCTACTGCTTCAAGTGTTGTAATGGACGTACCTATTAATATCGGCGGTAAAATACGACCTGAACATATGGCTGTGCAAACGAATGGTGGTAGTGATATTTGTCTTCTTGGTATTCCTTGGTTTCAAGCGTATGGTATCTCTTTGGATCTCCAAAGGTCACAAATTAAGGTCCCTACTTGTGATGGTATGATCAAGATCCAAGGACGTACTTCCCAAATTAGAAGGTCTCAAACTGAACAAGAAGTTTATTTGGTTTCGGCAAGCCAGAAGTTTTGTTCAAGTCTAGAAGATGATCTGATTCCTGTTGGTGAAGAAGGTGATCTTGGTTTTGACAAGTCTGAGAAATTAGAATTTAATGCTGAAAACATTTCTGAAGGTGTTACCGATGAATTAAAGTCTGTAGTGGAAAAATATAAAAATTGTTTTTCTGAAGTCTCTGGTCTCACTTGTATCCGTGGTTACTCAGCTAAGATTAGGCTGAAGGAAGGTGCTGTTCCGGTTCGTCGTCGTCCTTTTCGTTTGGGCTGGTCTGATCAAGAACTGGTAGATGCTCATGTACAAGAAATGCTTGATCTGGATATAATTGAACCTTCAAATGGTGAGTGGTCTAGTTGTCTTTTCTTGGTGAACAAAAAAGAGACTTCTGTAAAACGCCCAGTAGTTGATTTTAGATCCGTGAACAAAATGATCATTCAGGAAAACTTTCCTACCGCTACCGTATCCGAATTAATTGAAACTGTTGGTAGTGCTAAGGTTTTCTCTACCTTTGATTGTACTTCTGGGTATCATCAACTGGAATTAGACAAGGATGGTGCCGAAGTAACTGGTTTTATCACGAGTAGAGGTGCGTTTAGGTATAAACGTCTAGCTCAAGGTCTTACTATTGGTTGTGCTCAGTTCCAAAGAGTTATGTCTTCAATTTTTCAAGAATTTATTGGGAAATTTGTTTCAGTATTTTTGGATGATATATTGGTTTTCTCTCAGAACATGAAAGAACATAAAGAACATCTAGAATTAATATTTGAAGCCTGCGTCAAGTCCAATTTAAAGCTCAAGAGAAAAAAATGTTTCTTTGGTCAAGAAAATGTAGAATACTTAGGTCATGTCTTAGGTGCTCAAGGAAATCGCCCTGGGGATCGTAATGTGGTCAAAATACAAAACTTCCCAGAACCCCAAAATGCTACTGATGTAAGGTCTTTCCTCGGTTTAAGTGGGTACTATAGAAAATACGTGCATCGCTATGGAGAAGTGGCTGAACCTTTGAATCGTCTAACAAGGAAAAATTGTAATTTCGTTTGGACACAAGAACAGCAAGACTCCTTTGATTATCTTAAAAATGCGCTTGCTACTGCTCCCATCTTGGCTTCTCCTTTACGATCTGCTGTACAATGTATCACTTGTGATGCTTCTAACAAAGGTATTTCTTTTATTGCGTCTCAATTTGATTCTTGGGAAGGTATGGAAAATGAACAAGTGTTGTCCTATGGTTCGCGTGGTCTACACGGTGGTGAAAGAAATTTTTCGATTCATCATTTGGAAGCGCTCAGTTTGGTATGTGGTGTTAAATACTTCAAACACTGGTTAAAAGGAAGAAAATTTCTGTTGGTTACCGACCATAGCTCGTTGGTGTATATATTTGCGAACCCTAAGGGTACTCCGAAACTATCACGTTGGTCAGCTTGCCTAATGGAGTACGATTTTGAGGTCCGTTTTCGTCCTGGAAAAACTAATCCTGCTGATCCCTTGTCGCGGAAGTTGATTGATCTTGAAGTTGGAAATTTAGATGACATTAGGAAGATTGTTTAAATTTTTTTTTTTTGTTGTTATAAAAATTTTTTTTTTTTGTGTCATAAATTTTTGGATCGTTTATAGAGATCTGAAGAAATCCTTCTAGTATAAAAATAACTCGTGCATTTTTTTTTTTAATAAAATAATCTTATTTACGTCTTTAAAATATTTGTACCCTTCATTTTATTTTCTTCTTGACGCTTATATTTATTTTATTTACTTTATTTAATTTTCCCTTTATTTAAAATTTTGACGTTTATATAATTGTATTTATTCACAAGATGGCAGTAATCTCTTTCCCTTGGTATCTTACTTTATTTAATTTCTTATCAAATGGTTCTTTACCTCTGGACGTTACGAAGGATTTCGCAAGAAGAATACGTTACCGCGCTAAATTAATAGTGTTATCCGAAGATGGTCGTGTTTTGGAGAAGAAGACTGGTCGGGAGTTGTTACATGAAGGTAACGCTCTGTCCAAGATTCAAGAAATTCATGAAGAAGGCCATATGGGTATCAATAATACACTTAACAAGGTATCTCAGTACTTCTTGGTCCATGGTGGTCGTGATTTGGTAGAAGCTGTTGTGAAATCTTGTGATACTTGTCAATTCCGTGCTCGTGCTAAGCACATAAGAAATAACCCAGGTGTTGTTTTCAAAACTCCCCGAGATCCTTTCGTGTTGCTTGGTGTTGATGCTATTGGTCCCCTCACTGAAAGCGTAAAAGGAAATCGTTATATCCTTACCGGTATCGATTACTTAACTAGATGGCCAGTTGCCGTTGCAGTACCAAATATTGATGAAATAACTACTGGTGAATTCTTATTTAGCATTGTTAAGGATTGGGGTGTACCTCAGTACATATTATCGGATCGTGGTGCAAACTTTATATCTACTTACGTTCATGAATTTTTGAAACAGCTTGGTTGTAAGAATATAATGACTACCAGTTATAGACCTCAAACGAATGGTATGATAGAAAGACTAAATCAGACTTTGGTAGCTGTTCTAACAAAGGTTGCTCGTGACGATGAGTGTTTGGATCGTTGGGACGATTATGTTGACACTGCTCTTATGGTTATTCGCTCTACTAAGAATGCTAGTACTGGTTATACTCCTAGTTATCTTATGTTTGGTTATGAAATTAAGACTCCTGCTGTTTGGGTAGCTCCCCGTATTGACTTTGTAATTGGTGAAGAAGAAGAAGAGGTGCGTGATCGAGTCAAGTTGGTGGAAAAGAAGATTGCAGAAATTCGTGAAATTGCTAGGCTTAAATCTGATGAAAGAAAGGTCATTGCGAAAAGGCGTTACGATAGTCGGGTGGTGTTCAAAAGAACTTTTGAAATTGGTGAAGTAGTTCTGTTGAAGGATGTGGTAGCTAAAACGAAGTTCTCTGATAAATGGTTGGGTCCTTTCACCGTCTTGAAGGTAAATAAAAATGGTACTTACCATTTAACGGGTAAAAACAGTTTAAGGTTGAAACATGCGGTAAATGGTGACATGTTGAAATTGTATAGCAAGGAAGTTGAACATATGATTCCGGAAGTTGGCGTGTCAGAAGCAAATGAAGATTTTCAAAGTTGGTTGAGTTCAAGAGTAAATTCGTACAGTTTTGTCGAGACTTTTTTGTGAAAGTGTGACATAAAGTTTGGTGGGCGGTACTTGTGACGAGGAGATTTTGGTGACGTAATTGCTTTAGTAACACTTTCACACGTGACATTCACGTGTTTTGAATCTTTGAGTGCTATGTGGTGTATTTAGTGAATAGTTATAATAGTTTTGCCGTGGTTTATATATTCTTGTTTAAGTTCCGAACTTCTGGTCCTGTCTGTGTTTCTTTTTTTTTGATGTTCTCGGCGTTTGTATATTCGCGATTATAGATCAAATCGTGTTTACTTTGGTTCTTATCACTTCTTTTGTTACTCTTTTTTTTGTTGTCGTTTTTCTCTCGGACTTGTATTTTACTTAATTATTGATCATTTCGTGTTTACTTTGGTTCCTGTCGCTACTTGTTACTTTATTTTACTGATTCGTTGTAAATTTTTCCTGTCTTACTTTAAATAATTATGAACAACTTTAATAGATAATATAGATATTATTTTAGAATTGAAAACTATTTAAGAAAAACGCATAATTATGAAATAATAAATATATTTTTACTCTCGGGAATATAACTTTTAAATCGTAAATCGATTTTTTGTTCCTTTACCTTATTTTAATACTACTTTCGCAGATTTCGAAAGCTTACTAGTGCAAACTCCCTCTCTGTTGTCTATATTATTTATAACTTTAGTCTTACAGTCTCCTTCTGTTATTTATTTTATATTTGTTTATCCTCGTCCTCTGTATACAAGGTAAACATAAGACTCCAGACAACCTTATCATCTTGTCAGATCGGAAAACCAGCCAAATCGAGCCAATCAAAATCAGGCAAGCCCGGTCCGGTCTTTAATGTCCGAGCCGATAAAGTTCGGGTCGGACCACATAACTATGGACGCCCCAAGAAATAAAAGAAGATTCAAACCCACCATTCCAAAAAGAAGAGTTAAGAAGTCACGTGTAAACTTATTAGAAAATATAAATAACCGATCTTAGGCTGCGCCATCAAACCGCAGTATACTTAGTATACATGTACTACATTGTATAGATAGCCGCAGCAATTATAAACAATATAAATATCCCCCTTAGAATTATTATTAAATAAAAATTATCTTTTATCTGCTATTTAAACTTACTTGTATACTTCCTTAAAAAAAGAAGTATAACTATTTAAACATATAACTGTATTAGGCGGAATAGTCGTAATAAGCGAATCCCTGGGTCCTAATAGACGGATATATTCGCTAACGTATTTAATTAAAAATATATAGTTTATCCGTAATTATTTTATTGATTTATATTTATTTTAAAAACATTGTAATGTTTATATTTTTGTAAAATATTCAAGAAAGTAACACATGTTTATGCATAAAGAAGCAACATTATATTTATGCTTCGATTAAAAAATTAATTGTAGATTGTCCAAATATGAATATCCGTCATACTGACAATTGGTAGCACCAGACGTAAAATGACTGATAATTCAAGAAATGCAGGCTCTCTGGCAACTCATGAGGATATGGCCTCTTTAATTAAAAACTTGGCAACCTTGATGAGAGAAGTAAACAAGAACAAAAATATCAGGGCTAAGGAACCTGATTATTATCATGGTGATCGTGATGCTGTAAAAATTGACGGGTGGATCGCTTCGGTAGAAACCTATATATCTATTCAAAAAATGGATGATGAAGAAGCTGGCATTTACTCTGTTGGGTTACTAAAAGGAATGGCTGAAACATGATACCGTACGACTGAGAAACCTGAGGCTGGTGAACCTCCTTTAGGTTGGCTAGTTTTGAAAAGACTTTTAAAAGAATTTTTCTGTCCGGAAAATTCTGAACTTATAGCTCGAGATCGTATTGCTGGTTTGACGCAAACAGGTGATTTATCTAATTACATAAATATTTTTTTAGACTATAAATTAGCTATACCTAGTATGACAGATGTTGAAGCTTGTGATAAATTCATGCGTGGATTAAAAAATGTGGATACTGCTGCTTACGTACGCCAACATTTTGATGGTACTTTGAAAACCGCTACTCGTTCTGCTTTGACTCATGATAGTGCTCATGTTTCTCAACAACAACTTGGTTTTTATCGTCCTCCTCCTGCCCGACCTATTATTCAAACTACTCAACATGTTCGTGATGATCCTATGGAGCTTGACTGGATTGATCGTGGTGGTCGTAGAAACTACCGAGGTAACAATGGTCGTGAAAACAACTCTCGTTCCGGTAGTCGTGTTACTTCTAGTGGTCGTTGCTTCTACTGTAATAAAACCGGTCATATTAAACGTGATTGTATGGAAAGAAGAAACGATATTAAAATGCAAATAAGAAAACTGGACGAAGCCCGCAATAATGGAAATCGTGGTGGAAGAAGTAATCAGAAGTTTAATGTTATGGATTCTCAAATTAATGATGATGATAGTGATATTGATGTTAATAAAAATTTAATTAATTTTGACTCTTATTCTACTGTCCCTGTTGATGACTCAATGTATCCTGTTCTTCAACCTAGTAAAATTAACGAATTGACTCAAGTTACTGAATTAATCCCTATCATATATCCTACGACAATTGATGACATTAATGATGAATTCAACCATATCGCTGAATTAAATTCTATTGCTACTACTCTTCCTCTATACGCTGGTAAAATCGGTAATTCTGATATACAAACACTTATAGACTCAAATGCTTCAGAAAACTATGTATCTCCTCATATTTTAAAAAGCAACCAAGAACTTATTCCCGTTCAGAATCGTAGAGTTGAAACTGCTGGTGGAGAAATATCCGAAATCAAAAATAAAGTCAAACTCAAGGTGAATCTGAATGGTTATACAACTACTATTATCGCATATGTATTTCCAACAAAGTTTGACCTGATTTTGGGTCGTGCCTGGCTAAAAAGTGAATCACCCAATACCGATTGGAGTTCTGATACCTGGTATATTAACAGGGGAAATACAATATTAAAACCTATTGCAAATACATGTAAAAATCCTTCTTCACTCACTTCTATATCTGACCTTAGTTATTTGATATCTCATAAACAAGCTGATCGATATATGAAGAAAGGTGCTGAATCATTTTTATTTTGCATTCAAGATTTAAATCCTACCGATGTCACTGTTACTGATTCTACTAAGAAAGACGATTATTGGGACGAATTAGTAAAGAAGTTTGATGATGTGTTTAAGGAAGAACTACCTGGATTACCCCCTGATCGTGGTATCCACCATATTATTGATACTGGCGACGCTAAACCTATTTCAAGACCACCTTTTAAAATGTCACCTTTGGAATTGGATGAACTCAAGAAGCAAATCAGAGAGTTACTAGATCTGGGGTTGATCAAACCAAGTACTTCTCCATGGGGTGCTCCCGTCCTTTTTGTTCGAAAGAAACCCGATCCTGGATCCACTGAACCGGGTAAATTGAGAATGTGCATCGATTATAGAGCGTTAAATAAGATTACTGTCAAAGATTCTGCTAGTTTACCTCGTATTGACGAGTGTTTAGAAAGGTTGTCTGGCGCCAAGTATTTTACAAGCATTGATTTGAAATCAGGTTACCATCAACTTCTGGAGATGTAGATAAAACTGCTTTCAACACGCGTTACGGAAAATTCGCCTTTCGAGTTCTTGTTTTTGGATTAAGCAATTCACCCCCAACTTTTCAAAAAATGATGAACAGTGTTCTCGCTGATTGTTTAGATAAGTTTGCACTGGTTTATTTGGATGATATTCTTATTTGGAGTAATTCTTTGGAGGAACATAAGCGTCATGTCGAACATGTGTTGGAATTACTGAGGAAGGAGAAACTAATTGCAAACTTGAAAAAGTGCAATTTTGGAAAAAAAGAATTAATTTTTGTTGGGTTCAATATCTCTCAGAACGGTGTCGCACCAAGTCACGAAAAAATTAAGGTGATCTCAAATTGGAAAAAATTAACCACAGTACAACATGTTAGGCAATTTATTGGTTTTGCTCAATTCTATAAGAAGTTTATAAAAAACTTTGCATCTATCGCTGCCCCCTTAACGGATTTAACCCGCGGAGTGGGTCCCAAGAAAAGGGCTATTATCTGGACTAATGAATGTCAAAAGAGTTTCGATACCTTAAAAAAACTACTCGCTAACAGTCCTGTTTTGAAAATAGTAGATATGAATAAACCATTTAAGATAGAAGTAGACGCATCTGATCGAGGTTGTGGTACCGTACTATATCAACCTGGTGACAATCCAGAAGATTCATGGCATCCTATTTGTTTCGAATCAAAGAAATTTACCGATGCTGAGTCCCGCTATCCAGCTCAAGAACGCGAACTATTAGCTATAATTTATGCACTAAGAAAATGGCGATGTTATGTCGATGGTTGTCCTGGAGGTTATACTATATACTCTGACCACATGCCTCTACAGTATTTTCGATCAAAAGAAAATCCTCCAAGCCGCTTAGTAAGGTGGATTAATGAAATTGAAGCGATGAATCCCACTATAGTCTATAAAGCTGGAAAAGAAAATCATGTTGCTGATGTTTTATCCAGAATGGATTTTTCTTCCGAAGAAATGGCTCCTGATAATGAATCTATTGAACCTGAACTACTCTATGCTGCTTGGGATGTACTTCCACCTTTACTTCGTGCGGACTGGCCTCTATTATTGTTACCCGAAGAACGAAAAAAGGTAAAAAGTAAAACGGTTAACAACTTGTTAGACAAAGAACAAAATAACTTCAGTATTTCTTCCAATCGCTTGTTTAGATACGTTAAATTTGATGATGGTGTAATGAAACTGGTCCCTTACTTACCTTTTGCTGACCGTGCTGATACTCTTTCAACCTACCACTCCTCGTTGGGTCATGCGGGTATCAAAACAACTCTCACTTATATGCTTGCTCGATTCTGGTGGCCTGGTATTAAACAAGATATTAATGAATGGTTAAAACTGTGTCCCTCTTGTCAACTAAATAGTCGTAAAAGTACTGCTCATAAGGATGTCATGCATCCGCTCAAAGTTCCTACTGCTTTTGATCGTTGGCATCTAGATTTTTTGGATTTACCTACTACTATTAAAGGAAATCGATGGTTACTTATTGGTGTTGATTATACTACAAATTGGTGTGTTGCTAGGGCTATGCCTGTTGCGTCTGCTGAAGCTGTTGCCGATTTTCTGTATGAAGAAATTGTGATGAATTTTGGTGACCGATCGTGGTAGTAATTTCTGTAGCTTACTGTTGAAAGAATACCAAAAACGAGTGGGTATTAATCACAAGTTGACCAGTGCCTATCATCCCAGAACTAACTCAAAAGTGGAACGCTTTAATGGTATAATTAAACAAATGCTACGTAAATATACTAATGGTGCTCTTAATAGTTGGGATGACTTTGCTCATGCTGCTTTGTGGGCCTGTCGCATACGAATTCATAGCACTACTGGTTTCAGTCCTTATTACCTCACATATGGTCGTCAACCTCGTCTCCCTGGTGATACTATGCGTCCGTATATTGATGATAAGACTTTCAAAGATCCAAGAACTATCGCTGATATCACTGCTCGTGAACTGGAAGAATTAGGTCAACATCGTGCTGCTGCTGAATTCCGAATGAAAGCCATGGCCGAAAAAGACAAAATTCGTTGGGATGCTGCTATAAAACCGCTTTCCTTTGAACCGGGTGATCTAGTCCTGCTAACAAACGAGGGGCGTTACGGGTTAGAACCAACTTTTAAAGGCCCGTATGTGGTTATAAAGTCTTTCCCTGAATATGGTACTTACAAACTGGAAACTGTTGCTGGTGAACCCCTCAAGTCGCTCGTACATGTTGATAGGTTAAAGGCTGCACATGGTGAAAAACCTGATTTCCCGTGGTTTAATCCTACCGATACCAGACGGGAATGGCGTAATTTCGAAAAGAATACTGGTAATCAAGTTGTTCAAACGAAAGTTATCCCTGCAGTTTTAGTTGATACAGACATCGTTGACCATGTTGATCCTCTGGAAGCTGAAACAACCTCTGTTGTTAGTACCCCAAAAGTCGTGGAAGTTCCCGATGAAGACATTATTCTAACCGAACCTGAAGAAGAAGTTGGTACTGAAAAAGTTACAAGAAATTTTTTTTCCACTACTGAAACTCAAGTTGCTCTGCCTCCTGTTGAGGATGATGTCATTGATCCTGCGATTGCCGCTCCAGACACTACAGCTACGGACACTACTTTCAGCTCTCAACTTACGTCAGGTGTTCAGGGACGAACACAGAGCCTAGGGGGGGCTAATGTCAGATCGGAAAACCAGCCAAATCGAGCCAATCAAAATCAGGCAAGCCCGGTCCGGTCTTTAATGTCCGAGCCGATAAAGTTCGGGTCGGACCACATAACTATGGACGCCCCAAGAAATAAAAGAAGATTCAAACCCACCATTCCAAAAAGAAGAGTTAAGAAGTCACGTGTAAACTTATTAGAAAATATAAATAACCGATCTTAGGCTGCGCCATCAAACCGCAATATACTTAGTATACATGTACTACATTGTATAGATAGCCGCAGCAATTATAAACAATATAAATATCCCCCTTAGAATTATTATTAAATAAAAATTATCTTTTATCTGCTATTTAAACTTACTTGTATACTTCCTTAAAAAAAGAAGTATAACTATTTAAACATATAACTGTATTAGGCGGAATAGTCGTAATAAGCGAATCCCTGGGTCCTAATACTGACATTCTGTCATAGGTGTAGTCAGTAATCGTCGGAACATTACATAAGCAAGTGTAGATACTCGTGATTTCCACGTGAAAACTCGGTGATTGGCTGGAATCTTTAAGCTGGTAAAAGTAATGTTTAGGCTCGATCGCTAGGTCTTTCTCTCTATCTCTGTATGAGAGTAGTAAAAGGAGGGTGTTTGTTGGTTGAAGTTAGGTTGTCAGTAGTATAGCCTCTGTACGTTTGTCTCGTTTTCTCTTTCGCTTGTGCTCTTGTGCTTTGTAGTTTATGGTTTGTACTTCCTAGTTACAGAATTATGACTTTTATTTTCTTGTGACCAGTAAACTCGAGATTTTCCCGTGGTTGTACTATGTAATTTATGCTTTCTGGATCTTAAGTAATCGTAGTCAAGGTTGACATTTATTCTCACAAGATAGTTCTATAGTACTTTTATACTGGGATGATAACATGTGCGGAGGAGTGTTTAGATTAACTTTATTTCTCAAGATTTACTTCTATAAAAGGAGGTAAATTCTTGCCAATCCTTAATAAAGCATCGGTATTTTTCTCTCTATTTTTACTGTGTGCTTAGTGCTGTATTTCTTATAATATCTATTCTCTGTGATAACTTATTATTGGACTCTCATAGCGTAGGTTAATTATTGTATAATGTATCGCTTGACAAGATGTATTAACACGACTATCTATTTACTTGGTGTTGTAGTCTGCTTCTCTCTTTTCTTGGATACATTTTTATCTTTGGAAAACACAACTCTTTGTCTAACCGACGAAAACCTCAAGAAGTTACAAACTCGCATTACACTTCCTGTCAAACTAAAAATCGCTGATGGTTTGGATGCCCCGGAACTCAACAGTTCGTTCCGAAACAATCCGGCTGGTACGACTATAGCCGAAGACCCTATGGACATCCCAGTTGATATCGAACTTAGACTCAAGAAGACTAAGATCCAGAAAAGGAAGTTTGTGCCATCCGTTAGGAATTACGTAAGAAGGAAAAAGGCTAACACTATGGCCAGATATTTAGTAAATGATACTGTTATTAGTGGACATAGTTACTAAATACGGAATATATTCCGCTATTTTCAGTAGAAAATACTCTTCCCCTTTTTTTTATTCTAAATTTAGATTTTTCTTTACCCGGGAATTAAAATATTAAAAAGGTGCATATCAATGTATATTACAGCGTCATGGTTGTTTAGATCTTAGCACTTACATGTATAGAGGAATAAGTTAATTATCAAAGTACAAATAACATAAACAAATATATAAATTTATTTAAAGAAAAAAAAAAGAAAAAAAGACACTGCCACGTTATCCAAAAAAAAAAAAAAAAAAAAAAAATAGAGACGCTACGATAATAAAAAAAATTGATTTACTACATATATTCGTGCTTTCTTTTTTTCAGTATACGTAAGACTTACCATATAAATTTCAGAATCACGTATAAAAAAAGAGGTCGTTTAGCCAAGCAGAAGGTGACTTTTTTTTTTCAACCGCAGACGTAAGCGACCTTGTCTTTCCCCTCCCCCTTTTTTTTTCTTTTCCTTTTTTATATATACTTTTACTTCACTTTATACACAAAAGACCAATCTCAATGGTAACAATAAACTGAATCTCTTGAAATGGAACATAACTGTTTTTCTTCTTCTATAGTTCATTCGCCTCTATTGTATCCCTAAACGCTAAGTAAAGTATTTTTTTTTATTTTGTTCCACTGCTAAAGCAATTTTTTTTTTTTGTTCGTTTGTTTTTAGATATTTAACCATTGAATACTATTATGGTTCACCTTAAGGTACACATCTTTTAGTTATTTTTATTTACCACCTATTAATATCTACAAACGTTTATATATTTACAGAGAAGAAACCGTTTAACCATATGTCTTGGTTTTTTATTTACTTGTAAGTTTGATAATAACACTATTTATGTAAAACAGATTTTAACCATATATATTATGTAGAAGTAAGTTGTTGTAAATGGCTACTGAATAGAAAGACATCCATACTTGCATGGATTTGATATTATAATATAAATTAAAATAAAATTATAAATTACTGATACATTGTAAATTAATATTATAGAAAATAATTATAATAGCAACTTCCTATGATTAAGTTTCCAAATAACTTAGTCATGCTTTTTTTGATTGATTTTTTTAAAGAAAAAAAAATATGAGATGTTTGAAGCTTGCGAAATATCTCACCTTATCTCTTAATAATTATTCACGGTAACTAGAAATCTTCCTCATAAATCATGGAGAATGGGGTTTTTATCTATCAAAATATAATATATATATTCTATAAACCTTCAAAAATATTACCGAACCTTTTTTTCAAACTTTTTTATCCTTGAATTCTTGTTTAATTTACCATTACAATTGAGACATCACAAAAATTAAAATGCCAAAAATTAATTCCATGATCTCAGTTGATGCACGCATCTCTGTATCCAAACAGTTTTTAACGCGTACCGAAGTCCCTGGACTTTTAAAAGACAAGTACGACTTCGTCTTCATGGAGTCATCATTGGTTCCATTACCAGTACCAATGGAGATGTAATGTGGCAGATTGTATTTGATGACCTTCCTGACAGAAACTTCTCTTTCCCCGGAACTACTATTAAATACGAAGGTCCTAGAAGATCTACTAGATCAGCCACCGTCCATGAACATATTAATTTGGATTATTCAATCGAAGAAGATAGTGACAGTAGTGATAATGGTAATGAAGAAGAAGAAATTATTGATATTGCTGTTGGAATTGAAGTAAATTAGACGATAAATTATCGAGATAAAACTTAGAGAAATTTATTAATTAAAAATAAACTAAAGAATTCTGCTAAACTAAATAATAATCCCTTTTTATACTTCTTGACAACCGTAATCGGTACCTGATCTTATTGTTATGATAGGTTCGGGTCAATATCTAGACTCAACCTTCTCACTTTCAAATATATACAGTGACTCACAAAACTGTCCCAATGTTTGGACATTTTTTTTAAACGATAAACCAGTATATATAATTGGCATATAAAGTATCTTTTGTTATACCTTGTTCGATAGAGAAAACTGTCCTCTTTCTGAAAAAGTACTTATGTTGTATAAATAAGGTCACGTGAGATGATTTAAACGCAGCTAAAGTTAAACTATTTATTGGGACAGTTTTGTGAGGAAGCGGCAAATTTTGAATTCTGAAAAAAATAATACCATAACTTTAACAGAAAGTACGTTTGCCTTATAAACTACAACCTATTCCGTTTGGTGAGCATTAAATTCTTAAAGTAAGTAAAAAAAACCGTGCAAGATCATTATGAAACAGTTATCGAAGAACAAAAGAGACTCTGTTATTTCATTGCTCAAAAAAGGCAATTCACTTCGTCAAATTCAAAAGGAACTTAAAATTGGAAAGTCAACGGTATCTAGAATTCGTAAGGAAGCTGATTTAAATCATTCATTAGCAAAGGGGGGTCGTCCAGAACTTTTATCCGGTACTGACAAGCATTACTGTGTGCAACAAGTTACACGAAAACGAGTTAAAAATGCCGTGAAAGTCACAAAAAAATTAGAAACCGATCTAGGAATCAAGTGTAACTCGGAAACAGTTCGAAGGACACTTAGAAGTCAGGGATTAGGCGCAATTGAGAAACCAGAAAAAACATTGCTTACGGATGGTCATGTTAAAAAAAGATTAGCATGGTGTCGTGCACACAAAGATTGGACAATTGACGACTGGAAGAGAGTTGTATGGACTGACGAGACAAAAATCAACCGATTTAATTCTGATGGTTGTCAATGGGTTTGGATCAGAGGGAATGAGGATCTCCGGAATCACCATTGCAAACTTAAAGTCAAACATGGTGGCGGTAATATTATGCTCTGGAGTGCAATTACATACGCCGGAGTTGGCTGGATTTGTCGAATTAGTGGTAACATGGACAAAAACCTTTATAAGGAAGTTCTTAGTGATGATTTAGACAAGGCTATCGAATTTACTTGCAGCGAATTGGGATTTAGACGTGACCAAATAATTTTTCAGCAAGACAACGATCCAAAACATACCTCTAAACTGGTCGAAAACTTTCTTCAGGAACAGTCTTATAAAGTTATGGAATGGCCGCCAAACTCACCAGACTTGAATCCAATCGAAAATATGTGGTCATTATTGAAACGTAGATTAAACGATTATGATTCAGCACCGAAAGGCATGGAGGATTTAAATGAACGAGTTTCTCACGTTTGGTACAATAAAATCAAGCCAGAAGAGTGTCAAAAATGCATCGAAAGTATGCCTAAACGCATCCATGCTTGTTTAAAAGCAAAAGGAAAATGGACTAAATATTAATAGATTAATAAAATAAAAATGATTATTTTTTTTTATATCTCACAAAACTGTCCCAATAAATAGTTTAACTTTAGCTGCGTTTAAATCATCTCACGTGACCTTATTTATACAACATAAGTACTTTTTCAGAAAGAGGACAGTTTTCTCTATCGAACAAGGTATAACAAAAGATATTTTATATGCCAATTATATATACTGGTTTATCGTTTAAAAAAAATGTCCAAACATTGGGACAGTTTTGTGAGTCACTGTATATTCTACTCTTTCGAATTGACTATAAATATTCTTTGATCCAATCCCCTTGATCGAATAACATGTCCTTCCGGTAATCTCCACCTTGTTCTTAATAATGACAGGGTGGTCGAATCGTCCTTATTGGATATGTTATGAGTAGGTTGATGAAACGTTCCTTATATTTTATTTATATATTTCTGACTAGAACTTTTTCCCGTATAATTATATTTTATATAATTAAAGGATTGTAATTACAAGATATAGAGTATTATTACTGTATATTTGTTTTATTATTATAAAGGAGATATTTTCTATATGTCCTAGAGTATATTATTTATACTATATTCATATCATTGATGTGAGTTAATGTATTGCTTATAACAGTGGGTGTTCCTTTCTTTTATCCAGAGTAGCTAGTTCTGGATCAAGACCAATTTTATTACAATATCTCTTATCTCGCATTAATGTTATTGGATTAAAATTTTTATATTTTAAGTCAGAAGTAGGAACCGTTTTCACTAGAAATGTCCGTATTGATTTCGGTGTTTAATAATAATGTATCGGGATGCATTATTATTGAAATATTAGAAGTTTTTATTCACAATATGATTATTTATATGTTCTATATAAATATCAACCTCAAATACGACAATTGCAACTTCAGCTGTAAGTAATGACTGGAGAATGGATCATATAACGATTGACGCTCGTAACATCAGTCAATCATACAGATCTTTAACTTCGAAGTTCAACCTTTCGAATAAATCAACTGCTTCTCCTGCTGATTTTTTCCTGTTCTTCTTGCCAATGGATCATATCCGCAACGTTGTTATTCCCAACACTAACGCTCATGCATCCACTGTAATACATAATTGGATCGATATCACGTTTACGGAGTATATGACATGGATGGCTCTTCTTATGACTATGACTGTAATGGTATATTGAGATATTTAGTATCGAATTATGAAATAAAAAGAGACAGCAGAAAATAAGATGAAACTTCTTTTGGATCTTTATTAATTAAAAAATGACTTCTAAAAAACAAGAGAGGGAACAAAAGGTTGCCTCGTAAAATATCCTTTTTATAGTAAGAATAATTTAGGTTTAAGAACCAGGGTAGTAAGCGATACCTAACTGAGGTTGTTGTGTAACCACCTCAGATATATTTGGAGTGATAACTTGCGTTAGTTTTTATGGTTAAATACCACATAGCCCCCCATCAGCAAGAGATTACTCCCAAGACAGATTTGCAATGATAATGGAGAAAGAGGTTTTTTTTTTTTTTTTTTTTTTTTTTTTTTTTTTTTTTTTTTTTTTTAATTACTTTTTTTGAAGCGAGGACTTTGACGAGTAGGAGAACGCTTGGTCGCATTTTTAGATTGCTTGAAGGCATCTTCTTGAGATAAGAGTATAGCAGGACGTTTACGTTTAGAATGAGAAGATGTAGTTTTAGAATCAACATCTTCGTCTAATGGTAATGACCTAATTAGCTTACTAATTGTACTGGGTTTATTCTTTTGTAATGCTTTAGAGCTAGAAGGAGCATTAGTAATGACATTGGACTTTTTTGGTTTATACACAGTGCCAAGGTTCTTCCAATATTTACGAAGACAATCGATATCATTAAAATGATCTGTGGGTATCCATTCATCCCAGTCACTACTATAATTCTTCCATCGAACTAAATATTCAATATTCCTTGGTTCACCTCGATGGTTAATAACGGCTTCGATTTCATAATTTTTAATTTCATTGCCTTCATCGTCAAGAGCAATTACTTCGTCATGAGAGATAAGTTTTAATTCAATTGACGTATAATTCCTAGGCATAATCATCCCAACAGTGTCTCTAAGGACATATGAGTTTCCTTGGGTTTTACGAACAACGGTGTATGGACCAGAGTAAGAAGGAGATAATTGACCATTTTTTTCTATACGAACCATAACATGATCATTAGGTTTATATTCGACTAGAACGTGCTTATTATCAAATTTAGCATTATCCAATTCAATTTGTGTTTTGGTTTTTTCAGCTATGGCTGGAAAGACAATATCATTCATATAATCAATTCTTTTCATGAGCTCTTCATGAGACATAGGTCTTTTATGTTCTCCTTGTTTATCTTTATCCTCATCTGCTGTAAAACCATATGTTTCAGGCATACGACGTGCGAAGAATAAGGAAAAAGGGGTTGTATTTAATTTTTTGGATATGCGATTATTAAGTGATAATTGTACCGCATTAAGGTAAAGATCCCAATGGGAACCAACACCTTTGGTAGCTTTTGCTAATAATATTTTTACTGATTGAACCGTACGTTCGGCTAAACCATTTGCCGAGGCATGCAGTGGAGAAATAAATCTATGGTCATAACCTAAAGCATCAGCTAATTCCTTCGATAAATAACTTTTAAACTCTGAACCATTATCGGATTGGAGAATAGAAGGAACGCCAATTAATGCGAAGACGTCAGATAATACTTTAACAATAGTAGCAGTCTTTTTATCCGCTAAGGGACGAAGTATACAAAAACGAGTGCATACATCAACAATAACCATAACGTAATTATTATTTAATTCTGTGGTTGTACCCATAGGTCCAGCCAAATCTATGGCTAAATGTTGACCAGGAGTATAACTATATATATGTCTTGAGGGATGGAACCCCCGTTTTTTTACGTTATAGCGCATACAAGAATCGCATGTACGAACAAACTTAATGCAATCACCAATGAGATTAACCCAATGAATACCTTCCTTGTGGAGTCTTTTTACCATTTGTTCCGCACCATAATGGCCAATATTAGTATGAGCATCCTTCAATAATTGATCTTTATCGTTGTCAGGAGGAATGACATAGTCAGGACATATAGTTTGCGCACTTTGTATATAAAAAATATTCCTTGATAAGGAAGTGGTATAGCAATTGTTATTTTCACTTGAATTAACAGGCATAGCATGAATCAAGTTGATATGTTTTGTTTGGTCCTGTTGTTCATTAGTAAACAAAGTACCGTCAACAGCAATAAGGTTAGAATTAATCTTTTTTTTAATGTTTATATAATTTGAAGTAGCATGATTCTTTCTAGGGGAAGAAATGTGCTGTTTTTGTTTGAATTTATCATATTTAATGGTTTCCGAATCAGTTGGAGGATACAATCTTGATAATGCATCAGGAAGAATGTTATCCATACCTTTAATGTGTACTACAGTAAAAGTATAATCAAGTAAAATGTCTAACCATTTAATGATCATACGATTAGCTGATTTTTGACTAAATACATAACAAAGGGCTTTATGATCTGTGTATAGAGTAAATTGAGTACCCCAAACAAATTTATGAAATTGTTTTAAAGCATAGATTACTCCGTTTAATTCTCTCATCGAAGTAGAATATAAACGCTCATGCTTATTAAACGATCTAGACATGAAACCAATATATTTGACTACAGATGTTTTTTCATTATTATGATCAATAGAATCAAACACTTGATAAAGTACACAACCAGTAGCAAAATCGCTAGAATCAGTTGCGATGCAATATGGGTGCGAGTGTTCTGGTTGTGATAATACTACATCTGACAGCATAACCTTTTTTATGGCGTCAAAATGTAATTGATGTTTTTTGGTCCAAATAAAGGGGCCATTTATTTTAATATCATGTGAACGTAAGGCATCTAGAGGAGCCATTAAAGCAGCTGCGTTTGGCAAGTGCATACGGAAGAAATTGACAAAGCCCAATATAGATTGTGCTTGTTTTTGTGTTTTAGGAGGAGGCATTTCATTAAAATTGGTAAGTTTACGCTTATCTATTCTTTTTCCTGCAGCAGATATAGAATACCCTAAAAGATATACAGCCGACTTTGCAAAATGTGACTTCTCGAAATTAATTCTTAGATTATTTTTTGTAAGTATTTCGAGCACGTTTTTTTACGTGGTAATAATGGGCATGCATTGATCTACTGGCTATACAAATATCATCCACGAAGCAAGTAACATAAGGTAAATCTTTAAACAATGTTAACATCACTCTGCTAAACAATTGACTGATCACAGAAATGCCAAATGGCGAGCCTCGATACATATATTGCAAATTATTAGGAGCAGTAAATGTTGTTTTTATCTGATCCGCTTCATTGACAGGGAATTGATTAAATGCCGATTTCAAATCAATTGTAGAAAATACGACACAACCAGTCATAGAATTAAATATATCGCTAATTAATGGTAAGCTGTGAGAATTCTTTGATGATTCATCAAGTGCTTCATTAAGTTTCCTTGGATCGAGAAGAAGGCGAATATTCTTTTTATCTTTGCAGATAGCACCATTCACGTGATCTTTTTTGAATGTTACAGTCATAGGTAAATTCCAACCGGAAGGCTTAGCAGGAACAATTATTTTATCTTTTTCCCAACTTTCAATTATTTCCATTACTTGATCCTTTAATGCATAAGGGATTGGGTATTGTCGGATATTAGCAATAAACCAGGAGGGGTTGGTAAATGTAATACAGCATCCTTTATAGTGCATAAAGATGTCTTGTCTAATTTTTTTATTTTTGTCAATATACACTTTAATAGCATTTTCAAAGGCATATTGTTCTTGTTCAGTACCGAAATTAGTGACATTTGGAATATAGGCATCATCGTTTTTCGAATTATCAACAACTTCTTTTTGAAGGTTTTTATGTTTAACAGCAACGTTAGACAAATAAATTTTTAGTTTGGGTAATAAATCTACACCAATTAAAATTTTTTCATTATCGGAATCAATAATATTGTCATCAATAATATCGAATTTATGTTCAATTATTTTGTTTACATTATCATATTCGACGAGTAAAGGATCAATTGTTTGTAGACGAGGAACTTTACTACCATTAGCCATGATTAGACTACCAGAAATAGAATGGAATGATATATTATTTTTCTGGGCATATTTTTTACTTATCAAACTAACACTAGCACCAGTATCAATAATACCATAGCTAAGAATACTATTAATAATGATAGGTGTTGCAGGGGATAACGAGGTTCCTTCTATATTACATGGATTATCATTATCACCAACATTGTTATTTCTTACAGCAAAAATGTTCTTCTCTAGAAGATGATTCTTATTGTTGTTTAAGGAATTATCATCATTGGAGCTCTTATAGTATGGTTGAATATATTTATTAAAAAAATCATCATAATCGTTGTCTGATGTATCAGTATCAGAGTCAGAGATAGCACAAAGTTTTTTATCGTAGGTGGCAGGAGCAACCGAAAGATTTGATACATCAGTTCCCTTGGTGAAGTTACTAAGGTTAACAGAATGATCAATCTTGTTAATATTTGCATTATTGTAGTTATGACTATTATTTTTATTATTTTTATTATCAATGTAATTACTTACAGGAGGGGAAGGCAATTTGTAACCCTTTCTTTTAAAGACTGCAATTTTAACCTCACAGTTATACGAATGACTTGGATCATCGCGGTAATTTGCAGTTCTGCAATAGGTACAAATGCCTTGTGCTCTCAACGTGGCGAAATTGACGTGTTTCGATGCAGCGGAAGACGTAGGTCCAGAGGCAACAAAAGGGGCATCGTTTTTTAAAGTGTCGAAAGGAACTTCTTCAACCTTTTCAATCATTCTTCTTTTTTTGTTGTTAACTTTATGGATCCTAGAGGATCCTAAAGTTTCTTCAATAACAGCAATATGTCCAATAATTATTTTTTCGAACATAGCCCAACTAGCAGGAGCATGGTGCATCTTTACATTATCAAAATCAGACGGGTTGGTTTTGCGAAAGTTACTTGAAATTATTTGGTTGATTTTTCCTTGCACTTTTGAAGGAAAACAATTAACAAACAAATAAAATAACATCACATTATTTTCAATATTTATTTTAGCTCTGAGAATTAACATTCGGTATCTCTCCAAACATAAAATAAAAGATTCCTTTTCCTCAAGAGAAAAATTGATCAAACTAATAGCTAACGAATTAACGCTGGCTTGAGAGGCCATGTCAAAACGTTGTTGTAAAATAGTCTTAGCATCAGACCAAGAAATTGCAGACGAATTTTTTAAATTTACACTAAACCAACCATGGTGATTAGTAGAGCCTTCGAAAGCAATCTCAAGGTAATAAAACCAAGATTTACTAATATTAAGGTTATATGTAACAAACAATCTTTCAAATTTCAAAAAGAAAGTTGTTAAGGTTATTTCCTTATCATTTTTATCTTTTTCTTCGATATTCCAACAATCGAGTAAAGGGTTCACATTAAAGGCAGGTACGTCTTTAATGGGAATTCCACGATTGCTAGAACCCACCAAAGTCAAATCGTTGCTAGATAGCATACTATCAATAGGTTTTACCAAGGCAGTAATTTGACTTTTGATCAATTTAGCGTGCTCATTGACCAACTTGGTGTTATTCTCAATAGTAATAAATCTCTCATTATTAGTATCAAAAATACCCTCAGAAAACAATTTAATTTTTTGCTCATTGAGATTAGCAATAATTATCATTATACTTTCATATTGATTATTAAGCTGTTCTAAAGCAGTTTTATTCTCAATAGATTTCTTATTAGAAATTTTATTGGCATTGTTGTTAACACTTTCGTAAGCAACAAATGATTCTTCCATTTCCGAATCTTCTGTAGTAACAGAGGATTCATCCGTGGCAGAATTTTTAGCAATAGAATTGTTATTATCCAATCCCATGTTGGTTAAACCATCAAGCACTTTCGTGACAGAATTACTATCATGAGGACTGTTAGAAATAGTAGCCGAAGAAGGATTCATCTTAAAAAATGAGATATTTAGTATCGAATTATGAAATAAAAAGAGACAGCAGTAAATAAGATGAAACTTCTTTTGGATCTTTATTAATTAAAAAATGACTTCTAAAAAACAAGAGAGGGAACAAAAGGTTGCCTCGTAAAATATCCTTTTTATAGTAAGAATAATTTAGGTTTAAGAACCAGGGTAGTAAGCGATACCTAACTGAGGTTGTTGTGTAACCACCTCAGATATATTTGGAGTGATAACTTGCGTTAGTTTTTATGGTTAAATACCACATTGACCATAATTATATATCTTGACCGAAGACTAGGTTAGATAAGCACGGCTCGTAATTATATAAGGAAACTGTAGCACTTATTGTGATACAGCACACTACCAGAATTGTACTTAAACTCAGATATAAAAAAGCTATATAAACAGACACCTTTTTTATTTAATAAAACGATAATTCCTATTTTGCGACTGATTACTTTTTAGTATCTTTTTGTTTTTATTTTAATTTTTGAATCTTCACTATTTCATAGCTCGGATTCCACATTTTTTTTAATCATATTCGTTATACTTTTATCGTTTTATTCCTTACCTGAAAAATATCTTTTTTATTTTAAACTCAAACATCTATTTTTAAAAAAATCCTTTTTACTGCTATGACCGTGCCCACCGCTTCTCCTATTGGCTCTCCTGCTCCTGGTGCTACTCAACTTAATAATGTTGCTTCCTCTTCCAATGCTAATACCGAGGTTATGAATAATAACATGGACGTTGACAGTTCTCTTGTTGAGGCTAACGTTAGCCATATTACTCATGCTGACGTTGAAGCTGATATGAAGATAGCCTTTACTCTGTTGAAGTCTTCTATTAGGAATTTGTCTCTTTATATTGCTTCTGCTCCTGCTGGTGTTGAGTTGACCAATGCTCGAACTTCTTTATCTAACAAGATGAAGGATTTGAAAATGATGAAGGCTGTTTGTTCATCTATGTCTGATGATACGTCTTCTGTTGCCTCTGTTTCCAATTCTTCTGCTATTAGTCCTAGCCGTACGGAAACTTTTGTTTCTAGAGCTCCTACTGCTATAGTACCAAAGTTGTGTTTGTTTCAATGGGAAGGTCAAGTCTTCAATCGTGCTCCTGGTAACCAAGTCTTTGCTGATATCAAGGCTTGCATTCAACACTTTGAAGACATTATGAATAGCCATTGTTTGGATTTGGATACCAATTACTTGCGTTTGTTACCACCTCTTCTTTCTCCCACTGCTCGTATTTGGTATGATGACTTTTTGCACAACTATCGTACTGCCCATGTTGCTTCTCCTACTTGGATTAATTTTACTACTGCTTTCATAGCTCGTTATGGCCTTAACATTCATGAAGAACGTGCTAAGTCTGCTCGTGAATTAACTACGATCAAGATGCTTGGTGGTGAGTCAATTGAGAATTTTATTGACAGGTTCAATACTTTGCGTCGTCGTGCTGTTGACCAAGTGTTACCTAATTCCCTCTTGATTGATACCTTTGGTCGAGCTTTGCCTCATGGTTTGTTTGAGCAGATTACTGTTGCTGTCGCACCATTGGATGATGCCCGAAAATATGATTTAGATATCATTACTGCTTTTGCTAGAGACTTTTTTAATAAGTTTTACAAGAACGTTGGATCTGCGTCTTCCTCTTCTTCTGCTGCTGCTTCTGGCTCTTCCTCTGGCTCTGCAAGTTCCTCTAAAAGGTCACATGTACAAGCTGCTTTAGACAACGATGTTCATTCATCTTCTGCTAAGTCAAAGTATGCTCACGCATATACACCTGCGGCTAGATCTTCTTCTGCTTCTCCTCCTGCATCACGTTCCGTAAGGAATAACCGCCCTCGCCGTAATAAATATTGTTCTTACCATCGTGTGGATACACACAATACTGAAAACTGTCGTGCTGCTGCTGGTGCTGGTGCTGAACCTTCTGCTGTTGCGTCTTCTGTTGCTTCTTTGTATGAAGATAAAACATGTTATCGTTGTGGAGTTTCTGGTTGGACTCGCGCCCATAGGTGTAACACTGCTGTTCGCGGTAACAATCCTCCCCCTTCTAATCATGATGACAATACGCGTCATTTGGCTGGTATGACTTTGTCTGAGGACGAGTCACCTAACACCACGCCTTCTCCAACATTGTCAGTTTCGGCTAACATTTCTGCTTCTTCTGTTTCTGTTGTTCCTCCTCCTACTGACATCACTTCTAGTGATATGGATGTGGACGTTGCTCTCGAGATTGCTGAGCAAGCACAGTTATGTAAGTACCATGAAATATATAGTGTACCTCCTGATAATAAATCTAACATGCTGGTTTTACCTGTTATTATAGAAAATATCAAAACATACGCCATCTTGGATACCGGTAGTACTTTTAGTATTATTACACCTTCTTTTGCCTCTGCCATCAATGCTACCATTACACCTACGTCTGGTAACATACAACTCGGACATGCAAATGTGGTAGAAAAGAGACATGGCTTTTCACGTTTACAAATTTTCTATAATAATAAAACTCATACGCATACATTTGAAATATTTGATATTTTTACCTCTCTTAATAATGCAAATATTCCATGTTTAATTGGAATGGATTTGATGTCTACACTTCAAATTGGAGTAACAGGTTTAATTATATCACATTTTGATATTGACAAATCTAATCCTTTTCCTCCCGTTCCTATTGATCCTTGAGATATTTAGTATCGAATTATGAAATAAAAAGAGACAGCAGAAAATAAGATGAAACTTCTTTTGGATCTTTATTAATTAAAAAATGACTTCTAAAAAACAAGAGAGGGAACAAAAGGTTGCCTCGTAAAATATCCTTTTTATAGTAAGAATAATTTAGGTTTAAGAACCAGGGTAGTAAGCGATACCTAACTGAGGTTGTTGTGTAACCACCTCAGATATATTTGGAGTGATAACTTGCGTTAGTTTTTATGGTTAAATACCACATAGCCCCCCATCAGCAAGAGATTACTCCCAAGACAGATTTGCAATGATAATGGAGAAAGAGGTTTTTTTTTTTTTTTTTTTTTTTTTTTTTTTTTTTTTTTTTTTAATTACTTTTTTTGAAGCGAGGACTTTGACGAGTAGGAGAACGCTTGGTCGCATTTTTAGATTGCTTGAAGGCATCTTCTTGAGATAAGAGTATAGCAGGACGTTTACGTTTAGAATGAGAAGATGTAGTTTTAGAATCAACATCTTCGTCTAATGGTAATGACCTAATTAGCTTACTAATTGTACTGGGTTTATTCTTTTGTAATGCTTTAGAGCTAGAAGGAGCATTAGTAATGACATTGGACTTTTTTGGTTTATACACAGTGCCAAGGTTCTTCCAATATTTACGAAGACAATCGATATCATTAAAATGATCTGTGGGTATCCATTCATCCCAGTCACTACTATAATTCTTCCATCGAACTAAATATTCAATATTCCTTGGTTCACCTCGATGGTTAATAACGGCTTCGATTTCATAATTTTTAATTTCATTGCCTTCATCGTCAAGAGCAATTACTTCGTCATGAGAGATAAGTTTTAATTCAATTGACGTATAATTCCTAGGCATAATCATCCCAACAGTGTCTCTAAGGACATATGAGTTTCCTTGGGTTTTACGAACAACGGTGTATGGACCAGAGTAAGAAGGAGATAATTGACCATTTTTTTCTATACGAACCATAACATGATCATTAGGTTTATATTCGACTAGAACGTGCTTATTATCAAATTTAGCATTATCCAATTCAATTTGTGTTTTGGTTTTTTCAGCTATGGCTGGAAAGACAATATCATTCATATAATCAATTCTTTTCATGAGCTCTTCATGAGACATAGGTCTTTTATGTTCTCCTTGTTTATCTTTATCCTCATCTGCTGTAAAACCATATGTTTCAGGCATACGACGTGCGAAGAATAAGGAAAAAGGGGTTGTATTTAATTTTTTGGATATGCGATTATTAAGTGATAATTGTACCGCATTAAGGTAAAGATCCCAATGGGAACCAACACCTTTGGTAGCTTTTGCTAATAATATTTTTACTGATTGAACCGTACGTTCGGCTAAACCATTTGCCGAGGCATGCAGTGGAGAAATAAATCTATGGTCATAACCTAAAGCATCAGCTAATTCCTTCGATAAATAACTTTTAAACTCTGAACCATTATCGGATTGGAGAATAGAAGGAACGCCAATTAATGCGAAGACGTCAGATAATACTTTAACAATAGTAGCAGTCTTTTTATCCGCTAAGGGACGAAGTATACAAAAACGAGTGCATACATCAACAATAACCATAACGTAATTATTATTTAATTCTGTGGTTGTACCCATAGGTCCAGCCAAATCTATGGCTAAATGTTGACCAGGAGTATAACTATATATATGTCTTGAGGGATGGAACCCCCGTTTTTTTACGTTATAGCGCATACAAGAATCGCATGTACGAACAAACTTAATGCAATCACCAATGAGATTAACCCAATGAATACCTTCCTTGTGGAGTCTTTTTACCATTTGTTCCGCACCATAATGGCCAATATTAGTATGAGCATCCTTCAATAATTGATCTTTATCGTTGTCAGGAGGAATGACATAGTCAGGACATATAGTTTGCGCACTTTGTATATAAAAAATATTCCTTGATAAGGAAGTGGTATAGCAATTGTTATTTTCACTTGAATTAACAGGCATAGCATGAATCAAGTTGATATGTTTTGTTTGGTCCTGTTGTTCATTAGTAAACAAAGTACCGTCAACAGCAATAAGGTTAGAATTAATCTTTTTTTTTAATGTTTATATAATTTGAAGTAGCATGATTCTTTCTAGGGGAAGAAATGTGCTGTTTTTGTTTGAATTTATCATATTTAATGGTTTCCGAATCAGTTGGAGGATACAATCTTGATAATGCATCAGGAAGAATGTTATCCATACCTTTAATGTGTACTACAGTAAAAGTATAATCAAGTAAAATGTCTAACCATTTAATGATCATACGATTAGCTGATTTTTGACTAAATACATAACAAAGGGCTTTATGATCTGTGTATAGAGTAAATTGAGTACCCCAAACAAATTTATGAAATTGTTTTAAAGCATAGATTACTCCGTTTAATTCTCTCATCGAAGTAGAATATAAACGCTCATGCTTATTAAACGATCTAGACATGAAACCAATATATTTGACTACAGATGTTTTTTCATTATTATGATCAATAGAATCAAACACTTGATAAAGTACACAACCAGTAGCAAAATCGCTAGAATCAGTTGCGATGCAATATGGGTGCGAGTGTTCTGGTTGTGATAATACTACATCTGACAGCATAACCTTTTTTATGGCGTCAAAATGTAATTGATGTTTTTTGGTCCAAATGAAGGGGCCATTTATTTTAATATCATGTGAACGTAAGGCATCTAGAGGAGCCATTAAAGCAGCTGCGTTTGGCAAGTGCATACGGAAGAAATTGACAAAGCCCAATATAGATTGTGCTTGTTTTTGTGTTTTAGGAGGAGGCATTTCATTAAAATTGGTAAGTTTACGCTTATCTATTCTTTTTCCTGCAGCAGATATAGAATACCCTAAAAGATATACAGCCGACTTTGCAAAATGTGATTTCTCGAAATTAATTCTTAGATTATTTTTTGTAAGTATTTCGAGCACGTTTTTTACGTGGTAATAATGGGCATGCATTGATCTACTGGCTATACAAATATCATCCACGAAGCAAGTAACATAAGGTAGATCTTTAAACAATGTTAACATCACTCTGCTAAACAATTGACTGATCACAGAAATGCCAAATGGCGAGCCTCGATACATATATTGCAAATTATTAGGAGCAGTAAATGTTGTTTTTATCTGATCCGCTTCATTGACAGGGAATTGATTAAATGCCGATTTCAAATCAATTGTAGAAAATACGACACAACCAGTCATAGAATTAAATATATCGCTAATTAATGGTAAGCTGTGAGAATTCTTTGATGATTCATCAAGTGCTTCATTAAGTTTCCTTGGATCGAGAAGAAGGCGAATATTCTTTTTATCTTTGCAGATAGCACCATTCACGTGATCTTTTTTGAATGTTACAGTCATAGGTAAATTCCAACCGGAAGGCTTAGCAGGAACAATTATTTTATCTTTTTCCCAACTTTCAATTATTTCCATTACTTGATCCTTTAATGCATAAGGGATTGGGTATTGTCGGATATTAGCAATAAAACCAGGAGGGGTTGGTAAATGTAATACAGCATCCTTTATAGTGCATAAAGATGTCTTGTCTAATTTTTTATTTTTGTCAATATACGCTTTAATAGCATTTTCAAAGGCATATTGTTCTTGTTCAGTACCGAAATTAGTGACATTTGGAATATAGGCATCATCGTTTTTCGAATTATCAACAACTTCTTTTTGAAGGTTTTTATGTTTAACAGCAACGTTAGACAAATAAATTTTTAGTTTGGGTAATAAATCTACACCAATTAAAATTTTTTCATTATCGGAATCAATAATATTGTCATCAATAATATCGAATTTATGTTCAATTATTTTGTTTACATTATCATATTCGACGAGTAAAGGATCAATTGTTTGTAGACGAGGAACTTTACTACCATTAGCCATGATTAGACTACCAGGAATAGAATGGAATGATATATTATTTTTCTGGGCATATTTTTTACTTATCAAACTAACACTAGCACCAGTATCAATAATACCATAGCTAAGAATACTATTAATAATGATAGGTGTTGCAGGGGATAACGAGGTTCCTTCTATATTACATGGATTATCATTATCACCAACATTGTTATTTCTTACAGCAAAAATGTTCTTCTCTAGAAGATGATTCTTATTGTTGTTTAAGGAATTATCATCATTGGAGCTCTTATAGTATGGTTGAATATATTTATTAAAAAAATCATCATAATCGTTGTCTGATGTATCAGTATCAGAGTCAGAGATAGCACAAAGTTTTTTATCGTAGGTGGCAGGAGCAACCGAAAGATTTGATACATCAGTTCCCTTGGTGAAGTTACTAAGGTTAACAGAATGATCAATCTTGTTAATATTTGCATTATTGTAGTTATGACTATTATTTTTATTATTTTTATTATCAATGTAATTACTTACAGGAGGGGAAGGCAATTTGTAACCCTTTCTTTTAAAGACTGCAATTTTAACCTCACAGTTATACGAATGACTTGGATCATCGCGGTAATTTGCAGTTCTGCAATAGGTACAAATGCCTTGTGCTCTCAACGTGGCGAAATTGACGTGTTTCGATGCAGCGGAAGACGTAGGTCCAGAGGCAACAAAAGGGGCATCGTTTTTTAAAGTGTCGAAAGGAACTTCTTCAACCTTTTCAATCATTCTTCTTTTTTTGTTGTTAACTTTATGGATCCTAGAGGATCCTAAAGTTTCTTCAATAACAGCAATATGTCCAATAATTATTTTTTCGAACATAGCCCAACTAGCAGGAGCATGGTGCATCTTTACATTATCAAAATCAGACGGGTTGGTTTTGCGAAAGTTACTTGAAATTATTTGGTTGATTTTTCCTTGCACTTTTGAAGGAAAACAATTAACAAACAAATAAAATAACATCACATTATTTTCAATATTTATTTTAGCTCTGAGAATTAACATTCGGTATCTCTCCAAACATAAAATAAAAGATTCCTTTTCCTCAAGAGAAAAATTGATCAAACTAATAGCTAACGAATTAACGCTGGCTTGAGAGGCCATGTCAAAACGTTGTTGTAAAATAGTCTTAGCATCAGACCAAGAAATTGCAGACGAATTTTTTAAATTTACACTAAACCAACCATGGTGATTAGTAGAGCCTTCGAAAGCAATCTCAAGGTAATAAAACCAAGATTTACTAATATTAAGGTTATATGTAACAAACAATCTTTCAAATTTCAAAAAGAAAGTTGTTAAGGTTATTTCCTTATCATTTTTATCTTTTTCTTCGATATTCCAACAATCGAGTAAAGGGTTCACATTAAAGGCAGGTACGTCTTTAATGGGAATTCCACGATTGCTAGAACCCACCAAAGTCAAATCGTTGCTAGATAGCATACTATCAATAGGTTTTACCAAGGCAGTAATTTGACTTTTGATCAATTTAGCGTGCTCATTGACCAACTTGGTGTTATTCTCAATAGTAATAAATCTCTCATTATTAGTATCAAAAATACCCTCAGAAAACAATTTAATTTTTTGCTCATTGAGATTAGCAATAATTATCATTATACTTTCATATTGATTATTAAGCTGTTCTAAAGCAGTTTTATTCTCAATAGATTTCTTATTAGAAATTTTATTGGCATTGTTGTTAACACTTTCGTAAGCAACAAATGATTCTTCCATTTCCGAATCTTCTGTAGTAACAGAGGATTCATCCGTGGCAGAATTTTTAGCAATAGAATTGTTATTATCCAATCCCATGTTGGTTAAACCATCAAGCACTTTCGTGACAGAATTACTATCATGAGGACTGTTAGAAATAGTAGCCGAAGAAGGATTCATCTTAAAAAATGAGATATTTAGTATCGAATTATGAAATAAAAAGAGACAGCAGAAAATAAGATGAAACTTCTTTTGGATCTTTATTAATTAAAAAATGACTTCTAAAAAACAAGAGAGGGAACAAAAGGTTGCCTCGTAAAATATCCTTTTTATAGTAAGAATAATTTAGGTTTAAGAACCAGGGTAGTAAGCGATACCTAACTGAGGTTGTTGTGTAACCACCTCAGATATATTTGGAGTGATAACTTGCGTTAGTTTTTATGGTTAAATACCACAATCCTGCTTCACTTGCCCCAAATAATAGTCCTTACGGAACTGAAAAAGAACGTACACACATGTTGAAAATTTTAAATCCTTTATTGGAACAAAATGCTGCTATAGATGTAACACGTACTTATTGTAACCTTCCAGGTGCTATTGTTCGCTTACCTACTAAACCTGGGTGTGTCGCATACACTAAACAATTTCCACTTCCTTACGCTTTTAAAGAGTCAGTTTTAGCTCAAATTGCACTCTGGGGAAAAGAATCTGTTATTATACCTGCTCCCTCACATACTGGTTTTAACTCACCTCTTTTGGTAGTTAGTAAAAAAGATATCAATGGTGTATACTCTTTTAAGAAACCTCGTATAGTTGCAGATGTTCGTAATTTAAACGCTATCTTAGAAATAACCGATACACAGAGCTTTCCACTTATTTCAGAAATTCATTCTAGAATTGGTCATGCTACTATACATTCCATTATTGATATACGTTCCTGTTTCAACAGTTTCCTCGTGGACGCTAAAGACAGACACAAGCTTTCTTTTACTTGTCCTTTCACAAATCGTGCATACTCTTTTTCAAAGTGTTGTTTCGGCATTACATTTGTAGGAAACCTTGTTCAACGAGTTCTACAAGAGTTATTTCACGATCTTTCCTACATACAAGTTTATGTTGATGATCTTACCATTAGTACTTCTGGTACTCTTGCTCATCACACTGAATGTGTTGCCGAGATTTTACGTCGTTTAACTAAGGCAAATCTTGTAGTTTCCGCAGAGAAGATTGTCTTAGGTCAGACCTCATTTAACATTCTTGGGTGGACAATTGTCAACGGCGCTTTATTACCTGATCCTAGAAAAGTTAATACAGCATTGCAATTCCCCATTCCAACTACTACCCGTGCTTTAAATTCTCTACTTGGTTATATGAATTTCTTTCGCAGTTCTATTCCAATGTACGCGCACATTAGTTCCTGTTTAGATAAATTGCGTAATGTCAAAGACTTACCATCTCACTGGACAGAAGTTCACACCATTGCGGTACGAAATCTTCAAAAAGCATTATCTTCGGCACCACTTATTCATGCAATTGACTATAAATATCCTCTACACGTTGCTACTGATGCTTCAAACACAGGTATTTCTGGTGTATTGTATATGAAAGTTGACAACGAAATTCGTTATGTTGCCATGGCTAGTCGTTCATTGTCTGGTAGTGAACTTCACTTTAGTACTACACGTCGTGAAATTCTAGCAGTTGTTTATTGTTTCCAGCGATTTAGTAAATGGCTCGTAAATAAACACTTCACTTTGCATGTTGATCACAGATCTTTGATCTATTTACATTCGCAGCAAATTCCAAACCACCTTCTTTTGACATATTATGAAGTGTTATTTGCTTTCTCTTATTCAGTTGTACATCTGCCTGGTCATCTCAATTACATTGCTGATGCTGGTAGTCGATTGTTTTCTGATGACTTTCAAAATTTGCAAGGGGGGAAAATAGTAGACGAAAAAGAACCCTTTATTTTGACGAAACGTGACAAACTTTTACTCGCTGCTAACAAGCCACCACACGCTCATATTGAAAAGCGCGTTTTTAAAAAAAAGAATACGGAACGTTTTAAGCCTCAATTGAATATTTCTTCTACTTTTTATAAAAAAGCACTTAAACAGCATGCTCGAGACTACACACAAAATGAAACCCTCATTAAACACTCGTCTAATAATATTAGTACTGGAAGTAACAATGAACCCATTTGCAATATAATTCGTGAAACTAAGTCTACATCTACCAAAGATACACTTATTAACAGTGCTTTACGTTATGCTGATTACATTACGCCTCCTACCAAGGAACGCGATGATATCATTAACAAAGTTCACCTATTCGGCCATTTCGGAATTAAAGAATGTGAAACCACTATTCATCGCGATTATAATATGCATTGGACAAACATGAGAGATGACATACACAGAATTATTTCTAATTGCCCTACATGTAGACACTTCAACGTTTCTAGAGCGGGGTTCCATCCTTTTCGAAGTGTCTTACCATCTCAACCATTAGATCATTGGTCAATTGATCTCGGAACGTTTAACACAACTTCTGCATCTGGAAATAACTACATGCTTGTCATGGTTGATCACTTTAGTCGATTTACTATATTACGCGCTTTGCCTGATAAAACTAGTTTAACAATAGCAAAAGAATTATTAAATATCTTTTGTCTATTTTCATTTCCTAAAGTAATTTCTCATGATAACGGTAGTGAATTCGTTAATAATATTGTATCGCAATTGATATTATTAAGTGGTATTGATCGACGCCTATCCCTACCATACACTCCTATGGGTAATTCGGTTTGTGAAAGATTCGTTGGTATTGCAAAGAACAGTATTATTAAAATGCTAAATGGGAAAAATGATAGCTGGGATTTATATCTAAATAGCGTACAGCTTGCTATGAATAGTAAATATTCCAAATTACACAAATCACGACCTTATGCTATTGTTTTTAACAGACAACCCAATGGTTTTGAAGATTATTCCAAAGTAAAGCACACTCTTAGTACTGAGAAAGCTGACACTAAATTAATTAACGATCGTCTTGCTTTTGCACAAGAAGTAGTTATTCCTGAAATAACAAAACTTATAAAAGAAACACAAGACAACGATCATGCTCGATTTGAAAAGACACATAGAATTATTAAAGATATGTACCCAATCGGCAGCACTGTCATGATACAGAATGTACACCGTACGTCTAAGTTACAGGAAAGATATTCTGGCCCTTTTACTATTAGTGGTTATACAAAGAATAAATCCTACATCTTGACAGACCCTCAAGGTAACCTTCTATCCAGAGACATAGCAACGCATCAAATTAAGCTTATTAATGCTAATGCAGCTTCCCAAAATAAAACCAAAGATGGTCATTTTGAAGTACAAGCAATTATTGGTCATCGTGGAACACCAGGTAATTATAATTATTTGGTACACTGGCTTGGTTACGATAATCCTGAAGATAATACATGGCAAACGGGACAAGACTTTGATTCAAAGTATCACATCCAGCTATATTGGGATCGCCGCAATGCTGGTACTAACAGTAAGCGCTCATTACCGGCTTCAGTAAATAACACCATACGCAAACGTGGTACACGCGATCGACACAGCAATAAAAATGCTAACGTAATTAGACGATCACAGAGAACTTCTGGAAACAGAATTTAGAAACTCTACATACGTAAACAATGTAAACCTTTTCCCTTTTTTTTACTTTTTACCCAGTTCTTGGTTTTTTACTTTATACATAACAGTCATTTTATTTTATGGGTTTTTACTGGTACACACATTATACTACTATGATCGCACTTCATTAATACAGTCTACAACTTACTTGCCAACACATATTACAAGTTTTTCAACTTACAATATATCTTACATCCTGCATATCTATGCTACAAAATAAATATATACTAGTCAAAACGTGGAAGGAGGGCAATGATGTGATCAAGCATATACAAATATATATTCTCATATATATTTACACATACATGATTATCTCACACGTCTTTATCCCTTTATGACTAATTCATATTTATTTTAACTAAGCCTTACCGACATCGTCCAGTAATAACTGTTGTCTGAGTAATGATTAGAGGATTGACCATAATTATATATCTTGACCGAAGACTAGGTTAGATAAGCACGGCTCGTAATTATATAAGGAAACTGTACCACTTATTGTGATACAGCACACTACCAGAATTGTACTTAAACTCAGATATAAAAAAGCTATATAAACAGACACCTTTTTTATTTAATAAAACGATAATTCCTATTTTGCGACTGATTACTTTTTAGTATCTTTTTGTTTTTATTTTAATTTTTGAATCTTCACTATTTCATAGCTCGGATTCCACATGCGTAACTACCTCAAATTACATAATAACCACTTCGATATTTAGAATCTGCTTTTTTTAAAAAAACGTTATCTTTTTCCTATAGTATCTTTTCTTCTAAATATGACTCGCTCATTACCTATAGATGTCTTAAATAACATGAAAGCTCAAGTGAATCAAGGGAGGTCTATATCAGACATTTCTGCTAGTTTGGGAATCTCAAAAGGTGTGATTTCAAAGTACAGTAACAGGTGGTACCCCAATATAACACATAGTTGTTATATCTACGTATTATATTTCAATAAATACTAATTTATATATACTTATACAAGTCATATCCTCATATGTCACTTACATAAGCTATACACAAATCACAGTATTTATTTACAAATTAATCTCAGATATATTCTATTGTTCTATCGCTTTGATCATAAAACTAGAAGACTGCTTAAACTCTTGACAAACAGAAGATAACTGGTTTACATAAATAATTGTCACATTATTTATAATCAACAAGCCTCTATCTTACGTCTTTTGTTAAAGAAGCCAATTAGAAACATAATACGCATTGCTGCTATTGTAATTGACCTTCTAAAAGAATCTATTTATCTTTCCAAATTGCTCATTCATTAATGTCTCGTTGAAACTGTCCAAGTTTCACATTAATGATAAGCGCTTATTAAACCCATAATATGTATATAAGGCACACACTTTTTCATTAATAAAAATGACAATCTATTCTTAGTCTGATAATTATCTAGTTATTTTACTTTTTTATTTTATTTTTTGATATAACTTTTATTTTATAACCGTTAATATCACAATAGTCAAGGCGGAAGACCAAGCATTGTCAGTAGTTACAGCAAGAATATAGTGCGTCGAAGTGTTTTAAACGGTGAACTGCTCACTGCTACTGATGTTCATAAGGCTCTCCTTGAGATGGGATACAATTTAACAGCAAAAACTGCTGCTAACGTACTCAAATCACTTAATTTTTTTTCTGCCATAAAGAAAAAAAAGCCGTTCATGTCGAAAAAACACAAAGCAGCTAGGTTAGCGTGGGCCAAAAGACATGAGCATTGGACAAGTGATGATTGGCAACGTGTAATATTCTCAGACGAGACAAAAATTAACATTTGGGGCTCCGATGGCTGTAAGTACTATTGGTCTAGACCAGGCGATGAACTAAAACCACATCATATTGATGTTACCGTTAAGCATGGTGGTGGAAGTTTAATGATATGGGGCTGTATCACTTACGAAGGGCCAGGTTACGCTTGTCAGATATTTGATGGGGCAATAAAATCAGAAGACTATCAACATATACTAGACACTTCCCTTAACGATACCATGGATTACTATAATTTGCAGTATAACAATGTCTACTTTCAGCAAGATAACGATCCAAAGCACAAATCAAAATCAACAATGAAGTGGTTAAATGACAAAGGTGTTCATCTTCTGGAAGACTGGCCCGCTCAAAGCCCGGACTTAAACCCGATTGAGCATATTTGGCATCATCTTAAGCTGAAACTCAGCTCTTATGAAACAAGAGCTAAAGGTATCCATGACTTGTGGGAAAGGTGTGATAAAGAGTGGAATACTTTTATAGAAACAGATTGCCAAAAGTATATTGATAGTATGCCTAAACGTATAAAAGCGGTGATTGAAGCCAAGGGTGGACAAACAAAGTATTAGTTATTTTTAACCACACGGAAAAAACTGTTCACGTTATATTCAGCGAAATAAAAAATTATATTAAATGATGCCATCATTCAAACTGTTTAAAAATTTAGTAGAATATGTTTGAGAACTAAAAGTTTATGTTCCATTAATATTGGAATCCTATGGAACTTATTTACTCGTATTTAATACATTTTATATAGATTTTTCAAACACGTGAACAGTTTCTTCTCCCACTGTACTTACAATAGCTGTTGTAGATTCCCATTGACGAATAGTCCTTGTGACTTTGCCAGGTTGCGAGATATAGTTGTAAATTCTCTAAACCCTTGCTTGATGTTATAACCATTGCTTGCATAATCATAATCATCGTCAATATCTTCTTCGTTTTCTTTATCAGCATCGTCAACTTCGTCAACCTCGCTTCTGCTTTCATTCGTATTGGCATTCAAGTTATTTAATATAGCTCTTCTTGCTTCAGAGACACCAGCTTCCAATGTTTTATAGCCTTCCATTAATGTCTTTCTCTCAGCTCGTGCTTCAGCATATAGTATCCCGACATCAATTGATTTTCCAGTTATTCGTTGACGGTTAGGGAACACGGTTTTAAATGCATCAGTGTACTTTTTCTCCAGATTTTTCTTGGCTTGGGTTTCTGTATCAAACTGGTGAATATATATCTTGGTGTCTTTTTTATTCAAATCTACAAACTGAGTCAGCGAACATCGAGTTTTGCAGTGTTTTAAATATTTTTCAATATCTGTAAGGAAAGACACATTTAATTCACCCACCCTTGTTCAACACAAAGTTTACTTACCTGATGAGATAGAAGACATCTCGTTGGTTATGATTGTAAAAGCATATTAAAAACTCCAAGTTGCTACGCCACACAGTAATTTTAAACGCATAATCTGTGTTTAAAATAGAGTGCAAATAGCAAAAACCAATGGTTTTCGGCTCTTCTACGTCATCAAATTATAAAAAAAAACCCTGGTCGCGTTGATGAACACTGAACGAACCTTTTCTTCTGTTAACCTGAACATTAACAACTGGAAATGGAATCACAGGTATCTAACTTTTATTTCACAATCATTCGAAGGCTAACCCTCTTACATTTACAAATGCCTACAATTCTCCATGTGCATTGGAATCCATCTTAATGTGAGGTTCGCCCGTTATGATGGTACGTGTGAGCGTAATGCCTACGGTCCTTTGTTGTAACATTTGTGCTGTTAAATATTGCTTCCGGTTCTCTGTTGGTGTGCATTGGAATCCATCTTGTTGCAATTTGTTGAATACAATCTCGAGCTATTCCGTTGTTTTTATTAGTTTTGATTTTAAATGAAATACATAACTATTTTTGAAAATGGATTTAAATTGTCATCGAAATATACACTGATAGACAAAAATTATCCGATTTTCAAGAAATAAAATTACATATACAGTACTTCCACTCTCGATCTTTCGTTGCATAGGAAGTGATTCTTGTATTGTAGCATTATCCTTTACCCAGTAATATTCTTTTATTGTTTCATCTCGATCCATAACATCAAATAGTTCATTTATAAACTTGATGTAATGTGCTGTCGTTATGCCCTTGGGAGGAGCTTCTACTTCCTCATCTAAATCCATTTCATTTACATCACGTTTCTAACCTTTGTTTGTTTTACGATTTTTTGTCGTCGATTTACTTCTTGATTTAGGTGGGGGAGGCTTTCTTAATGCAACATGCATCACACCAACAGCTGCGATTGCGCCGATAATGATGTGGGTTGTTGCTCCTTTTTCTGCCCATGCACAGTTATTTTTCATGTTGATATGAAAGCTGGCTTTATCGATAAAAACGCAGTTCTTCAAGAAATCAAGATCTGTTTTCGCGTAAATCTGATACCATTCAAACCGTTTTTCCAAATCCTCAGTATCATTTCGAGCAACTGACTCAAATGTTGCATATTTCACCGTCAAATTGAGAGTTATTTTCATATGATAATGAAGTTGGCTTCTGGAAATGGTCAAACCCTCGAATTGCTTTGTTAAACTCTCTAATACATCATTTACTGTAGCTTGAGGGTTTTCTTCTACGATTTGCGCAACGAATTTACAGTGTTCTTCTGTGACCTTGCTTTTTCTACCTAATAACTTACAAGTTTCAGGGCTTACAGGGAGCTCGTTTGTTTCTGTGTACTTTTTCCACCATCTTTGAGCTGTCCTTTCATTGATTCCCATTTCATGTGCAATTTTTGCAGTTTCTCTACTGTTGGTAGACTGCTTCTCGCTATAGCTGTTGTAGGTAGATAATCTAGCGCTATCTTTTTTTTTTTTTTTAGGTTTTACTGCTTTAACTTCAATAGCTGGTTCTGATGATTGCTTTTCGAGGTACTGTTTTTTCGGTGGTTAAACTTCTAAAACAATATTCCTCCTCTCTCATTGAAGACATTGTTTTGTATCTTCGTAGAAAAACATGTGATTCATCTTCTTAATGACAGTAAATAGAGGTTGTTGGAATTGAAGTAAATTAGACGATAAATTATCGAGATGAAACTTAGAGAAATTTATTAATTAAAAATAAAACTAAAGAATTCTGCTAAACTAAATAATAATCCCTTTTTATACTTCTTAACAACCGTAATCGGTACCTGATCTTATTGTTATGATAGGTTCGGGTCAATATCTAGACTCAACCTTCTCACTTTCAAATATATATATTCTACTCTTTCGAATTGACTATAAATATTCTTTGATCCAATCCCCTTGATCGGATAACATATCCTTCCGGTAATCTCCACCTTGTTCTTAATAATGACAGGGTGGTCGAATCGTCCTTATTGGATATGTTATGAGTAGGTTGCTGAAACGTTCCTTATATTTTATTTATATATTTCTGACTAGAACTTTTTCCCGTATAATTATATTTTATATAATTAAAGGATTGTAATTACAAGATATAGAGTATTATTACTGTATATTTGTTTTATTATTATAAAGGAGATATTTTCTATATGTCCTAGAGTATATTATTTATACTATATTCATATCATTGATGTGAGTTAATGTATTGCTTATAACAATGGGTGTTCCTTTCTTTTATCCAGAGTAGCTACACTATGGCCAGATATTTAGTAAATGATACTGTTATTAGTGGACATAGTTACTAAATACGGAATATATTCCGCTATTTTCAGTAGAAAATACTCTTCCCCTTTTTTTTATTCTAAATTTAGATTTTTTCTTTACCCGGGAATTAAAATATTAAAAAGGTGCATATCAATGTTCTATAACATATAGGTATATTACAGCGTCATGGTCGTTTAGATCTTAGCACTTACATGTATAGAGGAATAAGTTAATTATCAAAGTACAAATAATATAGACAAATATATAAATTTATTTAAAGAAAAAAAGACACTGCCACGTTATCCAAAAAAAAAAAATAGAGACGCTACGATAATAAAAAAATTGATTTACTACATATATTCGTGCTTTCTTTTTTTCAGTATACTTAGGACTTACTATATAAATTTCAGAATCACGTATCAAAAAAGAGGTCGTTTAGCCAAGCAGAAGGTGACTTTTTTTTTTCAACCGCAGACGTAAGCGACCTTGCCTTTCCCCCCCCCCTTTTTTTTTCTTTTCCTTTTTTATATATACTTTTACTTCACTTTATACACAAAAGACTAATCTCAATGGTAACAATAAACTGAATCTCTTGAAATGGAACATAACTGTTTTTCTTCTTCTCTAGTTCATTCGCCTCTATTGTATCCCTAAACGCTAAGTAAAGTATTTTTTTTTATTTTGTTCCACTGCTAAAACAATTTTTTTTTTGTTCGTTTGCTTTTAGATATTTAACCATTGAATACTATTATGGTTCACCTTAAGGTACACATCTTTTAGTTATTTTTATTTACCACCTATTAATATCTACAAACGTTTATATATTTACAGAGAAGAAACCGTTTAACCATATGTCTTGGTTTTTTATTTACTTGTAAGTTTGATAATAACACTATTTATGTAAAACAGATTTTAACCATATATATTATGTAGAAGTAAGTTGTTATAAATGGCTACTGAATAAAGAACAACGGCTACTAAATAAAAATCAATGGTTACTAAATAAAAATCAATGGTTACTAAATAAAGAGCAATGGTTACTGAATAAACAGACTCATGACGTATTTTTTAGTGGAATTTCTACTAAATAGGGTATATAAGATACCATTTCAATTTCAGTATCCAACTTACTGCGTTCAGTGGAAAATATACTGCATAATAAATCCAGTATACATGGATACTAAATTCAGTAACCATACTATCTCATAGTTTCCGAATTTACAGTGTGCATATTTAGAAACACTTCTACTGTTATTAGTATAAAAAACAACTTTATCTGGCCACAGTGCTAGTTCTGGATCAAGACCAATGTTATTACAATATCTCTTATCTCGCATTAATGTTATTGGTGTCGTATTTGAGGTTGATATTTATATAAAACATATAAATAATCATATTGTGAATAAAAACAAGCTTAATAATAAAAAACTTATAATATTTCAATAATAATGCATCCCGATACATTATTATTAAACACCGAAATCAATACGGACATTTCTAGTGAAAACGGTTCCTACTTCTGACTTAAAATATAAAAATTTTAATCCAATAACATTAATGCGAGATAAGAGATATTGTAATAACATTGGTCTTGATCCAGAACTAGCTACTCTGGATAAAAGAAAGGAACACCCATTGTTATAAGCAATACATTAACTCACATCAATGATATGAATATAGTATAAATAATATACTCTAGGACATATAGAAAATATCTCCTTTATAATAATAAAACAAATATACAGTAATAATACTCTATATCTTGTAATGACAATCCTTTAATTATATAAAATATAATTATACGGGAAAAAGTTCTAGTCAGAAATATATAAATAAAATATAAGGAACGTTTCATCAACCTACTCATAACATATCCAATAAGGACGATTCGACCACCCTGTCATTATTAAGAACAAGGTGGAGATTACCGGAAGGACATGTTATCCGGTCAAGGGGATTGGATCAAAGAATATTTATAGTCAATTCGAAAGAGTAGAATATATATATTTGAAAGTGAGAAGGTTGAGTCTAGATATTGACCCGAACCTATCATAACAATAGGATCAGGTACCGATTACGGTTGTCAAGAAGTATAAAAAGAGATTATTATTTAGTTTAGCAGAATTCTTTAGTTTATTTTTAATTAATAAATTTCTCTAAGTTTTATCTCGATAATTTATCGTCTAATTTACTTCAATTCCAACAATTGGATTAAAATTTTTATATTTTAAGTCAGAAGCAGGAACCGTTTTCACTAGAAATGTCCGTATTGATTTCGGTGTTTAATAATAATGTATCGGGATGCATTATTATTGAAATATCAGAAGTTTTTATTATTAAGCTTGTTTTTATTCACAATATGATTATTTATATGTTTTATATAAATATCAACCTCAAATACGACAGAGGTAAAAGAAAAACGACGACTTCGAAAAAAAAAAATGCGACAACTTTTTTCACAAAACGACTATCTTTTCAAGACAGACTGTAGCCTGAAACGAATTTTGGTAATTAACAAAAACGAACTTTGGAAATCACAACTACGAAAATTGGACTAGTGCAACAGCGAAAATTGAGCTTGTGCAAAAACGAAAATTGAGCTAGAACAAAAGCGAAAATTAGGCGGAGATCAAAACGAATTCTGTTTTTAGGTTTACGAAAATTGGGGGTGGAGGCACTGTACTTTAAATAAAATCACTTTAGACCAATTTAGCTATAGTCTTCTTACCTAATAAATTAATTGCAGCTGATGACTCGTTACCGAAAGCTTATAACCTCGCATACGTCTTTCGCATTGGGTTTTACTAGTGTGACAGTTTTCAAACTTATTTTACTACACATTGATTTAATAAGCTTAAAATTTTAAAATTAGTTATAAATATAAAAACATTTTTTCTTTCGAATGGTGCTAGTCCCATCCAAATTGAAATTATAATAGATGAGTTATGATGCTATATGTATACCAAATACACAGAATTCCGCCGTCACGGGTGGAGTTCTAAAGATAGCGAGATATAAATACTATCATTACATCCGCATAAATTTTTTGACCTATAAATCTATTATTTATACTCCGTTAGGTTTATTATTACGACCTCTAGGCTCCTGGGACCTATCTCGTACATTAGCCCTGAAATTTATATAGTAAGTCCTAAGTATACTGAAAAAAAGAAAGCACGAATATATGTAGTAAATCAATTTTTTTTATTATCGTAGCGTCTCTATTTTTTTTTTTTTTTTTTTTTTTTTTTTTTTTTTTTTGGATAACGTGGCAGTGTCTTTTTTTCTTTTTTTTTCTTTAAATAAATTTGTATATTTGTCTATATTATTTGTACTTTGATAATTAACTTATTCCTCTATACATGTAAGTACTAAGATCTAAACGACCATGACGCTGTAATATACCTATATGTTATAGAACATTGATATGCACCTTTAATATTTTAATTCCCGGGTAAAGAAAAAATCTAAATTTAGAATAAAAAAAAGGGGAAGAGTATTTTCTACTGAAAATAGCGGAATATATTCCGTATTTAGTAACTATGTCCACTAATAACAGTATCATTTACTAAATATCTGGCCATAGTGTTAGAAAGTGTAAATGTTGATAGTAATTCCATTACCGAAACTATTAGAGCACTGGAACCTATCTCATTGGCTTGTTCTATTGCTACTCAATATACAATTAGTGATCAGGAGCTTCAAGTATTTCAAAATCTTATAAATATTTGGTTAGATTTCTATAAAAAGTATATACCAAAGGAACAATTCAATATCAATATTCATTATCTGACGCATGTAGTGGGTATAATAAAGACCATGGGACCTTTGAGACACATAAGTTGTCGAAGTATGGAAAGAAGAATCCAAAGGATGAAAAGAAGAATTAACAGCACCACTAATCCTGAGAAAAATGTTGAAAACATTTCTATAGACGAAGCTTACAAGGATTATAATATCAGATCTATAGGAAGCAATAATAATACTGGTACAAATACAATGTCCGGTAATTTCAAGTATAATGCAAGTATTTATAGTTATTCTTTATATGATTTAAAATCTCTTTTATTACATTTATAGAAAATACCATCAACTGGAAGTATCAATGATGAAATCAAAATCTCTGAAAGCGTCGTATTCCGTAAAAAAAATAGGCTATTTGACAGCTCAATTATTGTATCTTCAAAAAAAAACCGTATGTCTCAGTTTGCTTTGGTATCATTGATTACAGTAGAATCAATCCAATGCATTGCAAAAGTTCTCTTATTATTTGAACATACACATAATTATCGTACTAAACATTTGGCTCTTATTCAGATATATCAAAACGTAACAGTTTCAAATGCAGGAATTCCTTTTTGTAGTTTGACAGAAAGAAATAACCAAAGTGATATAAATGAATGCTCTGTTTTAGAAGTTATAGATATTAATGATCTTATGGTTACAGTAGCCGCCATGAAATCTAATTTAATACACGCAAATAGAATATACTTTTTTTGGCCTGGAATGAAGAGAGCCAATATTGAACTCGGGGAATATGATTATGAGTGGAACATAGATTATATTGATTGATTTATAACATTTGCAGTATTTAGAACCAGCAGTACATTAAAAATAAAATAAAAGACTATAGTTTAATTGGTTGATTTCAGTCGCAAAAGCCGAAAAATAGTTCAATGTCTTAATTGTGACAAAAACTAGTTAATAACACCACGGCGAGAAATAGCGCTAAATCTTAAGCACTGGAATGCTTGGGGAAGCACTAGCGCTAATTTTAAGCAGGTGAAAAAAAAAATAATCACTGGAAATTGGAACCCCATTTTTTCAAGCTCAGGGTTAGCTTTTTTTCACAAAAAAATAAAAAAGAAATACTAGTAAAAATTATGTTCTTGAAAAAAAAAACCATTTCAAAGCTTGGTGAAGCGCTAGCGCTAAATTTAGCACTGAATTTTTTTTTTTATGTACCATTTGACATATTGTTATTTTATCTTCCGCTTAATAAAACACTTTATAAACTATGCTTTTTTTTTTCAAGCTTCACTCTATTCAACTACTTTATAACTATTTTACTTTTTTAAATGAATATTACGACCGTTATTTACAACAATAAAAAAAGACCCTACTGCTAGCTCTATAAAATATGGTAAATAATAAAGATGTAATTCTAATTTATTGTACATATACTGAATTTTTTATAATAAGCCTATCTCGTAATAATTTGCAAATCACTATCGAAGTAGAAGCCCCTTTTTTTTAAAAGTCAAAAATATATCCTTTTTTTTTTTAAGACAAACGAAATAATTTACACTTATATTACAAGTTGTTTATCTTGCTGGCATTTTAATTTACACTTATATTACAAGTTGTGTCGTATTTGAGGTTGATATTTACAGTGGGTGGAAAAATGGTCCGGATGTTTTATATTTTTTCACCTTCGTACTTGTAACTCTACAACCAAGAATAGGATTAAGTTGAAATAAAATACAATAGAAGAGGGAAATCGTTTACTTTCAAATAGGTAAAAAGTTGGGATAAAAACATTATATGTGGTTAAAATAATTTTATTTAAAAATGACATATACATCCGGACCATTTTTCAGGGTCAAATTTAAAATATGAAAAGTTCCGAAATATTGGGATAATGAAAGTATTAACAATTAATATGTATTTGCTACGGTATGTAGGTATCTTTCCGAGGTATGTATTGCATATACATATAAAAGGAAGACTTTTTCAAAATTGTTTTTCATTCTTTTATTCTTTCTTATTTTTTTTTAAATTATGGTTCGATCTCTTCCCAAAGATACTCAAAATAGTCTACAAAATTTGCTTCAATCTGGTTATTCCTACTCTCAGATCATGAAACGAATTCCTGGAATTAAAAAAAGCACAATTAGTGACTACAAGCGGAAGTGGTATCCTAATTCACCGATCAACAACCCAGGGAGACCCGCTCTTTTAGGCAATACTACGCAAAACTACATTCGAAAGAGCTTAATTTTGGGTAAACTAAAGACTGGAAAAGACGTTCAGAGGTACCTGGAATCTATTGATATTAAAATGGAGTATAGTACATGCCTTAAGGTGCTAAAATCTATGGGGTTCCAAGCGTATATAAAAAAGAAAAAACCTTTCCTTAAAGCCGAGCATAGAAAAAACAGGCTACGTTGGGCCAAAGCTCATAGAAATTGGACATCCGACGATTGGAGACGAATGGTATTCTCTGACGAAACAAAAATTAATGTTTGAGGTTCTGATGGGTGCAGGTACTATTGGAAAAGACCTGATGATATACTTCGATTTCATCATATTGAAATGACATTGAAGCATGGTGGAGGCGGTATTATGATGTGGGGTTGTATAACATATGACGGTCCAGGATATGCGTGCCAGATATATGATGGGAATATGAAAAAAGAGGACTATATCCATATTTTAAGTACGACTTTAAAAGACACGATGGAGTGGTATGGTTACAACCCAAAAGCTATATATTTTCAACAGGATAAGGATCCGAAACATACTTCGAAGGCAACAAAGACCTGGTTAAATGAAAATAAATTTAATACCGATTGGACATAAGGTTGGCCTTCTCAAAGCCCCGATTTAAATCCTATAGAACACATATGGCATCACTTAAAGTTAAAGTTAAGCTCTTACCCAACAAAGGCAGTAGGAGTACATGAATTGTGGGAAAGAGTTGAAGAACAATGGGCAACTTTTACAAAAGAAGATTGTCAAAGATATATAGATAGTATGCCTAAAAGAATAGAAGCTGTTATTAAGACTAAAGGAGGTCCAACTAAATATTAAATATTTTAAATTTGACCTTGAAAAATGGTCCGGATGTATATGTCGTTTTTAAATAAAATTATTTTAACCACATATAATGTTTTTATCCCAACTTTTTACCTATTTGAAAGTAAACGATTTCCCTCTTCTATTGTATTTTATTTCAACTTAATCCTATTCTTGGTTGTAGAGTTACAAGTACGAAGGTGAAAAAATATAAAACATCCGGACCATTTTTCCACCCACTGTATATAAAACATATAAATAATCATATTATGAATAAAAACAAGCTTAATAATAAAAACTTCTAATATTTCAATAATAATGCATCCCGATACATTATTATTAAACACCGAAATCAATACGGACATTTCTAGTGAAAACGGTTCCTACTTCTGACTTAAAATATAAAAATTTTAATCCAATAACATTAATGCGAGATAAGAGATATTGTAATAACATTGGTCTTGAACCAGAACTAGCTACTCTGGATAAAAGAAAGGAACACCCATTGTTATAAGCAATACATTAACTCACATCAATGATATGAATATAGTATAAATAATATACTCTAGGACATATAGAAAATATCTCCTTTATAATAATAAAACAAATATACAGTAATAATACTCTATATCTTGTAATGACAATCCTTTAATTATATAAAATATAATTATACGGGAAAAAGTTCGGCTTAACAATAAGATATGGTAGTAGAGCAATTCTGAACTTAATTTTTGTTGTTGTAACACAAGTGGGGGTTTATTCGACGCAGCTAAAACGTGGCAACAACATGAAAAAAATTAAAACCTCTACGGCAAAAACTCCGCTTGTAATAGCCAATTAAAAATCAGACCTTTAAGCAGTGAGATCAAAAAATTGTAAGTGCTATAACTCTGTCAAAAATGATGATTGAATCGTGAAACAAAAACCATTAGGTACACAAGCATACCTACAATATACTGATATGATCGTATAAAGATATTTGTTCTTAAAAGGTAACTATAGTGTTTAATGTTATTCTACTGTATTATATTATAACACGTGATCATTTGCAAGTTAGTATCACTAAGGCGAGCAGAAATGATAAATTTATCATCACTGCTAATCAGTGATGATTGAATTATCATTGATGATAAATTTATCAGCAATGATTAAGATTTATCACTGATGATTAGGATTATCATTGATGATTGGGACTATCATCAGTGCTTGATTTACCATCAGTGATAATAATTTATCATTACTGATTCAGCTATCAATATCGCTAGTTTAACCTTAAAAAAATTTATTTGTAAAAAAATAAGATTACAGCTCTTATTGGATCATTAAAAGGTCATTACATAAAATATTTATTCAATAATAGGGTATCGATAGCACATTTTGAGATACATTTATATATAGAAAATAAGGAATTATAAAAAAAAGCGAAATTTTTTATTATTTACAAATGGTTTTTTGTGGGATTTATGTATATTAAGGGTAAGGGTATATGTTTATATTATAGTCTGCTATTATCTTCTAGTATGTACAGGAATTAATTAGGGTATAGTAAAGTAAGAGGATAATACACACATGAAAGAAGCTAATATCCTGAATAAAAGAAAGAGTTAGAATAAAATATTAAGTTTGAATCAAGTGATAATTACATAAATAACACACAGTAAGATAAGAGGAGAATACACGGGCGGAATAAGACAATGCCTTGAATAAAAAAAGAATTAGAATAAGCTATTAAGTTTGAATCAAGTGATATAATTACCATTTAGCTTTACAAAAGGCAAAAAAAAAGCCTTAGAGTGAGTAGTAGTAGAAATACAAGCTTTATAAAATAAAAACAATAGTGTTAGAACTAAATAAATTATATACTTGACAGAACATTACCTGATCTCGAAGAATGGGATGAATTACAACATGATTGGGAACAATTGTACACAAAGTTCAAAAAAAAAGAACTTTTATTTATTTGTAAAAAAAAAAAGAAAAAAGGAAGGAAAAGTAAAATAAAAAAAGAAAAGAAAAGTAAAATAAAGAAAAAAACAAGCTATTTATACAAAAAAAAAAAAAAAAAAAAAAAAAAAAAAAAAAGGCAAAGATTCTATTGGTTTAACCTCTTTTTCTCTTCTCGCCTAACACCTGATGGACTCCATCAATACTTACCTGTGGTAATTCAATTTCTTCTACCATACCAGCGATTGAATACTCGTCGACTTCAATAGTGACCTATTATGTCAATCCAAAAAAAAAAAAGTTAATAATGCGAATAAAAAAAAGTAATAAAATAGCTTACGTTTGATTTCCTTCCGGCCTTTCTTGAACCTTCGTTACGAATAGCTACAGACAGCAAGTAACATGCTACCCAGCTGTCTTCTGCACAATCCAACGGAAGACAGGCTTGGTTGGTGAGCGTCTCCAAGACAATGTGCTCGACAACCAACGCCATGCGTTCCCTGTCTCCCTTTGACATGGCTGACCATCGAAATCCTTGGTTTGCGTTCTCAAAGTGCGTACGAACAAACAGAGTGACCAATACATTTGTCTTTTCGTATCGATCAACTGCATCTTGAAGTCGTGCCTCATGATCTTCTTCGGTCGTAGCCATGCCGTACGTAACATTCTTCTTTTCCAGCCAAAGAGTACACATTGCTGTGATCAGATTCTTCACATTGTTGGGTGCTACACCAGTTTTCAAAGAGACATTACTCTTACCATAGCAACGTTTACCACGGTTGCTTTTTGCCTTGCTTACAATATCATCGACCTTTTCTTGGCTATTGAAGATCTCAAAAGAAGACGGGTTGATTTGCAACTGGCTTGTACTTACAGAGCGAGATCCTAAATAAACAAACAGTAGTTAGAACCAAGCAAAATAATATTTATTTCCTTAACCAAATTATTATCTGAACCCAATGAAACAGGATTAAAAGAGAAGCCAGAAGAGTTTCTACTATTCAAGGCCAACAGTTGAGATAACATCACCTTAATTTCTCGTACTTCCCCTATAAGAGTGTCAAGTTTAACAGAGTCAGAAAGAGAGGGATTGATGTCAAACTCTTGTAAAAACCGAAGAGAGTCCAAAGGGTATTCATTGCCGTCAGTCATATTATATTTGCGTTTTTAAAATAAAAGTAGAATGTTTTTTTTTTCTAAAGTAAAAAAGTTCCTTTAAATACAATTTTAAAT